>CM034708.1:121552042-121576056 GCA_020142125.1 Phrynosoma platyrhinos
TGCTCGAGAATTTTTCCTGGTATCGATGTCAGACTAACTGGACGATAACTGAAACTGAAACTGAACATCTTTATCAACAATTTGGATGAAGGAATAGGGGGCATTCACCTCAAATTTGCAGATTACACCAAATTAAGAGGAATAGCTAATAACCCAGAGGACAGGATGAAAAGTCAAAATAATCTTAATAGATTATAAAGCTGGGCCAAAGCAAACAAAATGAATTTCAACACAGAGAAATGTAAGGTACTGCACTTAGGGCAAAAAAATGAAATGCATAGATATAAGATGGGGGACACCTGGCTTAACAAGACTACGTGTGAAAGGGATCTAGGAGTCCTAGTGGACCACAAGTTGAACATGAGTCAACAGTGTGATGCCACAGCTAAAAAGGCCAATGCAATTTTAGGCTGCATTAGTAGAAGTATAGTATCTAGATCAAGGGAAATAATAGTGCCACTGTATTCTGCATTGGTCAGGCCCCACCTGGAATACTGTGTCCAGTTCTGGACACCACAATTCAAAAAGGATGTGGAAAAACTGGAGCGTGTGCAGAGAAGGGCAACTAAAATGGTGAAGGGTCTGGAAACCATGCCCTACGGAGAACGACTTAGGGAACTGGGTATGTTTAGCCTAGAAAAAAAGAAGGTTAAGAGGGGATATGATAGCCCTGTTTAAATATTTGAAGGGATGTCATATTGAGAAGAGCACTAGCTTGTTTTTTGCTGCCCCAGTGAACCAGACCCGGAACAATGGATGCAAGCTGCAGGAAAAGAAATTCCACCTCAATATTAGGAGGAATTTTCTGACAGTGAGAGCTGTTCGACAGTGGAATACACTCCCTCGGAGTGTGGTGGAGTCTCCTTCTTTGGAAGTCTTTAAACAGAGGCTGGATGGCCATCTGTCAGGGATGCTTTGATTTTGAGTTCCTGCATGGCAGGGGGGTTGGACTGGATGCCCCTTGTGGTCTCATCCAACTCTATGATTCCATGATTCTATTCTATGATTCTATGCCTGGCCATGATGTGGCGAAAGTATGACAGCCTCAACTTTTATCATCTTGGCTTCCAGGGAGATTTCAGGCTTGTTTGTCTTTTTGGCCTTCCACAGTATCCTCAGCACTCTTCTCCAGCACCATATCTCAAATGAGTTTATTTTCCTCTTATCAGCTTTCCTCACTGTCCAGCTCTTGCATCTGTACATGGTAATAGGGAATATGTGGGTAAAACTGGGACTGGAGAAAGTTTGGTTCCCCTGGTTTAACAATGCTCTTACAAAACATGTAGCACAGGAAGCTCATACTTACATAACACACGCTCTTTAGGAAAATCAGGATTCCTTACTTGATTAGAAAATCAAGGGTGAATGAACCATCTGTTAATATTCCATGCAGACTATACCACATATGGTTTCTGAAACCTCTTGGCACTCTTCTTTTTACAGAAAGAGAGACATGTTTGAAGCCTTTAAGCAGAAAACATCTTAAGTAAAATGTTTGGCTCACTCTTAACTGAATGCAATTAGACTCAATATAGATCAACTGTTCAGATTTCACTTGTGATCAAGCATGAGTTGTTGTTGATTTCTGGGTCTAAAAGGCTTTAGAGCTGTTTCACATGACAGTCTCTTGTTTTTATCCTACAAAGTATCACATGAAAATACACTAAGTCAACTCAAAGTCTGACATGCTCTAACTGATTCAGCTCTGCTTGATTTCAGAGGACACTGAGGAATGACTGCCCCAATACATGGTTTACAGAATGAGTTGTTTAGCACTCCTGTGGTTGGAGAAACGGCCTGGTCAGCTGTGTCTATGGGGGGATGCAGACAGTGAAAAGCACCATCTTCAATCCCAGGAAGGGGAGGGGAAACCTCTTGCCGGGTGCCCCAACACCTTCCCAAGGACGTCATTGGAGAGTCCGCCATTCCACATGGCAGGCACTTAAAATACTTGGGAATAACTATTACATCTAGAAACGTGGATCTTTTAAAAAATAATTACGAGAAAACATGGAAAGAAATTTTAAAAAGACTGTGACACTTGGAATAAGATTGGCTTATCATGGTTAGGTAAAATCTCATCTATCAAAATGAATATTTTGCCAAGAATGATATTTCTTTTTCAAAACATCCCAATAATAGCTAACGAAATACCTTTTAAAAATTGGCATAAAGATTTGTCTAAATTCATCTGAGGAGGTAAAAAAAAAAGCAGAGTAAGATTGAAAGTAATGCAGAATAGCTCTAAGAGAGGTGGTTTGGTGCTCCCAAATCTAAAAATATATTATTATGCTTGCTGTTTTGAGTGGCTTACTGATTGATGTAATTTAAAAAATAGAAATTTATTACAACTAGAAGGAGAAGGTATTGAGTTTGGTTGGTATGCAAATTTATTCTATGAAAAATTAAAATCAAACAAAGCTTTTGGTAACCATTTCATAAGAAAAGCCCTATTACAAACTTGGCAAAAATATCAACCTTATATTTATAGTATGTTCCCTATGTGGGTATCCATAAACGAAGCCTTCCATAAGAGACAAGAACTTAAAATAGGTAAATGGTTAACATATGCGGAATTATTAAAAGTAGATGTAGCAACAAAGAATGTTAATATAAAATCTCAAGAAGAATTAATGGAAGAAGGCTATGTTGTTAATTGGATTTTCTATAGACAGCTTAAGGAAAGATTCCTAAAAGACAAAAATACACAGGGATTTGATAGAAATAGCTCTGAATTTGATGAAATAATCTTCTTGGAAAAACCACACAAAATAGCTTGATTGTATAAATTTTTGTTAAATTTGGAAATGCAAGAAGATTATATAAAAACCTCTATGATTAGATGGGCACAAGACTTACAACAAAATATCCCTTTGGAACAATGGGAGTAGAATTGGAATAAGAGACTGAAATATACAGTCAGTTATGAGATAAAGGAAAATTACTATAAAATGCAGTACTGTTGGTACCTTACGCCAAATAAACTGGCAAAAATTTATAAGGGTCTTGACAATCACTGTTGGAAATGTGAAAAGCACTTGGTACCTTTTTCCACTTGTGGTGGAATTGTGAGTATGCAAGAAAATTTTGTTGGATCCAAAATATCTTAGGATGTAAAGTCTTGAGGGATCCTAAATGTTATTTACTGGGTATGGTATCTACCAATAAGCTTGAAAAAAAGCATGGAAAACTTTTATTTTATATAATAATAGCTGCAAGGGTAGTTTACGCATCTAACTGGAAGACCAATACGAAAATAAGTGGTGAAAAATGGTTTATAAAACTCTCAGACTTTCTAGAGATGGACAAACTTACCTGTTTAATAAAAGGTCATTCATGGGACAAATGTAAGAAGGTATGGGATCCTTTTATCGAGTTTTTAAAGAAAGAAAGGAAAGTTAAGTTTATAGTATAAAAAAGATTGTAAATATAATCTCGAACTTATATAATTGTCAGCTGTGAAAATAAAAATATAAGGAAATCACTGGTGGAGGAAGTACATAACAATGTATTTGTCTCTATATATGGCTATATGTGCATGTGTGTGTATACGTGTATGTAGGCATATATATTGCTTAGTCAGAGAAAGGGTAATGGGAAGTGGATTTATCTATTTAAAGACTATATATAGACTTACATGAAACTTTGAAATTGTATATATACATAATGAAGCTGTAAGTAGGTCAGATTAAAGAAACAAAACTGAATTATCCCTAAACTTTGAAAATGAAGGAAACTTTGTAGCTCAGGAAGGTCTCATCTGTTTATATTGTTAGGTACAATGGTGAATGTGTACGTGTTTGGATGTCATGTGTTATATATTTTGTTAGTTTATAATTGCGATTATTGTTTGTTTTGTTCTATGTTACTGTTTTGTTTTTTAAATTTTATTAATTGTACAATTTTATTCCAATAATGATATAATTAAAAAAACAACAATTTGGACAGATACAGATACAGAGCATTTGGAGCAGATCAGTATCTCACAAAACTACATTGGAAATTCCTGTGGTTGTGACAGAAGGTCTGAAGAGACAGATATTGTGCATGGCAGAGCAGGGTTTATGCTCTGGGACCATTTTGGAACATATCCCATGTGCTGCATCTGGATAGGGTAAAAGAGGATAGCTGGCAAACTTTCAAATGAAATTTACAACTGGCAGATACAAGTGGAGTTTTTTGACCTGGGATTAAACTCCTGAACTAATGAGAACCTCAACATCTGGTTCTGTGATCTTGGGTGGGGGGGGAGAACTGATTTCCCCCCCTGCATATTCTACCTGCCACTAACAACATTGGTTTTAATAAGATATTTTTACCAATTTTTACCATTTGTTGCTGATTATGCAGTATGATTGTACACAGATTTATTCTGGGTTTTATTAGTTATTATTGAATAAATCCAGCTAAAGATAAACAATTCTAAGTCTTAGAAATTTCAGTGGGAGAGATTTCAAAATAAGCTTAGCTTCCATGTGCAACAGTTGGAAGCACACTTCTTTAGTGGAACTGCATGAAATGTACTTTATATATTTTAATAGTGTAACATTCCTTGTGTTCTGTCTGGAGGAAAGAAGAGATATAAACTGGCAGAATAAAGAAAGAACAAATAAACCAAATGATGATGTAGAAGATACTCATTATCCAGTCATCAGAGGCTCTGTTCAGATGATGATGATTTTTATTATTTTATTTATTTATATCCCATCTTTCTCCTGATATAGGAACTCAAGGTGGCTCATGAGGGATAATGAATTGCACAATGCTTTGAGGCCATCTTCCTCTCTCTGTTCCTTCCTCTAAAATGGAGAAGAGCGGAGCTTCCATTTTCACTTCAAGACAATTTTGCAAACTCAGTGAACACAGCTTATTCTAACTGAAGTGTGTTCATTCCCCTTCGGGTAGGTGTTACTTTCAAGGGTATCTCTGGGGGAGAAGATGTAGGAGGCAATTTGTCATCCCCCCCATCCTAATTTTGTGTAATTAATGGAATACACCTTGGGAGACAAACATAGCAAGAGGTACAGAGTGTTCTCTGTGCTTCTCTTCTACTGAAAGCTTGGCCACCAGATTTTAAACTGTTCTGGAGGGATATCTCCTTGGGCCAGCATGCAACTCAGATGAATACAGGTTGTTCTGACTTAATGGTGCTGCTTCTGCTTCTCTCTCTTTTTTTTTAGAACCAGATTTCAGCACTCATACAACACAATGATAGCTTAAGCTTGGTGGAATATACTTTGGCATAAGTGAGGTCTTAGTGTTTATATAAAATCCATCATTATTAACTCAGTATTGCAGGAGGTGGAGCTATGGCAACAAGACACTATGGGTTATATCTGCCCTACAAAATAACTTTTGTTATTTTGTTATTTTGTCATGGGAAATTAGAGTGACCTATAGCAACCCTACTCTGCCTGAATACTCTAAAGGCACCAGATCCTGACTGATCTTGGAAGCTAATCAAGGTCACCCCTGGTTAGTAGTTGGATGGAAGACTGCCAAGGAATACCAGATGCTGTAGGCTATAGTTCAGAGGAAGAAACTGACAAAGCCATCTTGGTGTATTCCTTGTCTAAGAAAACCCCATGAAATTAATCGGGTCACCATAAGTCAACAGGTGATATGAAGGCTTGCACACAAACACACACAGCAACCTTATGGGAAAAGACAGTGTTATTCAGTTTGCTGGCTTGTTGGCTATTTGTTGGGATGCAAGTGTAGCAGCAGTTCAGTCTGTGAAGGAGATGGGGTGAAGGGAAGCAGGGGAAAAAACTGGGATTATTAGCTACAAGTGGAAAATACATACCAGACTATTCACTGAGAAACATCAGAGAAGCAAACTTAGTATATGTATATTTGACACCAGGCCAACATATTTTGATGGATTTGATGTACAGGCTACTAGAAATTGTAACCTTTTGTCTGCAATAGTCATGGCTTTCTTTCATTCTTGTTAAATGTGTACAGTTGCAAATTCAAGAAATACAAATATTCTTTTATGATATCTGATGTTAAAAGTGGCAGACAACAATGTGGAAAGTAAAACAAGCAATCCAGGCTACTCAAGAATCCCCAAACCTGATCCAGCATGGTTGTTTCTCCTCCTGCTTTCAAAGATAATGCTTGCAGGCCCTACTGCTATTCCCTGCTAAGGTGTTTCTAAGATAAAAGAAATAATTCAAGATGATGGGGAGCATTTTCTCTACAAGTCTTTTGAGGTTGTGAGTGTCATGATAATGTGATGCCAGTAAATACCGAATGCATCAAGTAATGTATTTGTTCATTGAATCCCCTACTCCTTCTTAAGTGCTCCCCCCTTCCCCAATTTCAACAGAATGTTTGCTCCAGTTCATTAGGCATCTTGTGTTCTGAATTAACGCTGTCATATTCCAAGTTCTGGAAAATTTTCTCCCGTTCTTATAGGTTATTAAATATCACTGAAAACAACACTTAGGATCAAAAAGTATATGAATACACAAAAATAAAATGCATAGGTACATTGTAGCTAATGGCAACTGGAGGTTCCAATGTCAGTGGGGTAGTAAATCTGCTCCAGATTGTAGTCCAAACATTAAAGAAACTGTCTAAAGTGTTGAATCCTATTCCCAAACTAGGTTCAGCATCTTGGACAATTCCATTAAAGTCTGGACTAAAAACCCAGAGCAAAGTCACCACCCCATTTAAATCAGAGCCACCAACAGTCTGTAGCAACATGAAAAACAAACAAGAATTATGCTCACATACTACTATGAGTGAATAATATTGTTCTTCCTACTATGGACACCCTTTATACATTTAGAATTTTAAGGATTTTCACTCTCACCACAGATTCAATTCATCCAATCAAGATGCCTTCAAAATGCACATTACAGTCAGCCTTTCATATCCACAGATTCTTTATCCATGGATTCAAGCATCCATGGCTTGAAAATATACAAAAACATATAAATTACTAAATGCAAACCTTGATTTTGCCATGTTATATAAGGGACAATTTTTTACTCTGCCATTGTATTTAATGGGACTTTGTTACTTTGCAGCAGGGGTAGGCAACCTGCGGCCCGGGGGCCGGATGCGGCCCCATGAGTCCTTTGAGCCGGCCCAGGCTGGTCCTGACTCCCCCGCCATGATGATATTGATTATTGTTGTTATTATTTGTTCTTGGGGTTTTCTTGGCAATATCTCCACAGGGGTTTTGCCATCATGGCTTTTCTGGGGCTGAGAGAGTGTGCATGCATATTTTTAAATTTTATTTTATTTTATTTTTATTATTTTATTATTTTGCTTTGGCCCGCCAATTGTCTGAGGGACAGCAACCCGGCCCCCAGCTCAAAAAGGTTGCCTACCCCTGCTTTGCAGAGTCATTTTCAGTAGGTTGGCTGTTTTTAATAACTTTTATTGATTTTTTTAAAAGTTAAAAACTAACATGTTGCTTATTCATGCAACAAATTACTTTTTTATTTAATCCAATGTTAATGTGAAGCATCAACACAAATGTTTTCAACCTCTACAGCTGGCTATATTGATTAAATCATTTTGGAGTGGCTGTAATGGTATCTTCATCATGATTTGGGCTCATGATGAAATCCATCTGTGATATATTTGCACAAAATGAACTGTAAACTAGACCAGGAAATAATAATAAACAAGCTTATAACACACTCAGTGGGTATGTAAAACGTTCTTGAGTTTCTTATACTCCAATCTTGGGTTTCTTATACTCCAAACTCAGACATAAAGTCCCCCATGTTCAGTGCAACTTATTACCATAGAAATGACTACAGGCTTCATTGCCATAGTCTTCTAACCAGTTCTTGACTACAGTGGTGTCACTAGGGGGTGTGGGGGGTGCAGATCACACCAGGCGACACCCTAATAGGGAGGTGACACCACTGCTCCTCAGATATCTGCATTTTGCAGAAATGGGCTGTGGCATTCGCATATGTATCTTTAAAATGCTGAAAAGAGGGTGTGAATGGGGTAAGACTCTGTGGGAGCAGAAAGGAGAGGCCCCAGAGTTTTTTTAATTAAAATTTCAAATTTTAATTTTAATTTTATATATATATATGTTTTTTTAAAAAAAATCACATTTAACCAAATTTTCACTTTAACCATTATGCATACATAAACCCATTTATTCTGTGTGTATGATATCGTAAATGAAAGGTATAAATTTAATTTTGATAGTTGTTTATGTCACAACAATTACCATGACATTCAGTGATATATATTATATATATGATATATAATATGATATATTAATTCTACTGTATTCTATGTATTTTTATTGTTGTAACCTGGCCAGATTTTTTGTGATTGGGCGGACTATAAATAAATAATTTATTATTATTATTATTATTATTATTATTATTATTATTATTGGAATTACAATTTACAAGTAAATTAGAACAAAAAATATGACTAAGAATTCTGTTTGGTGTGGTATGGAAGGAGGTCAATTAGGGTGTGTGACACCATGAATGACCACACTGGGTGACACCACAACTGCTTCGCTATGCTACATGCCATGACTATTCCCACAAATACTCCAGTTATTTGCAAGAGAGCCACACCCAAAACTAGGGAGAACAAAGTGGACTAAATTTGACCAAACACATAACCTGTCTAATTAAGTAACAAAATTCTGCAAAATAAGAAATATAGTGAAATAATAATTAAATATTACACTTAAACATGAGCTAGTAGGCTATTATTCTAAAGCACCTTGCTGAAATAATCTCAGACTCCACACTTCTTACATGCACTGACAATTAACTGCCCAAAATGTAATTTTGTTTTAATTTCAACTGGAGACTGGATGCCAACATGTTTAAGAATATTCTTCAGTAGTTGTGATCTTAATTCAAGAAGGCCCTCAGGAAATCAAGAATATTAACCATTGAGAAAGATCCTCAAAGGATTTGAAAATCTCCGATGGATATTTATAAGAATAATAAGGTATACCTAATATTGGTGGGAGGACAAACAAGAAATAAATGGCCTTTTCAGATCAAATTATTGTTGTTTAACAGACAATAGATGAAGGGGGGAAGCAGACGACTGCTTCCGGGTCGCCGCGGGTCGGAGCACCGGCGGAGCTCAGCCTCCGCACCGCGGCGCTCCTCCGGCGACTCTAAAAGGAGCACCAAATTGGCGCTCCTTTTAGATGTCAGGGAAAGTGCACCCTAAAAGCGGCGGGCGCACTTTCCCTGACTCTTCCGCCGCGGTGCGTCCGGTCGCCGTGGCGTGAGGTCATCCCCGGAGCACCGGCCATGCGGAGGGCCGGCGACCTCAGGAAGGCCTCCAAGACGGCTCAAATAGCTGTCTGCCGAGGCCCGAAGTCTAATATTATTTCATCAGAATTTTTTATAGGTAGGTTAGTGAAATAGCACTTGTACAATGTGACTGTAGTTGGATATATTTGGATGCTTTAGGAGCAAGAAAACAGTTTCTTTTTACCAAACTGTGTTGAAAAACATGCTCTTGAAGTTTCAGTAACAGCTAGCAAGCAGACAGATTCTTAGGTTGTTTGGAGTATTTTTCTTAGGACTGTACTTACTCCTGATTTTCTTTTGCCATTTCATTTCATTGTACAGATCCTCAGCCTGTTGGAAAAAGTCGTTCACTTTGCTCCCTTGTTCGTCTCTTTCCGTAGAGTTAAAGACACGACACTTGGATTCATGTGTGAGGAATTCACAAATATTTGGCACAGGGAAGACTATTTGTTCCATAGTTCTATCATGACGGACAATCTGCAAATACATGTTTCTCACTCAGACATATGCAAAGTTTGAATATCAATTATAAATTGTTGCTTCTTGCTCATATGGGAGGAGGAAAGGGACACAGGGGATGATAAATATGGCAAAATTATATCCATCTCATAGGCAAGATAGGACAATGTAATTTGACAATGTTGCAAATTGTCTACAAGCAGCAATGATAAACATCTCTTTAATTTTGAAAGAAGCAAAGAGACTGTTGGTCTTGCACAGCAAGCTATACATGGGAATATTTCAGTTTCAATTTGTGTGAGTCTGGAATAATCTATGGACTTTGTTCTCCACAATTCCAAGCATGTTTCCAAAGAGTTACATAAATATTTTTAAAAACAACATATTCACAAAGCAAAATTATGAGTATTTTTAGGCTGCAGTCCTAAGGACAAGGAGCCTGACAAGCAAATGGAGTGCTGTAAGATCAGAGACTCTGTCTCATCCAAAGACCTGCCAGGCTCTTGTCTGCAGGGCAGAAGTATCAGTGGAGTTAATTTCAGCTTCACATGGTATGTTCTTTGTTGTCAGTGGAAACAGATTTTCAATGCAAATAATGAGAAAGGATTCTGGGGTACAACTAAACTTCCCTTTCTGCAGGGAGCATGACCGGGGGGGGGGGCTGTGACAGCTATAGATCTAGTGGAACCAGATCCTCCCCCGACTTGTCCACCCTTCCATCATATCACCCCTTTTTAGCCTGTCTCCAAAATCAAAATTCTAATGGAGGGGAGGGCTACAAGAGAAACCTCCACTATGCCTGAAGGCTCCGGAGGGCTGCGATGCTGAATCTTCTCCTCTGTGGCTGGGTCTTCACTGATAACCTCAGAGGAGATCTCCTCCTTTCCTGCCCAAAAACCTTTAAAACACAGACCAAGATTTGTATTTGGCCCCTGTAATCCAACTTTGCAGTGAAGGTGGAAAAGGACATATATTATTATGCATGATGAAGCTTTTCCTTGCTGCAGTTATTTGTTTACTTGCCAGGATCAAAATTTTAATACATTTAGCATTCAGAACCAGAGCACAGAGTCTCAGCATTTTTCCATTCATATCCTTAATCAAAACTACTGTGACGTTTCAGGTTCTAAACTGTCAACACCTGAAATTTAGGGAGACTTGACAAACGACTTCAGTTTGGGCCCAATGTGAACAATTAAAATGACTTGGGTAAATGCTGCATTCATTTTCTCCTACTGCAAATGTTTCAGTTTGACCATCATGACAAATGTGTACAACATACTGTCAGTTTTTCCAGCTTCATTAGAAGATAACAAGTTTAAAACTCAGATCAGTCTATTTGCATCACACTCTTGTTCTGTTATGGCAGAACTCCCAGGCAAAACTGTTTGATGACTTTGGACTAGGGCTTCAAAGCTGCTGCGTAGGAAAATAAAGCAGCTCATACTCATTTCAAGATGTTTGAGGAACAATTCCCATGTTCCCATGAACAAAGCAGGTTAATAAACCTAAATGGCCAAATAAACTTAAAGATTGTCTTGCTTGATTAGACTAAGTGCTCTCCAGCCTGCATTTTGTTTCTACCAGAGACCAACTAGATGTCTTGATTTATAAGTCCACATCCTTCACCATTAGGCATATTAGCTGTAACTTATAGGAGTTGATCCAAAACATCTAGAGCAACAAGGCTTTGGCATCCTTGGTCTAGAAGCCTGGGAACAGGATGTAATTGTGTTGACCATTCAGTTCCCCCCCCTCCCTTTAGCACTTAGTACTTGGAGGTTTAGCACTACTAAATATGGAGACTTCCTAAGTTTTCATGCCTTATGGCTGCTGACAGACTTAGCACTTGTTGATTTGTCAACACAAGGAAGTGAATTCTAGTTTGAATGTGCATTGAATGAAAGAGCTACTTCCCTTTTAACTATCCCGATTCAATCAAATTCAATGGATGTACTTTCTCCACTCTTTCCATAGCTGTCATAACTGAACAACTTCTAACACCACCACTGCTCCTTTAGTCACCAGGTACAACATTAAGCATTTTAATGCACCAAGTGCAGTTCCCAAAACTGGCTCTTAAATGACTGCCTCGTTTAATTCACAATGTTGGAAATGTTGCCCAGATTTATCTAGTACACTCCCTAGAATGCTGGAATCTTCAGGATTTAAAATAGAGACAGACAATAGCTATACTCAAAGCAATGGAAATTCTTCAGAAGCATTCTTTAGAAGTGTGTTAAAGGGATGGGAGCATATCTGGCCTCACAATCTGATCCCTTCATGGTGGTCAGGCACTTTAAGAAATGCATCATCTCCAAGAGTATGAGATCCACACTTAGAAGGAACATGGTTTTAGGCAAGCTGGGAGATTTTATTAAACAATTCAAAAAACAGGTGCAACAATATAGTGAAGGAAATAATTTGCTTCTTCCAGTTTTAGAGAATAAAATGTATGTCTTAGCGACTGGAACCACGAATTTGTTAGACACTACACCATGATTAGAATTTGGTAGGATGTGGAGGATCACTGAAGGGTGGTTTATAGGCTAGGCTTAACCCACAGTTTAAGCTCAACTCTGAATTAAATCATCTGCAGAAAGAGATGCTCACCCACTTTAACCCCTAAAATCAGCATGGAAAGAGATCCTGTCACAAATCTACAACAATATGTAAAGAAGTATTACCCTCCAGAAGAAAAATAGTCTTCTGCACAATGAGAAGTAAAGGGTAACGTTTTATAAACATTTTCTGTTCAGTGAGCAATCCTTTACCTCAATCTGGGCTGTGTGATTTGCATAGTGCTTCAAAGCTTCATCCCCTTCTTCTGGATCAGACCCAGGTTTCAGCATGTGCTGCAGTGCTTTATTGTGACGAGCCAACTGGAAGCAAAAGGGAGAAACCTAGTTGATTCATGCTGTGCCAGGAAATAATGACCCCATCTTCAATACACAAACACACACACACAAAACACATTTGAGACTGTTTCCATCAGTAATAACAAAAAGTTTCACTGGAAGAGAACATTTGGTTTAAGGAGTAAGCCAGTAAAAATCAATGAATCCTCAAACGTATTTCATATTCCCAATCTTGATGACAAATTATTTATTTTGAAGAACTTTCCATGAAGCTAAAAGTCATAAGGTGGGTAAGGCTTCTGGTAGCTTGTACATAAAAACCAGAAGTCAAAGGGAGCTGGGTGACCTTCCATTCCATCAAATATTGCAGCTCTTAACAGCCCAGTTTCCATTTTGCCAGTCCATAAGCAATGTTATAGGATGATTTCACACAACAAAGTAGGGGATAAGAATAAAGTAATGCTGAATAATGTTCACATAATATTAGAGGAGGTGTTAATAATATGTGTGTTTTATTAAAAATGTGTTTACTGTTTTACACTAATGCAAATAATTTTTTAAGAAACATAATATTATCAAAGCAATATAAAAAGCAGTGAATACACACACACACAATTATCTGAGAGGAAATGTTTAGCTGGTGCTTGGAATACAGGGGTATGAAAAACTACATGTCTCAACCCCCTGCTGGACTGGCACCAGATTTGAGGGATTCTCCACAGCAGGCCATTGGTGAGCTCCCACTAGATCAGAGGTGGGAACCATACAACCCTCCAGCTATTGGTGGATTGCAACTTCCAGCATTCCTCACCACAGACCATGCTGATTATGGGGTGAAAGGACCACAGCAATCAGACACCATAGTCCTGAGGGCCACAAAAAGAACTGGTAAGAAACTGCTCCTTTAGTGGCTGGTTTTGGGCTGCATTCAACAGCCCTGGCGCAGCCTTTGAGGGGTGTGAGTAATATGCATGCCCTGTCCCCAGATCAGCCCAACAGTGGCCTAAGTGTCCTGAGATCTGCAGTCCAACAATATCAAAGGGCCATTTGATACACCACAAGCACTAGAGAACTGCTCCTCTCATACTTCTCAGGTCATACTCATAGGCAGATAAGACAAGCTATCCATTTGGTGGGCAAGCAATCAGCAGCCATAGCAGTGGTGTGCTTTTCCTTGATTAGTTAACTGCAGTGTTTCCTGACTGCTCCATCACTGGTTCCAACAGATCGACAATACTAAGGGTGGCTAGCAGTAGGGATTGCTGCCTTGGAGAAGGGAGAAGAGCTAGCAGCTGCCACCGTTGCCAACACTGCCACTGATCCTAACTGCACTTCCCACCAACCCAACTTACTGATTGTCATTTGCCACTATCTGCCCACTCTGTGTGTGCACCAGTACAGGCACTGGGAGCTGCTGCCATTCCTCCTCAAGGATTGACAGCAAGCTGTGCTGGAGCCCTAGCTACTGCCTGACAATGCCAACCCCATTCCTCCCTCTGCACCACTATTATGACTGTATCATAAGGTATCATAAGATTCTTCCATACAAAGAGGAATCAATACAGTCCAATGGTCCTCAAAGTTTTCAATGCAAAGATTGCAACCAAACTGTTATATGCAACTGCCATTTGGATTGAAGCCACCAACTCAGAACTTGACAACTTTCAAGTAAAATTCCTTCAGGGTCTTTTATGTGTTCATAGATATGTGCCTAACCCAGTTCTTTTACTAGAAACAGGAAAATGTCCTCTTTCTACTAAGGCTTGGCTACTTGCATTTAAACTTTGCCTCAGGATTTTTGTTTTTAAGTTAGGCATGGGCTTGGTTAATCTCCTGGCTTCGGATAGTTATATCAGTAGTTGGACTAAACTTGTTGCTCACAAATCTGCCTCCATTGGTCTTTCAGAATCCCTGCTTAAAAACTTAGGCCATGAGATGGCACTAAAATTGCTAAGACCAGAGACTCTGGGACATTGCTTTCTGCAGTCTTAGGACCAATTCTGTTTCACCTTACTCTCCTAGTGCCCTTCACATTCATTATGCAGGGTTGTCAGCCTTCTTAACTAAAAAATCTGACTGTCCCAAGGTATTGTATCCTGTTCTCCAAGGCCAGATCCAACGTGGTTCCCTCAAACCTTCTTTTCGGAAGATTTGCTGGACTACCTACCTCTGCTCAATTTTGCCCTTGCGGACAGCAAGTAATTGAAACTCTATCATACATTTTGTTCTTCTGTGTTTTTTATAACCTGTGCCATAACTAGCTGATTGCCCCCTTATTGAAATGCAAGCAGGCAGTTCTGAATTATCCTACATCAAAATGTTGTTGCAAGACATATGCACAAGTATTATCCTGTAGATTGCAAAAAAAAAAAATTGTCATTGGATGTTAAAATTAGAGAGTGTGAACTATTAAAAAGGGGTCTGACTAACGTTTCTATATCCTAGTGCTATAATTACATAATCAAGATCAGGGGTAGGCAACCTTTCCCCTTTAAGGGCCGAGGGACTTCAGCTCCCAGAAGCCTCAGCCATGTTGGCCAATAGTCCCATGTTGACCAATAGCTCCTGGGTTTCTGGGAGCTGAAGTCCCTTGGCCCTTAAAGGGGAAAGGTTGCCTACCCCTGATCAAGATAATCCCCAATGTTGTAATCCAATTTGACAACTTAATTTTATTCTTAACTTTCTGCATTTTAATGAAACCTTTCTATTTTATATTGGTTTTATGTTATATGTAACCTTTCCTTTTATATGTTTTAAGTTATTGTATGCCTTGACAAGTCTATTTGCCGTAAATAAAGATTGACAAAGCTTGTACCATTTTGTGGATCATGACAAAGGCTTACAACATCTTATAAAAATCAGTGGGCAGGAAGGTGGGGAGACTAATTTTACGTAAACAGTTTTAGGCAGACTGCTTGTAATAACAAGTATGTTTCCACTTACCATGTCCCAATCAAAACCAAACACAGCTACACAGCTGTTTATTATATGTATGGCAATTTCTCTTCCAAAAGCCAGGATGGCTTTATCCCTTTACACCTTATCACAAAACAAACTATTTAACAAACATTAAGAACAGCAGGGCCTGAATCACTGAACAACGGGGGATCCTGGAATCAAATACTCAGTGCTTTAATTAGGCTGATTACATCCTCTGTAGCAACTGAAAAAGTGCAGAAAAGGCTAATGTTTCTCTCACATGTAATGGCACATTAGGCCACTAGAAACCAAACATCCCCATGGTTTGCGTCTTTAGGTAACTGTACTTGGCTCGAAATGGAATCATTCTGTTAACTCTATCATTGCTTGTTAAAGTAAGAAGACAGCCCACGTGTTTTCCCCCAGCCTCAGATTGTTTTCCACAGCCACTTTCCATCTCCTCTAGGGATGGAAAAGAATTTCATATGAAGTATTTTAAACAAATTCACCCAAATAAATTTGCAAAAAGCAAGTGTGTAAAAATGCATACCAAAGTGCATACCAAAATACAAATTTCGAGGTGGAAAGAAAATAGAACATAATGACTAGACCAGAGATCAGAATAAATGCATGGTATTGATTAACTATTTTGGGGTATAAAAAAATTAAGCCAGACTGTAAAAGTATTTTTTTTCTCCCAACAAAGTTTAATGTAATTTTGAAGTAATTTTCTAGGAACAATTGGGGTTTATAGGTTTTTCTGCTGCTAGATACTCCTTTCACTGCCTGCCCTGTGTCTTCACATGAGTTTTTCGGTTTTGGTGGGTGATGACTACAAGCATAGAAATCGAGGAAAGAACAGGAAGGAAGGAGAAAGGAGCAGGAAAAGGAAGGCTACATTCATTGCCTCACAGTACATAGGCTTTTGGAGGCCTGCCTGTGCAGAAAATGAGAGGGAAGAAAAGTGTACGCACCAGACTAAACTAAAGTCATGAGGTTCTCAACATTGCAATTAGTCCACTTGAATTTAGATTGCAGAATAATATGAAACTGGCAAGTTAAAAAAACAAATAAATCAACAACACTGAGCAGGAGCAGTGTGGTTGTGGTCCACATTATGGCCCTAATGGTTCAGGCTTCCCATTCTCTTGGGATGTTTCCTGTGGCTGATATCTTATCAGGCTAGAGGCTGTGGATTAAATGTGATGCAAGAACTTATTCTTTCATTATGGTTTCTATAGTCTTCAATAAAGTTGAAAGCACAAGAAAACCAGATTTTTTCATTAAAATCCATGAGCTATCCAAGCCAGCTAAGGAATTTTAACACTAGGATATTAAGAAACTTCTAAGAATTTCCTGGACTGATGCTGATGATTTTGCTGTTTGAATTAAACAAAAGTTTGGATGGTAACACCTATAATCCTTAAAATTTGTTGTACAACGAAGTCTATCAGATGCAGGAGAAAGGCAATTTTTTTTGGGGGGGGAGCCAGTTGGTCCTTGTGAAACTCCTCCCCAACCTAAATATCAGGTTTGGTAAAATCAGTTCATCAATGTACATTCTAGACTCTAGAGCAAAAAAGGGGAATCTTAAGTGCTTGGAACAGAGCAAAATAGCTGACAGGTTACATCTAAAACATCACTGAAATATTCATTTTTGTCTAGTTAGACAACACACCAAGTTTGGTGACTTGTTGACCAAGCCTATAGATTTGTATAGCATGACAAACAGACACTTTATATCAGATTTTATTAAAATCCTTGTGCAGTTTCCCTTGAATACAAAATCATCATCTGCCTTTTGTTAAGACCTCATCTTATATAGCATGCTTCCATTTAGCAGAGGGTATCTGCTGTAATATAAAGAAGCAGATATACCTGTAGTTACAGCAATAAGATTGGTTTATTACACTTCAAGTTTCTCAGAGCACAGTATATAGATGTGGTATGATTTAAAGTGAGTTTGGATGAGGCTCCTTTGAAAGGGAAATTAATAAAAATAGAATAATACATTTATTGCTTTTCAGTAAGCTATGGGTGAGACAGCTGTTTTCATCCTGCAAACTTGGATTGGAAAGTGAAAGTTGAGCTGTTTTCTTTCAGGTCTCTGTACCATTGCCAGTAATAGGGATTCAACTGTACAAAACAGTGTCCTTAGTTCCTCTTCGACCCAATATAATTCACCAGGTTCAGATAATGTTGTTGACATGTGCTTTAGAAACAACAACAATCCACAGTCCATCTGCCAGTTCCAGGACACCACAACCGGATTTTGCCCCACACCTCCAGTTTATATAAAGCAGTTAAAGCCATTGCAGTGAATACCCTGAGGTTTTTGACAGCTTGCAACTGAATACTGATTCTGTTAAAACAGGGAACATCCACTGTTGTTGGTGTATATAGTATTTAGATTAGGGATGTGGCTTTTGTTTTGAGATTTGAAATGACATTCTGCTATTTTGCTGTGTAATGTGTTTTAATACATTAATAGTTTAATTCTATTTTAATGCTAACTTTTTATATCTTTTTGATTGTAATGTTCTTTTAAACCGTGAACTGTTTTGTGTCCCAACTTTTTTTTGGGGGGGCAGGATAATAATAATAATAATAATAATAATAATAATATAAAAGTATCTCAGGAATGATAAATCTATTTTTCTGAGTGGACATTCACTTAGATTAAATCCTAAATTTATACATTTTGGAACGCTGAATCTATTTTCAAGGAGCCTTTTCTGGCATCATATTTATTTGAGCACCAGTCCCAAAAGTGATTAGACATTAACAATCACAAGAATCCTGCGTAATCAAGGAATATTCCCCACTAAGATTCTACATCAAAAGTAAGTTGCATATATCCTGAGACTCTTTTCAGTTCTGAAGATGTTCTCTGTAACTCAAATCATAAATGTTGCTCTGACTCTTGAGAAATATAACTTCAGGGTGGAGATTTCTATTAACAGATGGAAGTTTGAAAATCCAGTAGCATTCAAGTCAATCTTAAACTCACACATGAAATAGATGCAAATATAAGGCCAACAGTTTGATGACTAAAGATTTTGTACATTTAATATTGGAGCTGAGATGCAACAGAACTATCAGATACAGCTCTGCATCCTCATTCCCCCTGCAAATCTGGTGCAAAATGAAATGCTGAATGAATAAATAATCAACACAATTAGTTTTTACCTGGTTGTCACCCCTCTTCTGATCAACAGTGCTAACAATACTAACAACTTGTGGGAATACTATTCTATGCATTCTGCCTCTGCAGGAAATCAAAACTGTGTGGAGGCAATGAAGCTGTGCCATTTCCTCCCTAGGAAGATCTGCCTGGCAAGCTTTTTAAATTGTAGGCATGATTAAAATTTGTTTATTCTGGCAAGCTTTTAAAACTGGGGTCTCTGTTTAGGCCAACAGTGTTATTGCACTTGTTGAATTCATGTCATTCTTAGAGTCAATATTTCTTTATGTGTTGGACTGATGTGCATTCATGAGTCACCTTCCTAAATGAATGTGCAAGATGAAAGACAAAAGATTAAAAACAAAACTAAAATGTTAGCACACCAATACAGGTTAAGAACAAAACAGAAAGAAATTGAGACACAATGAAGCAGAAAATGTGGAAGCAGCATCAATGCAGGCCTAAAACCCCAACCAATTAAAAGCTGAAGGCCTGTTTAAATAAAAAGATTTTTGCCTGCTGGTGAAGAGAGCAAAGATGAGGCCAGTTGTGCTTGCCTTGACTGGCAGTTCCATAGCCTGGGAGCAGCCACCAAGAAATCTCCCTCCTGGGTCCTTACCAGCCATATCTGTGATAGTGGTGGGACCAAGAGAAAGCCCTCCTTCAAAGATCTTAAAAAGAAACCTAATATGGGCTTTCAGACAGCTTTGGCAGTGGTGGTGAAGCAAGAGAAAGTATCCTGCAGAGAAACACATTCCAATTGTGAGGCACAATCATTCCCTACGACATTTCCATTGGACCTGCCATAGACCACACCAATCATATTCTGGCAAAATCAAAAGTTACCAGAAGCTTATTTCTGGTTTCTGAAACTTTAGTTTAGAGATTAAAGAAGTTGAGGTGAGATCCTGAGCCTTGTTTCAGTCACAAAGTATCTCTCCTGGATGTATGATTCTCTGCAACTGCAATGTAAAAAAAATGCCTACATGGGCTGCATGTCACCCATGGCATGCACATTCTCACTGCTGTTCTGCACCATGTTGTGCCAACCCTACAGAAGCATTGAAAGATAAGCTACATTGTTTCTTGCCACACTGACAAAACATGTTTAGAAAATTTGGGTGGAAATTTTAAAAAAAATGTGAGCATGGCAAATAACTTCTGTCAATTTCAACTTATGGCAACCCTATGGTAGGTTTTTCTTAGCAAGATTTATCCAGAGGAGGTTTGAGGTCTCCATGATTGAGCAGGGATTGGAACCTGCACCTACCATCGTCCTTGTTCAACACCCAGCTTCTGTTACCTATCTTTAAATGTAAGCCTCTGAATTTTTTAGGAATTTATCCACCCCGTCAAAGATTGTGATGTTTTTCTTATCCAGCCCAAGCACCCAAGAACATGTTAAAAATAATTTACTGGAAATTTTAACACAGCACCAGTGATGTCTGATTATTTAGGCTATCTGTGGATATGTAAGAAATTAATGCAAGCAGGAAAGCTTAATGGGGCAAGACTCCTTAACTGAGGAAGTGAATGAGTGCTCTGTTCCCCAAGTCAGCACAATATGTAGTGTTGAACTACATGGCTAACTCCGGACTCAGTTATGATCCAAAGGATAATACTCTTAAGGGAAGGAAAGTCAACAAGATGTAGAGAGACGAAGTTCCTGGAGATTCTATTCACCATGGAACAGCACCTACGGACATTGTTTAATCTTTCTGAGGCTCATTAGTGTCAAATCTCTGTTGTATCACCCATGCTGAAGGTAGTGTTATATACCATTTTAATGAACCACAGGGTGGGTGATACACATCCTTGCCTCCTGTTTCATTCTTAGCAATCCAAGACAAACTGCTTTACAACTCTGGTTCTGCTGACGTTTAATTAGCCAGTGTCATTCTGACACCATTACCATGTCTTAGCAGAATGATAACTACAAAACAAACATACAGAGCATAACAGTTCTATGACAAGCATCAGGCCAAGTAAGCAGCAATGTGTGTCCCTGGGGAACCATGCTTCTTGGGGCCAGTCTACATTACTGCTACACTTTGTCATTGTACTCATCTGCAAGGCTGCTCAGAAGAAGAAGAAAAAAGCAAACTCAGCAAAGCTGCACACAACTTTCAGTCTGGGGCACAAAATCCAATTCTTCTGAAGCTTGAGCTGTGGTGTTCTTCCAAATAGGGTGGCAGAAGCAGCTTGTAGGAGCAGCACAGTTTTCCAAAATATTATCATTCTGTTTTTCATTACTTATATAAGGAAATTGGAATGGGTTTAAAGAAAGTTGAGAGAGGAGCTGTACAAACTCAAATGCTCTTTCAGGTGTTAAACAATGGCCCAAAATATAAAGTTCTCTATGTATGCATGTTTATACATGTATCTTTCTTTGAGGCATGTATTTTGCACTGGGGAAGGATGTTGCTTTATCCTCATCCTAAGTGAAACAAAATCTAAATATGTGTAGCTGAATTTGCATGTAGCCAGTTGACAATTGGGCTTCTCACTTTCTTACACTGCTGTCTTTTTCAGTCACTCCACAATAAGACTCACAGGGCAAGGATGAATCTGTCCTGTCCAATTTCCTTCCATTATGTCACAAAAATCCCACCAATGTATGTTTCTGTGGATATACTTGTTTTTAAAATAACCTGTGGCACCCACAATTTCTCCTAGGGAATGTAGTGTGATTATGCTGCCTCCCATGATTAAGATCCATTATTTAAAAACCAGAAGCCAGACTAGGGCTGCATCAGCACTGGAGAAATAATCCAGTTTGACACCACTTTAACTGCCATGGTTCAGTGCTTTGGAATTCTGGGAACTGTAGTTTTAAATATCTCACAATACTACAATTCCCAAAACTCTATAGCTTTGAGCCATGGCAGTTAAATTAGATTTAGATACCATTGAGCCATGGTGTAAAAACTAGATTCTTTCTCAAGTGTGAATTCAGCCAAAGCAATGTCTGTCCCCAACTTGGAGCAATTTCTTCCTCCTAATTGTGATTATGTGGTTTGGCAACTGTGACATTAACTGTAGTTAAGATTGTTAACTGTAGTTAAGAAAATTAACCAAGATCTACAGTGGTAGGTGAAGGCTGAAAGTAGCTTTCTAATCCTGGATTTAATGTCAGTGCCAACAAATAGTAAGAGTGATAGTGGGGGTTTGCACCAGGAAAGAAGGGGTCCAGGGAGATGTAGATATTCTGGTTCTGCACCATGTTTCTACTGCTCACTAATGGTGAAAATTCTCTCACTAGGCAGAGACTACAATGGTTTCTTTCCTAAAAACATGCCATGGAACAATGGCTGGTGGTTCATGGATCAGCACTAGGAGTGGAATGAAGCTGGCCCATAGGCTACATGCAGTCCCCAAGGGCCAAATCTTTTGCCCCCAATGCCCTCAACATTTCCTAGTGCAGCAATAGTTTAAAACTCTCACTGTGAGAAATTTCTCTGTGTTTTTCTGCCCATCCCAGGCTGTTTTGGACCCAGAAGAAACCTCTTTCCAATAGGAAGTGGCCTGCAGTTGAATTCTGGATCACTTCCTATAGGAAACCAAGTCTCTCCTGGCCTTAAAATGGGCCAGGGAGGCCCAAAATATGGATAAATGTAATGGGGGACAGAGATGGTGCAGAGGGGCCAATGCTGCCCCTAACCTCCAACATTTGCTCATCCCTGCACTAAACAGATCACAGCTAAACCACGGGCCAGTTTCCATTTGTCCATATACCATTTGCTGATTGCTGGGCTTCTTGACAAGAATGTTGAAGTAGGTGGACCTTGGTCCAACCCAGCAAGGTCTCTTTTTAAATGTTAAGAGTGCACACTCAGGGTATTTTAATAATGATTGTGTCTTAATTAATAATTGAAAGACTCACAACATGAGTTCTTGCTCTGTAACTTCTAAACATACCAATGGATCATAGGATTTCTAGCAAGAACTAAAAGACGTAACCATGGAAGAGTAGGCTGCCTCTGTGCATTACACTTACACAATTATACTGGCATGCCTGTAGGTCATTTTGTGGCATGTGTGATCAGTTTATTATCATTTTGCTATTATAGTCTGGCTAGCAAATATACCATGATCAAACAACATATTCCTTTCATTCTTGTAATAATTACTGTCAGAGGGGAATGTCTTTTGAGTTATCTGTTAACTCAGATTGCTACTTGTATGCTTACCAGACCATCCCGATAGAACCTTTCATCATCATTCACAATAAAAATCACTCTGTCATTCCATTTTAACAACTTTGTCAATGGAAATGAGTGTCCAACTGTGCTAAGATCAGGAGAGAGATTTGTTTAAGCTGATGTTTGTTTAGAGCAAATGCAAAGCCTCAAAAACACACCATGCTAATTTCTTTTAATGGGAGCAGGTGGAAGCTTTCATCATGCCTCTGAGCCATCAGGAAATTGTTAAGTTTACCTAAGTGGTCCCATCTAATTAAGTTTTAATTTCAGCTTATTGAAATACCCTTTTATTTTTAATAGAATGCTCTACTAAATGATACTCTGACATGAAACAGTGCCAAGTGTTTATATGTGTCTTAGATCAGAGCTTCTGGCAGTCACAGCTTCAGCACCTAGCTTTTGCTTGATTATTCGTGTTTTCACTGCAAGCCCAGCAGATTAGGCTCTGTGTGTTGGATAGCACCTAGGCCAAGAGTAGAGTGGGAACCCCGTTTTGCCCAAATATCTAATTTTGTTTCATAGGAGTTCTTGGGAGTCTGCATTCTCATTGAGGTCAAAAACAAAAACAAAAACAAGGTGGAACCAAAAAACACCAGAAAATTTTAGTTTGAAGCTATTATTGCCAGTATCTAAACCTTAGGAGAGGCCTTTCAACTTTCTTTGTTGTTGTTATGTGTCTTCAAGTGAACTCTGACTTATGGCAACCTTATTCTAGGGCAGTGATGTTGAACCTTTTAGAGGCCAAGTGCCCAAACTAAAAGGCGTCTTGACACCAGGTGTTATCCGGAGCCAGGGGCCGGGACTTTTGGGGGGTGGGACTTCTAGGGCAGGACTTCTGGGGCAGGACCTCTTTCCCCACCCTCCCAGGCCTTCAGCTGCCTCTCTTGAGACAGTTGAAGGCCTGGGGGGAGTGAGGGAAGAAGAGGAACAGTTGTAGACCTGTTCCTTCTCCTTCCCACCCTCTGCATGCCAGGAAAAATGGCTTCACGTGCCATCTCTGGCATGAGTGCCATAGGTTTGCCAACACATTTCTAGTGGTTTCTTGGCATGATTTATTCAGAAGAGGTTTGTCAGTGCCTTCTTCTTAGGCTGAGAGGCTGCAGTTTAGCCACATTCA
>CM034708.1:121576941-121613548 GCA_020142125.1 Phrynosoma platyrhinos
TTTAAAAAAAAAAACAACAACAACAGATCAAGCAAGATATAGATGTGAATACAAGACAAAAGGAGGAAATGTGAAAAATATGATTTGTATCTTTCTAAGCACAGAAGGTCAAGGGCTTACAAGAATGCCCTCTGCTTCTGGTAAGATCAACCACAAGTAAAGCCAGGAAAGGATGTTGCGGTGACAAAATGCAGAACCAGTTACTGTCCTTCAAACAGAAACAGAAACAGAGAGTCTGGGAGCTCCCAAAATATGCTACCAGTATGCAAGCCTGTGATAACAAAAAGAGGAACTCAAGTCTTGTTACCATGGGGTCCTGTGATCAGCACTGAGAATGTAAAGCATGGTGGGAGGGGGAGAGGCAACTAAAATCCTGCTTGGACAAAAAGCCTAGGCTAAATTATATTAGCTACTGAGCCATGCATAGCTTACACAAAATGAAGCCAATCATAGCCTAGCTGACTGCAGCCAAACTGCCCAAGACAGATATTGAAACCAAGAGATTTTTTGGCATGGAGCTGGTGAGCTGGATTAAGCATGGCGAGTCAATAGTTGTAAAGGGTTGAAATAAGTGAAGTGGAGCAAAAAATATGATGGAAATGAGGTCACTTAAACAAGCAGATTGTGTTAGCTTCAATAATAAGCCTTACTCATGACAACAGAATAAAAATCACATCCTTTCAAGATCAGAAAAAGAAATAGAAAAGATACATATGGAAAGAGTTTAGTGGACAAAAAATTGATTTCTTATGTTCAAAATCATAGTTTCTCATTTCTGATGGGGTTTCTTTTTACTGAAGTGAACATTTCAACATGACTTCACCGATTGTTATATGGATGTTCTGTTATAATTAGGAGGGGGGATGTTCTAACTTCTTAATTTGAATTATCCTTAAGCTCACAGGAGAGGGTGTGTGTTTGGTTGGAGAGCTACCACCATGTTTTGGGAATTCATTTGTAGTATAAATCACTGTCCTGTGAAACTGTGGATTTGTGTTATGCTTCTCAAATTACTGGTATAATCAATGTGGTCAGTATGGATCCATGAAGATCACTGGATTATCTCAACTACAGTAGGGGCATAACACCTTGTTTTGTGAGAAATAACTCCACATATGCCATTTCCCAGTTTTTTAAGAAAAGGGGGAGTCAGCATGTGAAAAGAAGAATAATTACCTCCACCACCACAGGAAAGGGGTCTGGTCTCTGCCTGCTTGCTGCTCTGTACCTCTCTTGGTAGACTGTGCCCTCCTTCAGACACCTGCACTTTCTGCAGAACCAAGCCCTAGGTATCCAGACATTTATTTATTTATTTATTAGCCTACTGGCTAATAAGGCAAATGACCACCTGTCCTCTTTGAAAAGGGATAAAATCTGGGTGCCTGCTGTAGCAGGCCCACCAAAGGAAGGTCTGCCACTGAAGGGGCAACACGAAACACCCTTGGGGGAGCTGCTTTCAGGGTGAAGTGAACATGACAGCCAGTCCCTTTGGTTGGAAAAGGGAGGGGGAGGGGGTATGGGTTTTATAACTTTTTTTTTTAAATGACCTGTCTGCCAGCAAAAGAAAATCTGTTATACAAAGAACACAGGAGAGGAAGCAGGCCAGGGAGCAGCTATTAGGACAATCATGTGCAGAGGGAAATACAATGTGGGCACACAGTCCTATTATCATAGTAATAGGACCACAGAGTGTTGGCTACTCTTGAGCTGTTCCTCACATCAAATAGTCTGGGCAGCCTTGGCAACAGGCCCCCTGGGCTGAAAATGCTGCTGCTCAATGCCAGGTTGCAAGTATCGAAAGCAACCATGGTACCCTTCTGGGCCAACTCTCTGGGAAAGGACTTGGTAGTACTGTTATGCAGTGATTCTAGTCATTCTTGGAAGGGCAAACTCAGAAGGTGGTGCTGGGGAGCTCCTATTGATGTCCTGACCATTGGACTGTGCAGTCCCTCAGCATTCTCTGTTGTACCACATGCTGTTTAACATCTTCACAAAACTGTTGGGAGAGGTCATTTGGACTTTGCTTATTCCCAGAAAGCTGTCTCAGTAGTGAATCAATGTCTGTGGTCAGTGATGGACTAGGATGAGGGCAAACAATTGAAACTTAATCCAGACAAGACAGAGGTACTCCTGGTCAACTGAAAGGTAGGTCAGGGAATAGGGACTTCTGTGCGGGATGGGGTTACACTCCCCCTGAAATCTCAAGCTCACAGCTTGGATGTTCTCTTGGACTCAGCTCAGACTTGAGTTCCACTCTGGGAGAAAGATGTCATACATATGAAACAAACAAACTGCACAAAGAATCTTAGCGTCTTTGCATGAACAAAAATCTATTCAGCTCTTTGTTGAGTAAAAATAGGGGTATGAAGGACATGGACAAACTTCAAATTCTCCTTCTGGGGCTGAAATTTTAGACATGAAATACTAGAAACTGCAAGGGTCAAGGATATTATCACATGCAACAACCATCTCATGGAGTTTATCATTGTTATTTTCATCTTATGGAATGTTATTGCCAGACAGACAAACAATGAATCATGGCACTATCCAGACTCACAAAAAGGAAACCAACAAATAAAATTGTATTCAACGCAAGCCTTATTCTTGAAAGGGGGGGGTGAGAGAGCAAGGAGCTATCATTGAGAGATATAGGTGATGAGGCAGAACAATGTTTCGCATATTTTTCCGTCTCTTTCACTTTCATGTCCCTCTCGCAATGCACATAGAGAAATATTTTACAGGACAATTTTCCATGTTAAGTTAGTCAAGCTTCCATGTTATACAAATCTAATCTGGGAGAAAGCACCACTGAACTCCTTGGGGCTTTTCTCTGAAACAGACCTGTATAGAATTGTTCTGCAAAGCATTCAAGGGTCATGACAATTGCATACCTGATGAGCTAATATATAGATATTGTGTCCAACATCTTTTGGTGAAATACTGTCATCTCCACTCTCCTCCTCATGGTCACTCTCAAGACCCTGATTGTATGCATTCTTCATTACATCCACCTTTAAAACAAATAATATCCAAATGATGCAAACTATACTCATGCTGATTATGTTCAAGTTAACTTCTAATAATATCAGATTGGAGCAAATCACATAAATACACTTAACTTCCATACCATTACATGAATTTTTCAAAAGTGAAGAAGCTGTACTAAAATTCCAGTATCCAGTTTAAAGAAGAATCTATTTCACTTGAAACTAGGGGGAAATATGGGTACTGATTGTTCTTAGCAAGAAAAAAAAGAAACTACTTTAAAAGGAAGGCATGAGATGATTGAACAAAGAGGTGGACAATAAAATCCCTCATTTCCAAGGTGCAGATCAATAGGAGAATCCAACTGCTCCCTCCCAGGAATATAAATAATTTGTAAAGGTCAGGTAATCTTTCTTTCCAGGGGCAATATCACCTAGATAGGGAACCCACTTGTATTTTTTTTTCAGGAAACAAAGAGAGAGCAGATAATGGATATTTTAGAAATTATTGGTGTTTATTAAAGTTTTATAGGAAAAGAAACTTGGGCTGGCATTCTGTTAAGCAGTTACAATATCATAAGATAGACTTACAATCTTGTAATTGCTTCATATTCATGTTTATGATCATGGCACCACTGTCAGACAGCCATACCAAGCAAAGACATGTTGTGGCACTGGTGAATGGGGTCCTGAAAGATTATGTGTCCAGCCCACTTCTGACAGTAAGCTGTGATTGCAAGAAGGAGTTGCAAAAGGACTCCACAGGGATCCCTGCTTCTGCTCATTACACTGTGACTCACCAGAAAGAAGGGGCTAGATGTGTTGTCCTTCAGTGTCCCACTCACCAGTTCCATAGGATTTCTTTGCTCAGTATGGCGGCCTAGATTTTAAGGCGGCTGTTGGGGTTGGATCAGGAGACAGTGTAGCTATGACACTGTAGCTATGTGACACATATAGGATCTCAGTTTTGAATTTCATTTTTTAATATATGTGTGTGTGTGTGTGTGTGTATGAGAGAGAGAAAGAGAGAGTGAGTGAGAGAGAGAAGCCTTGGTGCTTTTTGTATAAATGTCAACAGGAACAGTATGATGAATTAAATCCTTGGATAGCAACTATTTTTCTAACCGAGGGTCATACTTGAAAGTCATGTATGGGACAGAGTAGAAGGCCAGCAATAGTGGGTCAATCCACTGACTCAGGAAGTGGGGACAAGCAAGCTTTATCTCTTACTTCAATTATTTGATGTTGGAGCAAGATGACAAACAAAACAGGAAAAGTCTGATAGAGCTTATCTTACTGTCTTTATTGTGCTGTGTATTACGTCACTGTGAAAGTATTTTTTGGTTGCATGCTGGGATGGTGACAAATCTGTCAAAGCCTTGTTACTATTCATACAGGGAAGGCTTGGACTGAAGAATCACATCTGCATTTCAGCTCGTGTTAGAAAAAGCAGCAGAGGTGTGCAATAAAAGGGATAAGAAAGGTTTTGAGATAAAATTGGAAATTCTACTGGGGGCCAGATGAGCATGCACCAGTGTCCATATTTCAATGTATATATAGAATGCAAGCATGTTGACTCAATTTGGGCAGAAAATTGTTCTTAGATGCTTAAGGCCATTTCACACAGGCAGTTTATCTCTCACAGAGGCAGCCATTGCCTTTTCTTAGAATTCCTGAGACTGTGAATAGATACATTAAATTAGCTGGTCTGAGCAGAGCTGTAGTGAATTACCCAAGAGAAGATAGGTGTCTTAGGCAGCTAAGAAGAGCAACCTTACAGGGAGAACTTCAAGCATGAACCTAGCTTCATGGAGGCTGTTTTTTAATAAAAGGATTCCACATAGTTGAAGTAATGTCCATATCTGGGTGTTACCTATATCCCTATAGATATTGACCTAAAATACTGATCAGTCTTAGCCAGAAAAGCCAATGGTGAAGAATCATCAAAGCTATAGGCTAAAAACATCTGGAGGACCACAGTGGCTTACCTCAACGAAACAGTGCAGGCCTTGTTTACATGGATGCACAGTTTAAATATTACCTATGTCATGTAGGATGTATGTACCTTTCATACATCTAGAACAAATTTGACATGACTCCAGCTGGAAGGGGAAGTGCAGTGACTATGAACCAGGAAGACATGGGTTCAAAGATCAACTTAGCCATTAATTCCCTAGGTGCCTTTAGACAAGATCTTTCTCACACACACTTTGATTCCATGCTTCCAAAGATGCACTACAGGAATGACACAACTTAACAGAATTGCTCTCAAGGCTAAAACAAGATAATGTATATGTACTGTTTTAAACCCTTGAACGTAATATATAAAACTAGAAATGATTTTTATAAGGGTCTTTTTTATTGTACGCTCCAGAGCCCTCTTTACAAAATAGCTGTTACATGTTCCAAGTCCTTGTGATAGCAAAGACTCCATGTTTTAAAAAAATACAGCAAGAATGCTTTATTGAATTTAACATTTACTTTATTTTATAATATGCATTTTTATGTTTTAAGGCTTTTATTGCCATACTGGAGAAATAATCCAGTTTGATACTGCTTTAAGTGCCATGGCTCACTGCTATGCAATCCTGGGATATGTAGTTTGTTGTGGCATCAGAGCTCTCAGATAGGGAAGGCTAAATATCTTGCAAAACCTAAAATCCCAAAATTCCAGAGTATTCAGTCATAGCTGCAATGTAGATACACCCTTAATTGAGGAAATAATTACAAAAAACAATGCTTGGAATAAATATAAAATAAGGAAGTCACAAAGACAGATACCATGTATGCCTGACCTGTTTAAAGAAGTATTTGTGACTTTTTGCTTCCAACTTCATATACAAAAATGTACTCACCAGCTCTCTTGGTCTCATGTTGAAAAGGATTCTTTCAGCATTCTCACTGTCATGCCTGCTTTCCATAATAGCCAGCAAAAGCTTGGAGGCATTATTCTGAAGACACAAAGACAAATTGATGCATTTAAAATCTATTTCATGGATTAATGATCCTTGTATTTTTTTTAATTGAGATTACTAGGAATGTTTTCTTTATTAGATAACATTTTAAACTGGATACATAATAACAAGGCAGGATACATAATAACAAGGCAGCATATTATTCATGTCAGGCAGCCTAGTACCTGAATCTGCATCTAATCCAGTGTCATGGACACTCATATGAAAGGCAAGCCAATCAAAGCAGCCACTATAATGATTGCCAAAGGGAAGGTTTCACAACTGAAAAAGTCCTGCTCTGCATCACTGTTGGTGCCATCACTAAAACTGATGAAATGTAGAACAGAGCTTCATTGAATGGTTTTAGGATTTAAAGAGTATGTGCTCCTGAGAATTCAGCAACCACTGAAGATGGTATATGTAGAATTCAGACTAAAAAAACATACTTAAACTGGTTCAGATTAGTTGGAATCAAAATGATCCCATCACTTTATGTGTGTTGGGAAAACACAGCCAAATTCTGCTGAATCTGTACCATACGGAGGGTATTGTGCATACATCCATGTCTGTTTCATTCTATTTCCTTACTTGATCACTCAAAAAAACTGAACCTGTGAACTAGCTCTGCTGAAAAGTATTGTGTCAGATGAGATATGAAAAGCCTGTCTCTGGTGTTTGTTTTGCCTCTGTCCATGCATCCAAACAAGCACTTGAGTGTTTATTAATGTATTATCAACTAATGAAAATGTAGTTGACCTTTCTCTGACATGCTTGAGGTAGAGGCCAGCACCGGCATAGGAACCGTTACTATACAACTGCTGCTGCTGAGAGTAGAATCAGGCCTCACTACCAGTGTACACTAGTGCATGATTTTTTTCTTTATTAACATTAATATTTATTTTTCATCACATACAATGATATAAGGTGTAACCTAACGCAAACATTGTGCAAAAATAGTGTAAAACACAGTGTACAAACCACCTGTTAATTAAATCTTGTTTATTAATGTCACTCGGGTCCTTGCGAAGCTTAATGTACAGAAAATCTATTTGGAATTATTGATTAGACTTTAGAAATTAAACCTCTACAGAATTGTTAATATTGTGGTGGAAGGGGGCATGCTCAATTTGTTCTTATTTGCAAAGTCAATATATTTATACCATTTTCAATAAAACTGCTAGTGATTTCAAGGCCTTTGGAGGCTCTATAGGAGATTGAAATTTATTCCAATGGGCAAATATTTTCAATCCAGTATTGTAACTCTTGAAATCCAGCATGATATAATGGTTTGAGTGTTGGACTACAACTCTTGAGACCTGGGTTTGAATCCCCACTCCACCATGGAAACCTATTAGATTACTTTGGATAAGTCACACTTGTCAGCCTCAGGGGAAGCGCAAACCCATTGAACAAATCTTGCCAAGACAACCCCAATTGGGTCTTAGGGTCACCATAAGGTGGAAATGACTTGAAAGCACACAACAACAACAACAACAACAACAGTAACCCTTAAATGCAGTTTGATAATCTATTGTGCTCAGTGGCTCATAGGCCTTGGCCTGAAGAGGCTTAAAATGAGTATCTATGTAAATATTGTACCTTCAGTTGAAGCACTAGATCCATCCGGTATTTTCCAAGAGGATTGATATCATTTAGAATCAGGGCAATAATAATATCTATACCATTAGATTCATGCGTAGCTATGCAGGTCTAGGAAATAACAAATATTTAAAAACAACAACGGATACAAACAATGTAGATTTTGCATTTGCTTCTGTTTTAAATCCAGGTTAGGTGAATTAAACCTAACATTACACCAACTTTTCCACAGCAGCTGTAATAAATTTGATCCCTGACTCTGCAGCATCACACCTTCCAACTGCTCTTGCCTTAGCAGGGACAGTCCTGATTAATCTTCTGTCATCCCACTTTTTCAGATTTTTTTTTAAATGTTCCAGTTTCTCTTTTCTCCTCCCACTTTGCCACCCTGTCATTGGCTTATTTGAATTGCTGCAAACTGAGATTAAAGTATAAAGTAGTTTCCTCTCAATTAACTTGGGAGTGAGGGGAGAGGAGATGAGGAGATGGAATCATGTCCTTCCCAGTAGGCTCAAGCAAAGCAAATTGCTGCAGCCTCTCTTAATATGTTGTTTTCCTTCCTTATCAACTTTTGCCATCTTAGCCACATTCTGATTCTGGCCACACGTGTCCCAGTTTTCATCTGTGAATTGCTGAAGGATATGTAGCATTGAGCAGAAAAGAGAGTTGGACTAATGTTCCACTCCTTTTCAAATTAATAAAATACTGTTTAGGAATTTATTTGAACTCTGGAGCCCAACAGAAATGCAACGCTAGCAGTACTGGAAGTTTTGGACTGAAGGTTTATTAATCAAAGTATCCATCATATTGCATTGCAGACATGAGCCAGTCAAAGTTAAGCATTTTTAGTCACATTTCTTTTAATGGAAAGGGAAGGAAAATAAATAAATAAATAAATAAATAAATAAATGGGGTTTGCTTACTTTTAGCTAGATGAGGTGAACTATATAAATCAGATACTTGAACAAAGAAATGCAAGTAATATTAGACGTCTGAACTTTTATGTGCATCATCAGTATTAAATGTTAACATAAACCAGCAAAAGCCTATGTTAATTTTTTAAAAAAATGTTGACTCCCAAAGACCCAAGTTTTCAACAGCATTAACAGAAATATAAAGAAATGAAACATCTGATGGTGCAATGTTTCTAATTAAGTCACTATAATTTTTGTATTAATGAGCCGTGTTGTACAAATCCAGCCAAAATGCTTTAATGGAGCTACCTGATTTTCATGGCATGGGCCTTGGCAATATTCTGTCAAGCTTTCAAGTGTTTGGTTCACCAGAGCTACATTCTTCTCATTGATGTACAGGCCCAAAAGTCCTAGCCCACCTGTTGTACTTCCACAAATACAATCCAAAAACTGAAGCGTCTCACATACTAGGTTATAGTTGGTCTTGTTGTTCTGATTTCTTAAAAAGTTCTGAAAAAGAGAAGAAAATCGTCAATGTATATGCACATATAACATTGATACACTGGTTCTTCTTAGAGATTCCATCAAACCACATGTTTATAGCTTAACTATTGACATTTGGCATGATTTCTGAAATGACATACTCTATAGTTTATAATCAGCTGTCAAAGCCAGAACCATGAGTAACCATGGCCTGAAGCAAGAATTCAAACCAAGGTTCCGCTAAGCATACTTTTGCAGTATGAACCATGGTTTACTATTCCACCTCTAGAAAATACTTGAAAAATATGTAAGAAATAAAGTATGTGCCTTCAAGTTGCCTGTTGACTTATAGCAACCCCATAAATTTCATGGTTTTCGGTCTGAAGGAATACTCAGAGATGGTTTTCCACTGCTTTCTTTGATACTGCCTGGTATTTCCTGGCAATCTCCTTTCCAAATAATAACCAGACCAGTCTCTCTTCCAAATTCTAGCCATACCTGGCACTGCTTACCTTCCCAGATCCAAAGTGATCTGGTATATAGCCAATATCTATATTTATATATCTACTCCTTACATTAATACACTAGCTTGGCCATGAAACCCACTGGATGACCTTGAGCAAGTCACACTCTCTCAACATCAGGGGAAGGCATGGCAAACCTCATCTGAACAAGTGCTGCCAAGAAAAACTCATGATAGGTTTGCCATAGGGTCGCCATAAGTCAGAAACAACTTGAAGGCACACAACAACAATATTCCATACGTACACGTTTAAAAATCAGAAGGAAATAAATAACTGAAAAACTAAATGTCATCCCTGCCACTAGCACATTATTACCTTTGCTTTCAAGTAAACAGGAAGGCACAAGCATATTCACCTGGACCCAGTGAGCTCTCCACCTAAGCAACAAGCAGATGTGTATAGGATTGAAGCCTTTAAAGCCTATAGCTACAATAATACAGCATTGCCTAGTCTAGCATTGAAAATTTTCTAAGCAGAATTTGAGGCATTAACCCACAATTTAATTTTTAAGCCATTGCTGAGTGTCTGCATTCCTACTTAAGTCCACTGGCAGCTCCATTTAAAAGGTACTCTGAGACCTTGGTGATCTACTGCAGGTCATAGTTGATCATACTGATCTGATATAAAGTAACCAGCCCTAGGAACAGGGGATACTGGCAGACGGATGTACCGGTAAGTATCAGTACACGAGATCCTGAAGACTCACTGCCAGTCAAAGAAGAGAGTACTGGGCTACACTGACCACTGGAAACTCAATATATGTCAGCGTCATATGTACATACATATACTGTTGCTGTGTAATGAACCCTATTGGGTTCAACACTGTCTGAGTATTTAAGTTTCAATGGGATCTAGGAACTGCACAATTGTACTCTATGGGCTGTACAATCAGGTAACAGATAATATTCCCTTTTCAAGAAATGTTTAGCATGTGTTCATACAAAGAGATTCTCTCACTTGCATTACTTCCCCCCCCCCCCACACACACACCTAAATAGCTTTGCAAAGTTAGGCCTAAAAAAGTATACCCACTCAACAGCATACCTGAAGTTCTCTATTGTGATTCTCACATAATAACTGAAGAAATCTCAGGATTGGTTGCATGATTACAATGGCAGGACTCATTGTCATTTCTTCTGAAGATTTTTCTTCTGCATTTCCTGCATCTGTTCCTGCACTCATAAGATCAATTTCTGGGTCCATTTCCCTGCGGTACACACAGTAAGCTTTAGAAGTTGCTGTAGAGGCCTCGGTTAACTGGCCTTTCATGCCTTCTTTCAGGTGAAGATTTGAATCTCTTACTAGAGAGAGAGAGAGAGAGAATAGAACTGATGCATAATCATAAAACTAGGCAAGTTACCACCCAGGATTTGTGAGGACCAGAAAGATGTGAAGCACTTTGACCAATTAATGCATCTTCACTCCAAACTGCTGGTATCTGCAAACACTTTCTGAGATGTAGGCAATTACAGAAAATGTGAGGGCCTTCTAGATAGTGCTTTTGATTAGTTAGAATCTGAAGTCACCCCTTGGGTTCTTCTATGGTGATTTAAGTTTGTTGGTGTGTGTCAGATTTCCCTAATGCATGTCATGGCCTAAGGCCACAATCTCCAAGCATGTACTTTGGAATTTTCTTCCCCTCTCTCACCATCCTCACAACCCTCTGTATGGCTCCAAAACCAACTCCAGAGGAAATGGCTGCTTTCATGAAACTGTTTCCATGGCACACCAAATCTGCTGCTGAGATGGCCAACTCCCTTTACCTAATGGTAAGGCCTAGCCTGCAATGGATTATAATTTTTTTAAAAAATCAATCAGCCAGCCAGTAAATCCACCAGTCTTTTTCTCTGGTAAGGAAATCTTATTATGTGTGCATATGTACCTTTAAGTCACATGTCAACTTATGGCAATCCAATTAACTTCATAAGGTTTTGTTAAGCAAGGACCACTTGGATGTGGTTTTACTAGTTTCTTCCTTTGAAATATCACCTACAGCATCTGGTATTCATTGGCAGTCTCCCATTTAAGCACTAACCAGAGCTGACCTTACTTAGCTTCCAAGGTCAGACAAGATCTGGTGCTTTTAGGGTATTTACCCAACAGCAAATATTAATACATCCCCACCAAATTTAGACATTTTCTTTAGTCTTTTTTTTTTCCTCAAGAAGCTGTCAAATCAATGTTTGTAAACTGCTCTGGAAGTGTTTTTTTTTTAAGTTGAAGAGTGGGACATAAATAATCCAAATAAATAAGCAAAAATAAGCTGTTGTTGTTTGGACAGTAGTATGGAATGGAATCAGTACTCCTGATGAATGATACCCCAGTTTTCTTTACCTCTCTTTTTTGGAACTGTAATGGTGAGATCATTGTCTTCCTCCTTCTTTTTGCTGCTCAAATCAATCGTGTTTACTGTTACTGTGGATCGAATTTCCAGCTGGGCAGTTTTCATCCGATCATACAGAACTTTAAAAAACCTTTCAGACTTTTTCTGCTCATTCAATTGCTGAAAAAAGGAATACTGAAGGGGGAAAAGACAAGCATTTAGGATATCAGCACATTAATAATGGAGAAAACGCTACTTTCATATCAATAGACACATGACTATTACACTGCAGCCTAGCAACAGTAATCTGAGAGGGTGGTTACTTTGAATTTATGCCAGACACAGGAGTGCTGTACTGTGTTGCCAGATCTACAAGCCGGGGTTACCAGGTAGAAATGTCTACTTACTCAGAGCTTTGGAGTACTGAGTTGCAAGCAATATGCTTACTTGTAACAAACCCCTCTCCCTTTTGTAACAAGGGCATAACCAAGTTAGGTTTCAAAAGTAACATAACACATGGGAACAATAGCACAATGCATGAAGTTTTCCAGTTGTTTTTTTAAGGCAATGAAAAGTACTGATAAAGCAACAAACAACTGGACAACCAATGCAGTAAGTACATTTTCAAAACAATCAAACAGGAACCCATTACCCTTTTAAAACACGAATGAGTAAAAGAGAATAATGGGTTGTGTAAAGTGCTTCCATTTGTCATTCCAAACCCATTTCCAAGCAGTTTCTTTTGTATTGAATTCTAGCGCTATAAAAATGGGAGAGAAATTCCTCTCTTCACATTCTTCAAAATTTCACAGGCTAAATCGTGACAAGTGCTTTACTTTGTATCAAAGGTACTCCTACTTGTTCATTTTAATTATTCTTTCTTCTAACTTTTCTACAATTGTGACAGGGTAACCAGTAAAAAACACAATCCTCTAAATGTGGCCACACTATAGATTTATGTAATGTTGTTCTGACATTGTAATGTATGTGGCTCCAAGGACATTATCACATGTGTGCCAGAAAGTGAAAATTAAGTGGAAATGAGGCATTCCGAAAATAAACTGAAAATAAACCTTGATTCCGCAAATGGCTTTCACACGTAATTACCTTAATTGCAAAATTACTGTAAGCGCATTTAACTTTCACACACAAGTGAGAAAAGCCCGTAAATGGACTAGAAATGAGCTTCTTGCACATGCGCAGATAGAGGAATGCTCGCTGTGGAACCATGGGAAAAAGCAGGGAAATGCTCCCAAATGCGCATTTGCTTTTCACATTACTGTAAATGCGAAATTACCTTAATTTCGCATTTGCATTTCCTCCAAACAACCGAATTTCAAAAGATCTTGGTTAACACCAGTTTCTGTCCAGTTTCTGTCCAGTTTCTGTGCAATGTCGTGTAAAAACGCAGGGCACAAATCCCATTTCTGTTTGGGATTTATGTGGATTAACCAGCAGATTTGCCCCCGTGTGATAATGTCCCAAGTCTCCTGTTGACTTGCAGCAACTTGTGTCATATTTCACAATATTTTCATCAGCAGGGACTATTCAGAGGTTGCTTGTCACTGTCTTCCTCTGAAATATAGCCTACAGCACCTGGGGCCCATCCCCACTATGAACTCTTCCACATGAGCCAAGTTCTCACAGCAGTTGTGCTACTAAAAATAAAATGGGAACATACCGCTTTCAAGGCAGCCATCATCGCACCTCCTCTTATTTGCATGACCGCAGCTGTTACTCTCATCACATTCTCTTCCCTAATCTCCCTCAACCCCATCCCCCTACCTTCTGCCCTATCCATCATGCCTTTAGGAATTTTTTTGTTGTTTTGTTTCGCTTTACTCTCCCACTTTTTTGCACAATTCTGGAGCTCTGCTATCATGATTGAAGTCAAAAAAAGAAAGAAAAAAAGTACTAAAGCCAATTAGCAAGGGGGAGGGGGAAATGGAGGAGGAGAGAACATTGACACTATGTGATTCACAATTGTGCAACTGCCCTGGGAATGATATTTCATACCTGGGCATTTGCATGCTTGCCAGGTCATTGACAGGGACAGGTCGGGGACAGCGCAGTCATGGGCTTGGAGGCCTTGTCATACAATCAGGATGGTCAATGCCACTTCTTTCCTGGTGTAATTGTGGTTTAAAAGCCACGTGTAGTAATGCCCTACAGATTTATAGTGCTATCATTCCACTTTAACTGTCATAGAGGCTTATCACACGGGGCCAAAAGCAGCAAGAATCCACTAAGAATCAGGCGCTATAGCGCTATATTTTCCCGCATGATCACACGACGTCGCTCAGAATCCACTAAGAATCAGGCGCTATAGCACTATATTTTTCCGTGCGATTACACGACGTTGCTCGGAATCCAGTGAGAAACCGCTCGGAATGTAGCATCATTCGCATTCTTTTGAATGTCGGTTTCAGCGGGCATTGCAATAGCGCGAGCTGATCCATAGCGCTATTATAGCGCTAGCGCCATATTTATACTAGCGCTATAGTACTGGAATGATGCTCATATCGCTTTCTTGCCACTTTTGACAGCAGCGTGTGATAAGGTCCATAGACTGTCCTATAAATCCTGGGATTGGCAGTTTAGGGAGGGGCATTTACAATTCTCAGCCAGAGAGTTCTTGTGCCTCACCAATCTGCCAGCTCAGGATTCCATAAAATGCAGCTAATCCAAGTTAAAACAGAAAAATAGCACTATAATTCTGCAGTGTGAATGGACCCTTGGTATTCTCTATCCCAGGGGTAGGCAACCTGTCCCCTTTAAGGGCCGAGGGACTTCAGCTCCCAGAATCCCAGGAGCTATTGGCCAACATGGAACTATTGGCCAACATGGCTGAGGCTTCTGGGAGCTGAAGTCCCTCGGCCCTTAAAGGGGAAAGGTTGCCTACCCCTGTTCTATCCAAATACCAACCAGTCCCAATCTTGCTTAGCCTCTGAGATCAGATGGGATCTGGTGCCTTCAGGGTACTGAGGCAGCTGGTGTTACAATTCTTACTGTTATCTTTTCAATCCCTTTCTTAATAATTTTTAACAGTGGATTTGAAATTTTCATTGCCTCAACACAATGGTTTTTCCCCAGTGAGTTTTCTATCCTTCTAGTCACAACAAACTCAAATTTTTGCTAATTCAGATGAGATGATTTCTTCATAGGAATTGTATAATGAGGAGGATTGACATCAACACCCAAATAATCTCATGAATTGGAAGAAGAGAGCTTGCATTCTGCATAATTACAGATGCTATGCCACTATATGACTTCACTCATTCAGTTTTGGTTAGATGTACTATGTTCCTTGATACCTTGATACAAAGTGTAAAACGCTGGTTGGATTGCACCTTGACATCATGAAGCCACCACCCCACATAACAAGAGGAAGAATTTAACAAAAATGACATATTTTAAAAATAAATTGGCAAACAAATATCTAACACATATGGCTAATTTGCAAGGCCATTGGTAAACAGAATTTAGGATACAAGTAATTTGAAAAGTACCTTTTGAACTACAACTCACAGAATCCTGCAGCCACCATGGCCAGTAGCCAAACTGATTAGACCAGGGGTTGGCAACCTTTCCCCTTTAAGGGCCGAGGGACTTCAGCTCCCAGAATCCCAGGAGCTATTGGCCAACATGGGACTATTGGCCAACATGGCTGAGGCTTCTGGGAGCTGAAGTCCCTCGGCCCTTAAAGGGGAAAGGTTGCCTACCCCTGGACTAGAGGATTCTGGGTTTCAGTCCAAACAGCAACTTTTCTGATCTCTGGTGAGGACAAAGAGAAAAGAAGTTTATCTTAAAATATCTTTACTATTGTTTGAATATATGCTTCAGTGCACCCTGAAGACATGTTTATCATCTGAACCACATATACATATATATATATATGTACCTGAATTTGTGTGTTTCCACCTTCAAGCAATGCAATACCAAGCAAGATGGCTTCAGAAAATATTCTGTCATTTTTGGTACTAACTATAACATCTGTGACAAGTTCTGATGCTCCTTCTTTATCCAGAAGACATTGAATATCATGCATTGACACACCAGACCTATCTGAATCTTGCCCTGAAAAGCTACCTGGAAAAAAGTTCAAATAAATTTTAATATTAAGATCTGTTCCTTTAAAAAAATATGAAATTAAATAATTCTTATCTTAGTAGAATATGATTTTCTCAAAGTAAGCATTAGGCAATAACACAACTATACTAATTTTTTTTATACTGCAACTTTTTAAATACAAAGTATAAAAGGATCACTTTAATCAGAGTCATGGTTCAGCTCTCAAACACATGAAGTTTATAAACATGGTTATACATGCTTACATTACATCCTGCTTACATAACAGGGCTCCTTTGAAAAGTGTTGTGAAATTTAAGTGTGCCCAAAGGGGTTGCTAACTGGGGTAGCTACAGGAAGCACTTAACTCCCTTGTTGCAGCAGTTCCACCGATTGCTGATCAATTTCTGGGTATAATTTAAACTTTTTATTATAATCAATAAAGCCCTAAATGGATCAGGCCTAGACTATCTGAAGGGCTATCTTTCACTCAGACTCACTACCTTATCAGGCACATTTGGCAGAAACAAGAGAGAGAGTCTTCTGGGTGGCTGCTCCTATGCTTAGTAACTCCATCCTTAGGGATGCTGAAATGGTTTCCTCCTTGTCCTTCTGTAGGGAAGTTAAAACTCTTTTATTCTAATAGATCCCATGTTAGGGAAAAGGGGGAAAGAAAGAAAGAAATATTCTGAAAGAAATATTCTGGCTTTCAGAAATTGACTTTTCATGGCATGTTTGATATGGGAGGGATGCAGACGGCGAAAAACGCTGTCTTCAATCCCAGGAAGGGGAGGGGCAGTCAGACGCTGAGCACCACATCCCCTTCCTGAGGACTTCATCGGAGTGACGGCCCGTCCACACGGCAGGTGCTCTGATGACGTCCTTCTGGCTTAGCATCCGAACATGCTGAGCCGGAAGAGACACTGAAGAGGCGTGCCACACCTTTTGCGGTGCCCCTTTCACAGCTTGCAGAAGGAGTGCTATTTTAGTGCCTCTTTCGCAGGCGGCAACAGGGAGGATCGAGGCCGAGGTGTCCATCAGCCTCGGCCTTGATCCTCCACTTTCGGGGGTGGCCCAGGGCTGCCCGTCTGCTTCCTCCCATTTATCTTCTGTCCTTTAATAATTTTTTTAAATGGATTCAGTTCTACAGATCATTTAATTGTATTTTTAAAATAACTTTTATGTTTTATTGATCTTTCTGCAGATATTTTAAACATATTTGTTTTTGGTTTCTTCAGCCATCTTGAGTTTCAGAAAAAGATAGAAAACAAATGAAATAATTACAATAGCAATAATGTATATAAGATTAGGGCACCTCCAAGCAAATGCAGAGCATGCTGCTCCCTGGAAGGGCTAGCCTCAGTGTTTTAAATCTGTCTTTAAAAAAAATATTCTAGATGCCTGTGTTCCACTCAAGTGCTTTATGTTTACAAAGGAAGAGTGCACATTCAAAATTTCTTAACATCAGAGAAAATAAGAGTTCAGTGATCCTAGGTTTCCATACTAGGCTGACAAACATTCACACGTGCTATCACTAAAAAAAAAAAAAAAAGTCCTATAAAAAGTAGTTTGTTTCCAAAAATGGATGCTACTTACCTCCTACTTGGCTGGCTTTACCAAAGTTACTAGACAGAGGGCCATTGATGCTGCTCCCAAAGTCACCTTTAAAATAGCGATTGAGAAGTATTTTCCTTAGGTTGCTACCCTTTAATAAGGAAATTAAAGTATTATGAAAAATCCTAATTTCACTGAATAGATTCTTACAATTTTCTTCTCAAATTCAGAATCCATACAAAATTATATTTTTCATATATATATATATATATATTTCACAAGTTATCAAGACATACGTTACATACAAACAAATATACATACAACACTCATATAAACTATATAAATTCTTCCTGTTTTAGCTATTTTCCTTCCTTCAGTACGTTCTATCCAGTTACTTAAGCGTAGCTTACCATATACTTCCTTCTTCAGTTATTTAATCTAGATCAGGGGTCGGCAAGGATTTTTTACCTGGGGCCAGTCGCTGGTCCCCAGGTCTTCCGCTGGGCCGGGGGGGAGGGAATGGCGGTGTGCGCGCTCATGCAATTACAACAGCAAAAATTGTTTTAGCAAGGAAGTGGAAAGTTGAAGCAATGCCGGGGATCGGGGTCGGCAAGGGCCGTAGGTTGCCGACCCCTGATCTAGATCATACATCTCTTTCATATGCTCATTTATTATCTATGTATCTGAGCGTGATTTTCCATTTAACCCCTTTAATTCCATTTCACCCCTTTAATTACCCAACCATTATTTCATCATCATAACATTATTACAGTTCTTGTTTCATCCTCATTGTAAATTTCCACTTCCATATTCTAATTCCTGTTATCCTTATACTGCAATAAACTTTGCCAATCTTTTCCCCAGTCGTCCTTAATTTTGTTATTCAAGCGCATCATTAGTTTGTCTAAACTCATCATCTTTATACATTTGTCAATCCAGTCTTCCACTGTCAGCATTGCTTCATCTTTCCACTTCCTTGCTAAAACAATTCTTGCTGCTGTAATTGCATATGATATAAAATTTAAATGCTTCCTGTCATTGTCCCCGTCAACTATATTTAATAAAAAATACTCTGGTGTCAATTTAATTGGTATTTTCAAGATTTCTTGTAAAGTCCTATGGATTCTTTTCCAGTAATTTTTGACTTTCGGACAAGTCCATTAACAGTGGTAAAAAGTTCCAATATTATCCCTGCATTTCCAACATGTCCCTTTTTCAAATTTTTGAATCTTTGCAAGTTTGTTTGGAGTCAGGTACCACCTGTACAACATTTTGTAATAGTTCTCGTTTATATCCATGCACAGTGTAAACTTTAAATCTTTTCCCCCAAGCTCTTTCCCACTTTTCTAAAGGAATCTGGTGTCCAATATTCTGAACCCATTTTACCATACAATTTTTAATCAGCTTGGGCTCTAGATCAATTCTTAACAGTAACTTATATAATCTTGCAATTAGTCCTTTCAATCTTGCCATCAAGATTTTATCTAATTCATTAAATTCTTTATTAAATTCTTCTATCCTTACATCTACTTTGAATCTCTCATTTAATTGATAGTATGTAAACCAGGGGTAGGCAACCTAAGGCCCGGGGGCTGGATGCGGCCCCCCGAGGCCTTTGGACCGGCCCCAGGCCAGTCCTGCTGCCGCCACCCCCCCTGCCACCGCCGCCCACCATGATGATATTGATTATTGTTGTTATTACTTGTTCTTGGGGTTTTCTTGACAAAATCTCCACAGGGGTTTTGCCATGGCTTTTCTGGGGCTGAGAGAGTGTGCATGCATTTTTTTTTAATTTTAAAATATATTTTTTAAAAAAATATTTTTATTATTTATTTATTTATTTATTTATTTTTGGTTCTTCAGCCCCCCAATTGTCTGAGGGACAGCAACCCGGCCCCAGGCTCAAAAAGGTTGCCTACCCCTGATGTAAACCATTGGCAATCTTCCTTGAACGTTTTTATTTCCTCTGTAGTCTTAAGCTTCGGCACAGACCCAGTCCATTTTACAATGTCCTGATATCGTAAGCTCTCTATAATGGGTTTAGTATGTCCTATCTTCCACTCTTCTAGTGGGGAAAGCCATGGAGTATTCCTCTGTATATTTTCCCTCTTATCTTATCCCATACCCTCAAAAGGGCTCTTCTTATTATATGGTCACTGAAGTCTTTATTTTTGTCTACTCTATTATATCACAAATAGCCATGCCAGCCATATACTTTGTTATATCCTTCTAGATTTAATAATTTCTCATCATCCAGCTTAATCCATGTACAGATCCAATCTAAGGTGCATGAGTAATAGTATAATCTGAGATCTGGAACTCCCAATCCACCTCTTTCTTTCGCGTCCTTTAAACATTTCTAACTCTCAGCTTTTTCCCTGCCCAAACAAATCTTGAGATCTCTTTTTCCCAATTTTTTAGGAATTGCTTGTCACTATTTAATATTGGTAAGTTTTGAAATAAAAACATCAATTTTGGAAGTATTGACATTTTAATCAAAGATATTCTTCCTAGTAATGACAGGTTTAAGTCTTTTCATCTTATCATGTCTTTTTTAATTTCCTTCCATAAAGAACCATAGTTGTTATCAAAAAGACTATTGATGTTTCTTGTAAAGACAATTCCTAAATATTTTATTCTTTGACTAGTTTGGAATCCAGTTTTCTCTTGTAATTCGATTTCTTCCACTTTGGACATATTCCATGTAAAAATATTAGATTTGGTTTTATTAATCTTTAAACCTGCATATTGTCCAAATTCCTGAATTATATCCATTAACTCACTGATTCTTAAGTTCGGTTCTTCCAAAATCATGACCATATCATCCGCGTATGCACGAATGTTGTAATTATCTTATTTGGTCTTGGTGTCTTGTTTGGTTAATTAGGATTTCTTGGACCAGAATAAATAATAGAGGTGAAAGTGGGCGCCCCTGTCTTGTACCTTTCAATATTTCATATTTGCTAGTCATCTCTCCATTAATAATAAGATTTGTGTATTGTAGCCTATAAATTGCCCATGTCCAGTTTGTAAATTTTTCACCAAATTCCATAATTTATAAGGTCTGCATCATAAATTCCCAATTCAATGAGTCGAAGGCTTTCTCAGCATCTAAAAATATGAAAGCCACCTTCTTCCCTGGATTTTTTTCATAGTACTCCATCAAACTGATTAAAGTTCTTATATTTTGTTTCATATATCTTTTGGGTAGGAATCCACACTGTTCTTCTTGAATTTTTTGTTGTAGTATCTTCTTTAGTCTGTTAGCTAAAATTGAAGCAAATATATTGTAATCTTGATTTAATAATGAGATAGGCCTATAATTTCCTGGATGGGTTAGATCTTTGTCCTCCTTTGGTATGAGAGTATTATATGCATTTAACCAAGTGTCCAGTACTCCAAAATCTCTTATTTCATTAAACAAAGAGTGCATTCGGAGGCTTAATACATCTAAAAGTTTTTTACAATAAAGTCAAACCATCTGGCCCTGGAGATTTCCCAATTTTCAAGCCTTTAACCACCTCCATCACCTCCATCATAGAGATATTTTCATTTAATTGGGCTTTTTGTTCTTCGTTTAATTTCCCCAGTGTATGTTTTTGTATGTAGTTAATCAATCTATCCTTAAACCCGTCCTTCTTTCTATCCTCTTCATACAATGCCGTATAAAACTTTTCAAAAACTGTCTTCATTCCCTTCAAATCGGTAACAGTCTTTCCTTCATCCTTCATCTCTGATATCAATCTTCTCTTTTTTAAGTGAACAATTTTGGACACTAATAATTTCCCCGGCTTATTTCCATATTCAAATTGTCTTTGTCTAACAAATTTCATTTTTTTCTCTATTTCTTCTACCGTTAATACCACCAGTTGTGCTTGTAATCTTTTAATATCCTTGAGAATTTCTTTATTACCTAAATTCAAATTCAAATCTCTTTATTTCAAATTTGTTGATTTAATTCTACAGTCTTCTTATTTTCTATTCTCCTCTTTTCAGCATTTTTTTTGCATAAAAAATCCTCTCATTACCACTTTGCCAGCGTCTCACACCATTCTTAAGTCCGTTCCCTTGTTAAGGTTTTCCTGAAAATATAATCGTGATGTCTCTTTTGCATGTCTGATTGTGGTTTCATCTTGTAGTAGGCTATCATTTAACCTCCATACCCTGTCTTTCTTCTTTTGTCTTAATTTTGAACAATCATATTATGATCTGAAATTTTCTTAGATTTAATCTCAGAGTTCTGGATGTCTATATAGAGGTTTGCTGTAGCAAAAAACATATCAATTCTCAACGCTGATTGGTGCCTCTCTGAATAGTAGGTAAAATCTTTTGCAGATTTGTTTTTTGTTCTCCAGGGATCTATCATAGCCAGAGAATCAATCATCGAGAAGAAGGATTGGGGGAGCTTCCCTTGAGTCATTTTTATTTTCTTATTCTTCAAATCTCTATCTATCATAGGGTCCACTACTCCATTCCAATCCCTCATCATCAAAATTCTTTCGTATTCCAAGTCCTCAATAATTTTTCCAATATTTTTGTAGAATTTTGCTTTATTATCCAAAGGTGCGTATACTCCAACTATAAGCATAGGTTTCCCATCCAGATTTACTTCTATCATTAAAAATCTGCCATCCTGGTCTACCTTGATTTCTTTAGCTGTTAAGTTGTTTGAGACATATATGGCAACCCCACTCTTCTTTTTCTTCCTTGCTGATACGTGTAATTGTCCCAATTTGAGGTTCTTAAAAATTTGGTATTCTGGCTTCTAATATGTGTCTCCTGAATACATATTACTTGTGCTTTTTCTTTACTCAATAAATGAAATATTTGCTTCCTTTTTTGTGGTGAATTTATCCCTCTGACATTCCATGAAATTATCTTGCAACTGTTTCTATTTCTCATTAATTTATCTTTTTATCCTCCCCCCCCCCTGAATTATTGCTCCTCTTCGAGGCCTTCAGCAATCTGGTATCCCCCTGTAGATAATTCTGAGTATCCTGCAGCAGCAGCTTCACCCAAGAGTTCTTCTTCTTCTGGATCCTCCTCCCGTTGTTCCAACTCTTGGTTCCTGTTATCCTCATGCTCTCTCTCTAGTTGTAGTAGGGTTTCATCTGAACTTTTCTCCCCTGTTTTTCTTTTCACACTATTTGAGCCCTCTTCCTTTCTTCCATTACTGTCCCTTTGTATCATCTCTATTAGTCTTGCTGCTTTTTCTGGAGTATTCACTTTGTATGTTTTCCCTTTCCATGTTACCATTATTCCTTCCAATACCTCCCATCTGTATCTTATACCTCTTAGTTGTAATTGTCTTGTGAGAGTGAGGTAGTTTCTCCTTCTTCTCAACACCTCAGTTGGGATATCTTTAAACAGATTTATCTGACAGCCAGCTATTTTAATTTCTTTCCCATAGCTTTCTTGAATAATTTTGTCTTTCATTCTCTCTTTCACCAAGTAAACTACTATATCTCTGGGGAGCTGCTTCCTTTTTGCTATTACTGAATTAATTCGGAAGATCTTGTCAGTTTCTGTGTCCATTACTTGCATAAGCACTTCAATTATTTCCTCCAGAAAATGGATTATTATCTCAAAGAGATTCTCATTGGGGGTTATTGCTAAGCCTCTTATCTTTAAACATCTTTGTCTTGTTTTGATTTCTCTAAGTAAATTATTATCTCCTTCTACTCTCTGGACTTTTTCAATTTCCTTAATTTTACATTCCAAATTCCCAGTCTTAACCTGTAAAGCATCGACTTTAACCTTAATTTCTTTCATATTTTCTGTAAGTGTTTTTATTGATGTTTTAAGGCCTTCAATTTCTCTCTTAAAATTTCCACGTATTTCTTGTCTTGAGTCCTTCAATTCTTGTCTAAAATTCTTTTCCATTCTGTCTACTGCTTCCAAGATTTTCATATTGGGATCTGCAAGTCTTACATTAGTATCCAGTGAAGGTCTTTTCGCAGTTACTTGCTGCTGTATTTGAACCTGTGCTTGAGCTGTCTTTCTGGAAATCATTCTTCTTCTCTCTATATAATTCCACTCTTTATCATTATTTCTACTTTATATTTCCCTTCCCCACTTCTATCAATACAATACAATACAGTATTTTTGTGTCAAAAGAATATGAGTGAAATTATATGAATTCCTAAATAAAGTCTAAGGTTTCTCTTGTTAAAAGTATGCAATGTCTTATCAACTCAAATCTAAATCAGGTCAATAACAGTTAATTCTTTCCAACAGGTATTCAGTCACTTCTTTAAAGTAATTTATAATTTTCAAAGATTTATAATTTATAAAAATTTCAAAATATAAAAAAGTCCTCAATCCAAAGTTCTTTAGTCAAAAGTTTTAAGCTAGTTTCCAATTAAAATGTGTTTTCAGTCTTATCAATCTTATTACAATTAACCTTCTAATAGATAACCTATTTCTAATCCAATTAACTAATTATTTAATACTTCCAATAGTAGTTATATCACAACTACCAAATAATACTTAGAGATATACCTTAACTATGTAAATTACTATTTCAAAAAAGAGGGTAAAGAAAAACCAGAAGCAGTACAAAAGTTAGTTTTTGAGGAAGTACAAATATTATCACCGTATATCTTGTCCCCTTAAGTTACTTGCGGTTTAGATTAATGTCCAATTTCTTCCCTTGGGTCCATCTTCTTGTATTCTTCCTCTTTCCTATCTCCTTGTCTTTTCTCTGCTCCAGATGACCCCGCCTCCAGTCCTCTTTCCGACGCACTCTTTCTTTATTTAAAGATTTCCCTCTTTAATAACTTTGATCCTCCAATCTTAACTCTGATCACCCATCCCCAGTCCTCTTTCCGGCGCAACCTTTCTTTGTTTAAGAAATTCCCTTTTTAATATCTATAATCTTCCAATCTTTACTGTGATGACCTGTCCCCAGTCCTCTTTCCGATGCAGCCTTTCTTTACCCTTTCTGTTATAAGTCACAGCAAAGTTTGCCTTTTCTGTTGTTGTTTAATTAATCTTGTTCTCAACCACTTTCAATTTCTCTTAATCTCTCTTCCCTTCTCTCCTCTTATATTTTAATTTAATTACAATGGGGGGGGAGCCTTGTGATGCCTCTATATCAACTTGTACTTATTTGCTACTTTTTATAACAACAACTCAAATCGCCATTTTGTTTCATTCCAGCAAGGCTCTCTTCACTTTCACTCATTCACCCTCATTTCATCTCTAAACATCGAGCCTTCAATCTGGGTCCACAGTCTTATTTTAATTTAAAACACATAAACAGCTTTTCTTTTATAGTCAAGTAAGACTGCTTTCACTTCTCCCCTTCACCCTTATTCTCTTTGAAACAATTATCACTTTCACTCACACACCCCTTTCTTCCTGCATGAGTTTCCACTCCACTGTGCCTTTCACACTCACTTTCCAAACTGCCAGTTTACATATTAGTCACCAACTTTGATCTCTTTAAGTCCGATGTATGTTCTTTTAGAAGTTCTAGTAACTTTAGCGCTTACTTTATTGCTGAATCTTCTTGCTTCTTACTTCTGTTTTTAGTTTTGAAAAACGGCACCGGAGGGGCTTTGCTTTCCAACACCAGAGCATGGTGGCGGTTCGCTCGCGATACTTGCTGTCCCTGTAACTTCCCTTTCTTCTAAATTTGTTCTTCTAAATTCCTCCTGCCCAGGCAGCCAGAATCTCCTTGAGCCTGTCCGATCCCCTTTTTACCAAGGGGATTTTCACTCCACTCTGATGGATAGAAGCGGAGTAAACAACCGCGATCCAGTCAGCCACATTCCTGCTCATAGAATTGGCTGCTAGCGCTCTGCCGTTGGTCCCGGAAGTCCCAATTATATTTTTCCATAGAAAAATATAATTCCACTCATTCATAGTGGTTACTGCTGTCTTTCCTGCTTTTAGGGGCCCCTGTTCTACTCACCTGGAGAGATCAAATAACGGATACTGTTCCTGCATCTGCCTCCACCTCAGAACAAATAAAAGACAAGGCAGAATGTGTTTAGGAACAGCAGCTAACATTCATTCACTTATCCTTTCCTAAGTGGCATCTGTACAGACCAGAATACTCTGGGAGCAGCCCAGAGTATCCTGGCCCCAGAGTTGCCACAATATCCCCCTATTACCTGGGGCCTTCAGTTGCAATGTTAGGTGAATATTATATTTTGTTGAATATAAACATTATCTTGTTTCCCAGTACAGAGCACTATACTAACTCAGAACTGACACTGATTAAAAATACCTACAGCCAATATGAAATTTAGGATTAACGTTTCTGAATACCTTTCCTCTGCCACCTTGAAAGAAATAGGACCACATGGATCAAAAGACACATAGAAATTTTAATAGAAGATTTTAAATCTGTCTTGACAATATGGAATCTGCATTTTACTACTATTAGTATTAACATATGGCTATTCAGCAGTACTCTAAGTTCCCAGTTAACCAGCAATCTGGGTTATTAATGCAGAATGAATGCTGTTTGACACCACTTTAATTGTCATGCTTCAATCCTATGGAATCCGGGGATTTGCAGTTTGTTGTGGCACCAGAGCTCTCCGACAGAGAAGGCTAACTATCTCACAAAACTACAAATCCCTGTATTCCATAGCATTGAGCCATGGCAGTTAAAGTGGTGTCAAACTGCATTAATTCTGCAGTACAGAAGCAGCCCTTGTATATGCGAATTTTGCGAAGTCAAGGATATTTTTCATTATTCTAATTACCGTTTTATACACCTTAGGAATAATAAAGTTTTCAGGTAACTAAGGTAAGTATGTGATTTCTAGAATGTGTCTTTTAACTGCAACAGTATAGAAGTAAAGCATACAAGTGCTTTTCCTAAGTGAAGTGCTTTAAATTATCTAATGGACTTTCAGCCTTACAAGAAGACAGACATATATTTGTCACAGATTATGGGCCTTTGCAGACTGCTAGAAAAAGTGCAAATTGAGTCCACTTTTAGGGTTAGGGAATCATGGGAAGTGTATTTTATTGTGGCACCAGAGCTCTCTGACAGAGAAGGCTCAATGTCTCAGAAAAAAAACAATTCCCATGATTCCCTAGCATTAACCCTAACCCTTAAAGTGGACTCAATTTGCACTATTTCTGGCAGTCTGCAAAGGCCCTAAGTTACTTTTATCTTGCATTAGAGTTAAGTTTATGACCATAATACCAGCAGTAAGGTTTTTCATTCTTCTTCCTTAGGAAACTCTGTCCACAACAACCAGTTTCTTTAAAAAAATCTATGCCCATTGCACAGGATTTTGGGAAATGTCATCATCATCAATTCCTTGTGCAAACAAAGAGGGCATCCTAGAACAATGCATTTTAAGCGATTTGATTTGGGGGCCTGGCGATTTCCCCCCCCATTGTGCCTGGGACTGGTACCATATTTGTGTCCATAGGCTACAATTGTTTCTTTCTTTCCTGGAAACTCATCAGCACTGAAAACATTCCTGGAAACTCGTTGATACACCATAAACCACCACTTTGAGTAGTACTGTTCTAGAATGCATACAATATTCTGATGTAGCTGTGCTGTGTTTAAGGTAAAGGTTGGAAGTATTGAGCAAATGGGTAAGCATGTCCACCTTTACTAAATGCATAGCTGAAACCCCAGGAAAACTTCCAAGAAACTTCCAAACTCCTGTGGCCATAATTTGAAAACCGGTTAGCTCTGAGTGAACAATAACCATGACTGTTGAGAACACACATGTGCTCTGTGGCACCACCATGTTAATCTGAGTGCTTTTATTCACATTTAGTAACATAAACTATGCCCATCCATTGATCACAGAAGACAGAATGACTTCTATAGCTCTTATTTGTACATGAATGTGGAATATAAATAGTGCTCAGCTGACTCTCAATGCTTATGTAATGACAGTAGGAGACATAGTATAGCTTTGAAGAGACAGTATAACAGTCCTATTGTTTCCCATAAATGCCATTCTTTTGTTTCTAACAATAGCTACCAGAGGGCAAGAACAAAGACCAAGGGAAGCAGAGAGAGAGAAAAAAAACAAAAGAGAGAGGGGGGGGGGAAGAGAAATTATTGCTAGAAAAGGAAAAAAAAAACATTTCTGAAAGAAAAATACAGTTTCAGCATAAGGCAGGAAATGGCAATTTTTTAAAAAATGGCTTTACTATACAGACGTCTACAGTGACTCCCCCCCATAACACCCCTGACTTTGTAAGAGTCCTTTCCCCATGAGTAAGTGTGTACACATAAACATGCACTCAGCTTATTAGTGAAATGTTTCTAAAACCCTACTAAATCCATGTGGTGATGATGGGGGTGATAATTATGTACCTTCAAGCCAACTCTGACTTATGGCAATCCAATCATAGGGTTTTCTTGGCAAGTTTTATTCAGAGGAGGTTTGCCATTGCCTTCCTGTGAGGTTATGTTAATATAACTTGCTCAAAATCAGCCAATGGGTTTCCATGGCTGAGAAGGGATTTGCCTCTCCCGGAATCCTATTCCAACCCTCAAACCATTACACCATACTCTCTCTCACTGACAAGCCCTAGTAAAAGGCTTTACAAACATTTGAGTCTATCACATATTCTCCGTAGGCACAGAAAAGGACTACAGTATATGTGTCATCTGCTAGTCACATGAAATGTGTAAATGCAATTCTGTGCATATCCTTTACTGAACCCCACCATTTATTCTTGTCTCTTCCTGTCCCTGTGGCTTGAATAATAATTTGAGACTGGGCCTCTAGTTTGGTGAGGAGCTTCAGATAACATTTACTTAAGCTTCTTTAGATGCAGGACTGAAAAGGCTTATGTTGTCCTTCACTTGGCAGGCAGTATTAATACAAGATATCATGTTGGTGTAAATATTCTGCCCCTTCCTGCTCAAAAGAACAGTAGCTGCTGACTTCATGCTTCAGTGTTCAGTATTTTTAAATCTCATGGGCCTAAATCTGGCTAGATGTACCCTTAGGCAGACCCAATCCTCCTTTACCGTACTTTTTCCTTCCCTTCCCCTGTAGTCTCTTGCAAACACTAAACTGTGATTATAAACTTTGTTGGACAGGAATCCTTTTCCATCTTGTTACGTTCCAGAAACAGATGTGTACACCAATGGGAAAAATATTAAGAAACACACATACAAACCTTCAACACAGAGACAAACACCTTCACAGATCAAGGCTAGGGTATTTGAAAGACTCCTTATTTGAGCTTGTTTGAGCTTGAAGGTCTTTTGGGGAGGACCATCTCTCTGTCCTACCACTTTCTCAGGCTTCTTTGGTGGCAACAAAGAAGAGGACCTTCTCCATGTCTGCTCCCAGACTTCTGAACTCCTGTGGGAGGGTAGGATGGCTCCCTTTTTTAAATTCTTTCATCAGCAAGGGAAGTTTTTAACTATAGCACCAGGCTTTTACAAATAGGCTGTGATCAGCTTTTAACAGTGTGCTGTTTTGACGATTTTTTTAAAATATTCCATCTTTTAATGAATTTTAAATTGTTTTAACTCTATAGATTGCTTACTGTCTATCTATTTATGTGTGTTTGTGTGTATTCAATCTCTACTAGTTTTAATAAATTGTAAATCACCTTGGCAGGATTCAAATTAATCCTCATCATCATCATTACCATCACCATCACTGTCATAATATTTATTATTGTTGTCACTGTTGTTGTTCGGACTAGCTGGAAGGTGTCGACAGAAATAGGCACAATAGTAATGGGCCTACTGCAGCTTTGCCAGTTGAATATAATCCCAGCCCAAAGCAGATGGACACAGTCACAAATTAAATAGTGCAGGCTTTGCATGCAGCCTGCCTCTATTAAAATCATGACAATTTTGTTTCAATAGCAATGCCTCTGGCCAATGTGTGCCTGTATCTGCACTATGTGAGTCCAAAAATATGTACCAGATTTTCCAGCAGCTTCTTCTTGGGAAAGTGGCCACCCACACATCTCAGCTGTTTCTCATTAAGCAGGGATGCCCCTAGTTGCAAACACACAGATGTTCTAGTCCCCCACAGATATATGCTACTCCCACTTGCATTTCCAATGAAATGCATTTCCAATGTGTCTGTCAGAAATGTGGCATGATAAATGGAGGCTTATTGAGGAATCATGAAGCTAATCACTTGGTTAAAAAAAATGACAACATTCAGAAAAATATTACTTTTTCTCACCATTTTTAAAACTTTTTTTTTTACATTTTAAGTAAATAGCTGTTGTTCCCCCCCCCACCATTCATTTTGTCTTCCCTCATGAAAGAGCACAGCTACTCATCAGTATAAAATGTCAAAGGGTACAATGTAGGTACATATATCCAGATTGTCCTTTTTATGTACCATCCAGTCAACTCCTACGTATGGTGACCCTATCACTGGATTATTATGGGAAGATTTGCATTGTCTTCCTCTGGGGCTGAGAGTGTGTGACTTGCCCAAGGTCATCCAGTGAGTTTCCAGGGATGAGCTTGGATTCCCAGAGTCCAGCACTCGACACTGGCTCTCTATATTCATATTTTCTCAACAATTATCATGCTGGGAATAGATTGCTGGGTACCTTAAAATGACTGAGCAGCCAGCATAGGCTTGCCAGGCCTCCAGGTCAGGGAATTTCTGTGCTTCTCTGGGTCTCAGGATGGGCACCCTAATTTAAGGGGAAGTGTCAATGGAATAGGAGAGTTTGATCATTTTGTATGAGATGACTTTAAAGCTGGGGCACATTCATTAACTTTTTTTGGCTGGCCACAGGGTTTATTGGCATAGCATGAATGTAGCTGTTATGCGTTTTGTACTGGAAGAGACATCAGCACACAAAAGAGCGAGGAGCAAAGGGACTGGGGAGACACTTGGGCCCCAAGTGCGAAGGGCCAGCATCTTGAGACTTCTTGCTATATAAACCTTGGAAGTAGCAGTGCAGAGCAAGAAAAAAGAAATTCCTCACATGTTGGCACTGAGCCTCCTGGAAGCCACACCAGCAGGGCAGGGCCTGGAGGAAAACTCCCACTCATCATGTGTGCTGTATGTAGTTAAGGCTATGTGGGATATAAATCCTACAGGAGATGGAAGTGACTGCTGCTGTAGCTGTTGTGCACATTTCTCTGCCTGATAACCCACTGAAAAGCTCTGGTTTGCTATACTATTTGGCCAGCTGGATTTTACCAAATGATGGATTGATTTACTCAGATTCCTCTTGTGTCTGTTGTTTCCCTGGCCCAGAAGCAGTTCCAGTTCCACTCCTTACCCCTGCCTTGTGACTTCACAAGGACCAGTGACTGTGAAATCATAAGGTGATGCCCTCTCCTCTCAACTGTTGCCCTTAAAATCTCAAGCGATAGGGTGCTGCCGACCTGGCAACTCTAGGTCAACAGTGGCACCTCATCCTTAGCCACATATGACCATAAAAACAGGTGTGGGTCCATCTAACTAGCTTCTGACTTCCAGGGAGCCTATAAGCAGTGTCTAGAAACAATCACTCTCCCTGGGCATGTCCCTAGTACTGATATTCATTAAAGACAGACCTCTTGTCCACACTTATTGAAAATATTACCACCCCTACATGCTCTCCAATGGTCCCATTTTGACAGGGACAGTCCCGATTAATCCTCTCATATCCCACGTTTTCAGCTCTTTTAAAAATGTTCCAGTTTTTCTTTTCTCCTCCCACTTCCTTCTTTGTCTTCAGCTTACTTCAATTGCTGCAAAGTGAGTTGAAGGAGCAAAAGAAATTTGCATTCTATTGCCCTTCCCAGTAGACTCAGGCAAAAGCAAACTTCTACAGCATCTCCTACTTTGTGTGTTAATAACTTTTGATGTTGCTTGACCACACGCATGCTGGTCTTCATATGTGACATGCTGGGGAATATATAATTAGAGGCAGAAGATTCCAAATAATAACAACTTAATGTGTGTTTAAAAATTCTGTTATTTATCTCTCCTGGACAGATGCCACTTAATTTTACTCATATTGCATTTAGCACCATGAGAGTGAAAAGCATATCTCTGTCTCTTTGTTCCCATATCATCTCTTTTTCATGAACCTAACCTATCTTCTCCATTAGGCTGTGTCCATACTGCAGAAATAATCCAGTTTGATGCCACTTCAACTGCTATGCTGAATGCTATGGAATTCTGGGAACTGTAGTTTATTGTGGCACCAGAGCTATCTGACAAAGAAGGCTAAATGTCTCAAAAAAACTACAGTTACCAGAATGCCATAGCATTGAGCCATGGCAGTTAAAGTGGTGTCAGACTGGATTACTTCTGCAGTGTGGATGCAATTTAGTCATCTATTCCAAATTTTGTATGAAATGAACTGATATTGACCGGCTTGCAAATAAAATCACTTTCATTGCTATATTTATTCCACAATCTTTTATATTAAAGAAAAGACATATATTGAAATTGCTATTTAATTCTCTCGTTGAAATAAACAGGAACTTTTAAATTTGATTGTACACCAAGTTTCCAGCTCTTTTGTCTGCAAAAATAGGATTTCAAGTAGGTTGTAAATATGTGGAGAAATCACCAAAGGCAGTTGGGAGAGTTCAGTAAGATTTTCAGTAATCAGAGGCTAGGGTCTCTCTCTCTTATTAGAAGAAAATAATTTAGGCACTAAGCCAAGAAGGAAGTAGGCTTAGCAATTTATGGTAGGGAAGATAAGTGCTCTTGTCCTGCTTTCCGTATGGCATAACACCCAAGTTAATTCAACTGGGATCAGAACAAAACAAAACAAAACAAAAATCAGCCATGGTGGTCTACTTTAGACTGTGAAGAAAAACAAATTTAAGAATTTTTCATATAAAATAAGTATGCTAAGTTTCAAATAGTTTTATCTGACTTGATCAGTGCTTTATATGCCAACAGCTGAAAGATTTATGCATATATAAAATGTGACAAGCAAGCTGTTAGTTCATAATATTAAATAGCCTTTCTGACATTAAATATTTTACTAAAGTGCTACACTGGTGGCAGCTGAAACAGAAGATAATAAAAAAATATTGAAATTTAACTGTTAATGTTTTTAAATCTGTATTTGCACTAGCACTGTGCCTGCCTAAATTAGGAGTTAGGAACAAATAGCCTCCAGGTTAATTCTGGCTTGAGGAGGGCCACCAGTTGCTTCACTAAGGCTGCATCTGCACTACAGAAATAATCTAGTTTGACACCATCTTGACTGCCATGGCTCAATGGCATGGAATTCTGGGATTTTTAGTTTTGTGAGCCATTTAGCCTTCTCTATCAGAGAACTCTGGTGCCAGAACAAACTACAATTCCCATAGCATTGAGCTATGGCAGTTAAAGTGGGTATTAAACTGGCTTATTTTTGCAGTGTGGATGCAGATTAGGCTACCTAATCAGACAGGACTTACCAACATTCATGCTCAAGCTTTGGCAAACCTCCATGGTGAGGGTGTATAGGTCCAGCCTTATGAGGCAGGGTCTTAGAATGCAGAAGCTGAGGAGATGCTGCAGCAGCATTTCTTTGATTGCTTCTTTTGAGTCCTACAACCATTCCTCTTTCTTGGAGGACAGTCTGTGTGTTTCACACAGCCTGTCTTGATCCCACTACTCTGCTGTTCTCAGATCCTTCTTAAATGCTTCTCAAAAGCAATATTCAACCAGGACTCACATTCAGTATGTGTACTAAGGACGCAAGCATTCTATTTTCTATCTCAGGCAGAAAAATGTCACCCAGCCCTGGATGAATACCTCTTTGCATGTTCTTATCTGAGCACATGGCTCAGAGGTCGTATAATTGGGGTTGAATATTGTGTTAAACCAAGGGTTGGTAAACTACGGGCCATGGGCCGGACCCGGCCCACCGAGGCCTTGGGACCGGCCCATAGCCGGTCCTGCCACCGCCACCGCCGTGCACAACGCGGAGCGCCATTTTGCCTTCCAAAATGGTGCCCGTGCTTCCATACACACTACGGCGGCTGCCATTTTGGAACACCAAACGGCGCCGACATCGTGTGCATGTGTTCGCAATGGCGGCGCCGTTTTGCCTTCCAAAACGGCACCCGCCATGGTGCGCATATGTACGCGAGCATGGATGGCGCCCCACACTCGTGTTTGCATGCGCACCATGGCGGGCGCCATTTTGGAAGGCAAAACGCTGTCATGAGCGCATACGCACAACGCTGGTGCCATTTGGCCTTCCAAAATTGCACCTGCTGCCGTGCGCATGCGTGTGCAAGCGCAGGGCACCATCCAAAATGGTGCCCCACGCCCACATATGCATGTGCACCACGGTGGTGGGAGGGCGCATGTGGGCGGACCTCCGCAGCCTGGGAAAGATCGGGGGATAGAGGGAACAGTCCCACCCTCAAAAAGTTTGCCAACCCCCATGTTAGACTATATGAACGATGACAGTCTTTGAACTATATACCATAATAGAATTGTGTTGCTGTTGTTGTATGCCTTCAAGTCATTGCAAATATCTGGTGATTCAATCACAGGGTTTTCTTGGTAAGTTTCTTCAGAGGGGGTGTGCCATTCCCATCCTCTGAGGCTCATGTTCATCAGTTGAATAGCTTAACAATACACAATGACTTGTATTTTTGAATGGGACAACATAGTGATGACACTGCATACAGATTTCACATTCTCACCACTGCAAATGGAAGTCAGTTCTCATACTCAGCTAGCAATTGAGTGTATAATGACCAAATACTGAGAAATAAAAATGATGTACATGATTATGAAATCCTCTCTTTAGTTTTTAATCTCAGTAATACTTAACAATGAGATCTGGTGTAGTGCAGATTTGGTTACTGAACCAAGAGTCCAGGATATCATGGTCTGAAACCACATTCAGTGACTTTAGGCAAGTCATACTCTCTCAGCCTCAGAGGAAGGCAATGGTAAACCTCCTACAGATAAATTTTGCCAGGAAACTAGATGATAGGATTGCCATAAGGCAGAGTCAACTTGAAGCCACACATCAACAAGAATACTTGAGAATAGACTTGCACAGTTAAAGATATACAAAGCTAAATATAGCCCAACAGCCAGGTATGAAACTGTGTGTTTTCTATGTTAACTTTGATTCAAGCTCCAGACTCTTAAGATGTTACTGGAGGAACACAAACACAATAATGTTAACATGATAATAATTCAAAGAAACTGAGAAGAGTAAAATGAACTGGAACAGTTTTATTTCATATGGAAAGTTCAGAAAGCAAAGGAAAATGTAAGTATGATTTTTATTTAAAAAACCAAACTGAAGACAAAACAAATGCTTCTTTTCCAAAAAGAAAAAAATGTTTATGAGTGACCAAATTCTAACAAATTCTGTATTGTCTACAGCCAGTTAACTCTCTTTCTTCCCAAATAACACATACTCACTTTTCAAATGTTTGCCCTCTACTGATTTATGTCCTATCAATCTTCTTGGGTAGACTGTAAACTTTCTGGGCAGGTACCAATTCTGTTGGGACAGCTATTTCAAATATGCTAAATCACTAAAGCATACTTAGTTATTATGGAACCCAAAGCATACGAAAAATCAAACAAAAAAACCCTGAAATTCAAAGTGTCCTCAGCGGCCATGGCAATAAAAATAGTGAAAATGCCAACATATTTAAGTGACATATGATTTTTAGAATAGTGAACTCATTTGCCTTCTGGATCAATAAGAATTCAAGCTAAGCTAGTTTGAAGATCACAGAATCACAGAGTTACTGAATCACAGAATCCAAACATGGTTTGCAATGGGATAGCAGTAGCAATAACATGTACATTTCTATACCACTTATCAGTGAACTAGCACTCCCTAAACAGTTTATAATGTGTAAGCCAATTGTCCCCAACAAGCTGGGTACTCATTTTACTGACCTATGAAATGATTAAAGGCTGAGTGGACCTTGGAGCCCTGCCTGGGATTGCACTCACAACCTTGTGGCTGCAGTACCAGCATTTAACTACTGCGTCATCAGGGCTCCATTGGGATGCCTAATACCATTCATTCTTTTTTTTCTTCCCGTTTCCTATCCTCAACAGAGCAGATGGTGATGACAAGGAGGTCTTACTATAAGATCTTCACTAGGCTCAAGTGTTGCTCTGGCAGTACCCTAAGCACAAGGATCTAGACCAAAAATAAGCAGGCTTGGGGAGTCTAGGGGCCAATCAACCCAGGAACCTGCCATGGGCCGCACATCCTGCTACATGCAGTGAAACCATATGTGACTAGAAGTAAAAACCTTTCTCAAATTTGGCAGGCACAGTCCCAATGAATCCTCTGTCATCCTACTTTTTCAGCTCTTTTAAAATGTCCCAATTTTAATCTTTACCTCCACTTTCCCTCTCTGTTCACAGCTTACTTCAATTGCTGCAGACTGAGTTCAAACTGCAAAACAAATTTGCACTCAATTAACTCAGCAGGAGAGGAAGAGGAGAGGAGGTGGCAGATTCCTGCCCGTCCCAGTAGGTTTAGGCAAAAGCAAACTGCTTCAGCCTCTCCTAGCTTGCATGTTCTCCCTCTTTAATAACTTTTGCCATCTTACCATGCTCTGGCATTGGTTGGCTACATGTATCCTGATTTTAATCTACAGAATGCAGTGGGGTCAAATTTAGGAATGCATTTGGAAATAAAACCATCTGTTTTCTGATTTGGGGGAAATAATTAGTTTTTTCTGTGTCTTCAGGAAATTAAAATTCCAATTAGTGATAAATCCTAGATACCCAGATTCCTATTGGAATGAATATTATTAGATTATTCAATTAGATTATAAGGATGAGGAGGGTAAGCAATAGCAGCATTACGAAATAATCATGAAATTATCTTACAGACTAGCTTGCAAAAGGGGAAAAAAAGATTTCTGAGATCTGAAAGATCTTGAGGTCAGGAATACTGGTTTAGTTGATTTGTCTAAAATTAATCCAAGGGACAGCAGTCACAAGAGTCAGCATGGTTTAGTGGTTTCAATGTTTGGTTATGACTCTGGAGACCAGGGTTCGAAATTCTGCTTGGCCATGGAAACCCACTGGGTGACCTTTAGCAAAACACATTCCCTCAGCCTCAGAGGAAAGCTAAGGCAAAAACTCCTCTGGATAAATCTGGTCAAGAAAACCCTGTGATGGGTTTGCCACAGGGTTGCCATAAGTGAAAATGACTTGAAGGCATACAACAATACCAGTCAAGTTTCATCATGTATGCTGCTTGCATGGTTATCCAGCTTGGAAACAAATTTTGAAATAATATGGTAAAAGGTGAAATAACAACAGCT
>CM034708.1:121613648-121624664 GCA_020142125.1 Phrynosoma platyrhinos
TAACATTCTCAGATTAATTTTCAAACATAGTGTTCCAAGTTCTGTTTTATACAATCTTTTAATGTACATTTGTGAATGGTAAGGCTTTAACCTTCTGCTCCTACCTCTTTGCCTGGTACTCTTGTTTGATTGGAACAGAACAGGTAGGATTGATGGTTTTCTTTCTGACAGAAATCTTTCACTAAGAAATTATCTCTAGTTCTTTATTTGTTAAAGGACATCCAGTTCCCAAATGAAGGATGTATTTATGAAATGTGAAATTATAATTGCAATTTTGGCTTATAACAAGTGATAAAGAATGGATTCTTATTCTTGAACAGTAGAGATTTAATATTATTTCCTGGCTACTAAAACATGACTAGCAGAAAAATTGTTTGTCTATAGGTTGAACAGGCATGAGCAAGAGATGTTTACAATGGTACAGGCTTCACAAGCTGTAGCCAAGAGAAAATGCAGAGGCCTGAGCTACTAATTAAGTGAGAAACTGTGTATGTCACGTTGAAGCTGGTTCCTTGTTAAAATGTCTAACATTCAAGCCACACTAAATTGAATCAGTATCCAAGAATATGTGAGCCTTGACCCTGAAGAGGAAGCCTGAGCACGGTTCCACGTTTCACATTTCGGCAAGATGGTTACCATGGATATTTTGACTAGTTTAGGGTTACAAACCAACAATTATGAGCAAGTTCATGACATTAAAGTAAAAGTCTAATAGACATGTTGCCAAAATAAGGATGAGCCATTGTGATTTGTTTTCTGATTTGCAGATTGGAAATGCAAACTGGAGTCAAATGTTAAAAACCAGAAAGAGAATAACTTATTTTGTGCTCAACACTGGCACAATGTCAATGATGAAACCCAGAGGGCTGCGCATTTGAAACAAGAAAAGAAACACCCAAGAAACTCATTGCTTATATATAGCCGAATTCAGCTTCTATAACAGATATCCAAATTCATTAAAAATTCAAATGTGATTCCTGGGGGGGCAGGGGTTTTTTTTTACCTTCTTCTTCTTCTTCTTCTTCTTATTATTATTATTATTATTATTATTATTATTATTATTATTATTATTATTATTATCCTCTTCTGCCCCAGTTTATAATCCAGATCTGTACATAGGGACATTTGCAAGGCACCTAATGCCCATTTGGTGGATGGGCATCCTAGAGAAACAGGCTTCCTTGAAATACTCCTCAATACGAAACTAAATAGCTGACTGTAATCTTTACTTTTACCTTCTGCCAAGATGTTCCTTATGTTTATGTTATCAGTAGAGTGGTTCGCAAGTGTGAAAGCTGTATGAAATAATGCAACCATGTAATTTATTTTATTATTATACTGTAACAATATGATGGGGTGTATTGTGTTGGCTAACAGTGTGAACTGGGTAATCTTTCATTCAAAACCTAGACTTACTAGATAACATACTTCTGCCTTGGAGCTCAGAATGAGGATCAATGTGGTAACGTGAGGCAGATTCAATTTTTTTATTTTAAAAAGCTATATAACAGATTACTATTGTGCTCTAAAACGTAGTGGTCTTTAGAACTATACAGAACAGGGGGAAATATGGAGTGAGGCAACAGCTGCACCACTATGAGAGAGGGGAGTACAACTGGTTACTCCCCAATTGTCTCCCATCTCAGATACCCTAGGAGTCCTAGTAGACCACAAGCTGAACATGAATCAACACTGTGATGAAGCAGCTAAAAAAACTAATGTGATTTTAGGCTGCATCAATGGAAGTACAGTGTCTAGACTAAGGGAAATAATAGTACCACTCTATTCTATTCTATAGACCTCACTTGGAATACTATGTCCAGTTCTGGGCACAATTCAAAAAGGATGTTGACAAGCTGGAGCATGTCCAGAGGAGGATGACCAAAATGATGAAAGGTCTGGAAACCATGCCCTATGACAGTGATGACGAACTTTTTAGGCACCAAGTGCCCAAACTAAACAGCCTTCCAGAACTGAGTGTTATGCCATGCTGGAAGCGGGATTTCCGGTGCATGATTTCTTCCCCCTCTCACTCTTCCCTGGAAAGAGGAGGAACAGGCATGTGCACCTCCCTCAGCCCCCTCCCTGGCCTTTAGCTGCCGCTCTGGCATACGCCTGTTCCTTCTCCTCCCCCCACACCTTCCTGGGCTTTCAGCTGTCTCTCTGGAGGCAGCTGAAGGCCTGGGATGGCTGGGAGGAGGAGGTTCCTCCTCTTCCCTGCTCCTCGTGCCAGGGAAAATGACTTTGTGTGCCATCTGTGGCACACATGCCATAGGTTCACCAACACTGCCCTATGAGGAGAGACTTAGGGAGCTGGGTATGTTTAGCCTGGAGAAGAGAAAGTTAAGAGGTGATATGAAAGCCATGTTTAAATATCTGAAAGGATGCCATACTGAGGATGGAACAAGTGTGCTTTTCTGCATCTCCAGGGAATAGGATTTGGAAAATTGGATTCAAATTACAGGAAAAGAGATTCCACCTGAACTTTAGGAAGAACTTCCTGACAGTAAAAACTGACAGTGGAACACTCCCTCAGAGTGTGGTGGAGTCTTTCTTTGGAGGTCTTTAAAAAGAGGCTGGATGGCCATCTGTCGGGGATACTTTAATTGTGTATTCCTTCATGTCAGGGGGTTGGACTTGATGGCCCTTGTGGTCTCTGCCAACTCTATGAGTCTATGAAATACCCTTGATAGCTCTGGCTTGAGTCTCCTTGTTAAGATAGAGGTTTTAATTTCACCCATCAGTTCTCTGTGCAGCAGCAGCAGCAGATGAGATAGAGCATGGAGCTGGAGTTGTAATGGTCAATATTTTATGATATTATCTCTCTCACCAGGTGGCATCTCACAATCTGCTGGGTTTGAGCGAACATACAATGAAAATGGGCACCCATGAGAAAACAAGGATATTGTTGGTATGCTATCCATCCACCCCACTGCTCAATTATCTGCCTTCCTGAGCTAGCCGAGTTGGTGTCTGGGTAGTGTGCTGGGACGTTTCAGCTGAGACTGCCTTGTCAGGAGTACTAAAGGCCTAAGCAGACTGCCAGAAATAGTGCACATTAAATTGAGGCACTGCCCTGGCTCAGTGCTAGGGAATCATGGGAATTGCATTTTTTTTTCTGAGACACTGAGCCTTCTCTGTCAGAGACCTCTGGTGCCACAATAAATTACAGTTCCCATGATTCCCTAGCACTGAGCCAGGGCAGTGCCTCAATTTAATGTGCACTATTTCTGGCAGTCTGCTTAGGCCCTAAATTAAATGTTGACCAGCTTGGACCAAGATGACTTTGATTTAGTCCATTTCTTGTAACACAAGCAGAATATGTTATTGAACATTCAAAGGCAGAAAATGGGATATGATGGAGTGTAGAAGGTCTGTTAAGATGGAGAAACGAGGAAAAGATATTGCTGAGCAGTAATGGTCCAGAGACAGACGGCCCTTTCACACCACACAGTTATAGCACTAATATTCCACTTTAACTGCCTGAGTTCTGCTGTGTGGAATCCTGGCATTTACAGTTTAGGGAGAGGTATTTAGAATTCTTAGTCAGAGAACTTTATTTGTTGATCTTGTGTGCCTTCAAGTAGTTTCTGACATATGATCACCTTAAGGCAAGCCTATAATGGGTTTTCTTGGCAAGATTTGTTCAGAGAGAGTTTTGCCTTTCCCTTCCTCTAAGGCTAAAAGTGTGTGACTCACTCAAAGTCTCCCAGCAGGTTTCCATGGCCAAACAGAGATTTCAACCCTGATCTCCTTCCAGTGTCCTAGTCCAATATTCAAACCACTAACACTATGACTCTCAGAAGACTACAAATCCCAAGATTCTACTGGCTGCATCCACAGCTTATAAAGTGGGATATGGGACTAAAATTGAAAGGACCCCAGATGGAAGAAAGTGTTCATGTGTGTATTTACAGTAACTGCAGGAGAACTGGGGAACATGTTTCAAAGCGAGTGATGATTCTATCTAGATTGAACTAAATTATATCCAACTGTCTAGGAATCAGTGTTGTATTACTGGATGATGTGACACATTTCAAGCAGTGTCTCCTTTTGTAATTGTGCTACTGTGGTCCCATCTACAGTGATTTCATTCAGATGTTTTGTCAGCACATTTGGAATTGCTCCCAGAATACTTATCAATATTGGAACAACAGTTACTGAGAGGCTGAATCAGGTATCAATATTTCATCATCTTTGTCTTCAATTCTGCTGTCCCCCAGGATCGCGACATCTATAATCCAAGCTTTCTTTTTCTCTGATGCAGTTCTGTTTGGCATATTAGGTTTTGATTATCTGTCCATGTTTCAATTTTGTTATATTTTATTTATATCCTGCCTTTTCCCCACTTTGGGGCTCAAAGTGCCCACAAAATATTAAAATCAGAACAGCTTTGTTGGCTGTTCTGGATACTTCTCAAAATATGTTTTATAAGAGCTTTATAAGAGCAAGAAAAACTGGCAAAAATACATCTGAGTATTCCTTGCCTAAGGAAACTCTTATGAAATTCAAGGGGTTATCATAAGTCTACAGACAACCTGAAGGCACATAGACACACCATGTATACATATGAGATACTATAAACATAATAATGTAAAGGTTGGATAAGACCCACATATATATAAATTTAATGGCAGATTTAACGAAGCTGGGACTGGTCGCAGTTTTATTTCTATTCATTGTTTGACCTAAGTTTCTTTCTCAATAATTTCTGAAGTGAGTGCAGAGCCTGTAGTGAGGCAAGATCTGGTACCCATTTCTAAACATACTTCATTGAATGAATTTCTATTGATGGCTGCCAGTGAGCTTGCTTTCTTTATCTCAAGAGGGTAGGACCCTAAACAGTGGGTTTAAATTACAAGAAAGAAGATTCTGACTTAACATTAGGAAGAACTTCCTGATGGTAAAGCTGTTCAACAGAGGAATAGACCCGCTCAGAAAGTGGTAGACTCTCTTTCACTGGACATTTTAAAACAGAAGCCGGATGTCTACCCTTCAGGAATACTTTTGTAGTGGATTCCCATACTAGCAGGAAATTGGTTTACCTGGCCATTGAGGTCCCTACCAATTCTATGATTCTAAGTATCAATCATCAATGTTCACATTTTCATGACAATGCTATGTTATCTGAGAGGAAAAAAATATTTCTAGAACTATGGAAATCGTTTTTGAATAAAATCAATTCAGCACTGAAGTCTAGTGATTGAACGTTATGCAAGGACATGGGGAATGAGGGCTAGATAAAGGTCTGCACTCAATTACAATTTAGTACTATCTGAGCTACAGCCATTTATTCTCAGAACTGCTGCAGTAGATTACATTTTTTGATGATAATGAGTAGCCTGAAGTGACTGCATAACCAACTCATTAAATCAAACTAAGATCTATTTGGTAACAAACATTTAAACTTTGCTAGCTAGCCAAAAAGGTGGGACTTGACTTATTTTTATTTAGGATGCACATAGTAATGTTTTATTTGTGCTTTAAATCATTGCAAGTAGTCACAGATTATGTGATTTGATGGAAGATTTTTTTCAAAAAAAGTTTTGTCAATATTATATGGATAAAATAAAGAGTTGCTGCCCATAATTTCTTTTAGCTAAATAGAAATTATTTTAGCTAAAGTATTTGGGGTAAAAAGTAAAAGACTGTAATACAATAATGCCTTATATCTCTGCCTGAAGTATTTCCTTCTGAACCATCTTGGTAGCACAGGCAGAAGATATATGCAGGGAAAACAGGGAAGGGGACAATTCATTGTGTTGGAGAACCTGCAATCTTTCATCTGAAAGAAACTTCAAATCCTCCTCCTTTCTAGAAAAGCACCACAACTTCTGTTGATTCATTCTTCCCCCATCCCCACACACAGATGTACAAAAAAACCTTGTAGAAAATAAAAGAGACTCTAGTCTAGAATGTCCTTTGTTGAGGACTGTTATGTTGTCAGAAATACAGGAGAGGTCACTTAAAGACCTCTTGAGCCACATGGGATTCTTTAAAAAGAAAACAAGAAAAAGAAAAATATTAACAGCCCAGCTGTATTCACAAGTGTTAATGTGTACTAAAGAATGTCCCTTGCCAAAATAGTTCCCCTCTCAGGCACCAAACCATCCATTACCCACCAAGCCCTGTAGAGAAAGAGTCCTGAGTCAGTGAAGCAGATGGATAAATTCAACAGCATAATGTACGAAGGCTAAATTCCTCTGAGGGCGTGCCTGGCACAAAACATTTTATTCGGCTTTGGTTTGATGGTGGTTGAGAGGAGGTGGAGGAGGAAAAAGGAGGGAGGCAGAATGGTTTTGTTTCTGTTTTTGTGCAGCCAGGTTACGTAACCGCTTTAAATTTCAACCTTCCCAGTGGTGCCACAATGATGTATAAGCAATGCACAAATACCCTGGCTAGAATTACAAGAAGCAATTTATCAGTTCCTGTGCAGCAGCTAATCAGCCCATTTGCTTTCTAGCGTACAACAGTGGGAAGCTTATCTCATGCAGACTCACGGATCGTTCAGAAAGCAGCCTAATTGAATTTCAGGGCCAAGAGCATTGCACAACATGTGACGCATCTCTCCAGCAGAGCACTGTGCCAGACACTTGCAGGCGTTACATAATCGCAGGCTGTTGTTGGCTGTGAGCGCCGCACACTCAGCCGCCTCATCGACTTGGCAGCCAGCGTCTCTTCCAATCATGCCCCGTTGCTTCAGTCTGCACATACAGCCTTCACATGGCCAGTCACATGTTTGGGGATGGTGAACTTTTCCCAGGAGAGGGACTCCTTCTTACCAGTCAAAAATAACAACAACAACAAAACATTCCCCCAACCAACACACTCTACAAAATTGTGCATTAAATACTCATGAAGCAAAAGGAGATAACAGCAAGCTACATAGCCAATGATAAAAAGTTAAAATACACATGCATGCAAATACACACATGCACACTGCCCCGGCCACATTGGTTGGCAGAGCACCTCACCACAAAGAGAAACAGCAGCAGATATACTGCCTCGTGAAATAATACCTCAGTCTTTCTAATTGCTGGCCCTGCTCTGTTAAAAGGAGAGCACGTCATTCAGCATAATGTTCCGATGTACAGCTATAATCACATCCTCCTTAGTCAACACAATAAACCAAGCAGAACTGCTGCAGACACAATATCAGCTCCATCTTACATCTTATTTAATTTTTTTATTTTAAAGTAAGAAAATGGAGAATAAACTGCACATTTTCTTGCAGAACTTTGAAGTAACTAGTAGAATCATAGAGCTGGAAGAGATCCCAAGGGCCATCCAGTCCATCGCCCTGCCATGCAGGAACTCTCAATCAAAGCATCCCTGACAGATGGCCGTCCAGCCTCTGTTTAAAGACCTCCAAAGAAGGAAATTCCACCACTGAACAGCTCTTATTGTCAGAAAGTTTCTCCTAATGTTGAGGTGGAATCTCTTTTCCTGTAGCTTGCATCCATTGTTCCCTGTCTTACTCTCCATCCTCAATATGACATCCCTTCAAATATTTAAACATCATCAAATCACCTCTTAACCATCTCTTCTCCAGGCTAAACATACCCAGCTTCCTAAGTCTCTCCTCATAGGGCATGGTTTCCAGACCCTTCACCATTTTAATCACCCTCCTTTGAACACACTCCAGTAATTTCTAATTGATCCTGAATGACCAAGTCTAGCAATTCTATGTTACAACTATAACAGAAGAAGCTACAGATGAACTAGAATATAAGTATACCTTTAATTATTTGAATTTAGTTACTTGAACTGTAATTTTTAGTTACAGCATGTGACCTCATTAAAAATGGTGGAGAAGGACTATCATATTAAGTATGACTGAGACTGTGTCTTGCAGTTCATTGTAAGTAATTAGGCAACAACAAAGTAGACAGAAGGAGGATGTGTTTTGTACCACAGATGAGCAGCTTGTAGCACTCAAGATTTTTCAAAGTAACTAAAAAGCAACTTTTGAGAAATGTAAAAGCAAAGAATTGCTTTTTCAATATTGTAAAAAACAAAGCAGCAACTAATTACATTTTGGGGAGAGGCCTTGGAACTATAACTGTAACTAATTGTTTTTAAAGTAATTTTCTAAGCTTGGATTTCTCCCCTAGATAGCCTTAGCCAATGTTAGCCAACCAACAAGGCTGAAGGTGGCAATTTATTTGTGGGGGGAAAGTGGCTGGGGGAGAACCCTGTGTTATACTTATCCAGAATTATAAGCACGACTGAGAAATCTAGGATATGTTTGCTATAGAAACAAAAGTAGACTGAGGTCCTGGTGAGATGCACCAAAAAACAAAACAAAACTTCACTGTTTGAACTCCTTTTTCTAGGATTATATATCATAGTGTAAGTAAGGACATGTAACAATATTCAATTACAAAATCTACTTCATTTCAACAATGTCACAATGGCTGCATTTGGATGTAACAACAAACTGTAGTTCATCATTGCATGGATGAGCCTTGGTGAGCTCATACTCTCCCCCATTTTCCTCCTCTACAGATGGGAAGTTTTTTTGTTTCCATTTTTACCAACTGCATATTAGTTTTCCCTATATTTAGCCTTAAATATGATTGATTGAATCAAGGCAACTTGAAACATCAGGTTACAAAGCTGCTTTATTATAATAAATCATAGTTAAGATTGACCAGTTTGGGATCTGAATAGACCAGGGGTAGGCAACCTTTTTGAGCCGGGGGCTGGGTTGCTGTCCCTTAGACAATTGGGGGGCCGAAGCACCATAAATAAATAAATAAAAATAAAAATGAAAAATGGAAAAAAAAATCAAAAAATTAAAAAAAATGCATGCACACTCTCTCAGCCCCAGAAAAGCCATGGCAAAACCCCTGTGGAGATTTTGCCAAGAAAACCCCAAGAACAAGTAATAATAACAATAATCAATATCATCATGGCGTCAGCGGGGCCAGTCCAAAGGCCTCGGGGGGCCGCATCCAGCCCCCGGGCCTTAGGTTGCCTACCCCTGGAATAGACTATGAATTTGTAGTTAATTGAAAACAGAAGGAGAAGCTCTCAAATCTTCTCCTTCTTGCCTTACATGAAGGGGGGGGGAATAGAACCCTAATGTTTGTTCACATAACAATAAGCTATATTTTGTTACATCTAAACACAATCACTGAGAAGGCTGTACAGGTCTTAGCTGTGCATGTGGGATAGATACAATCTCTTTTTCCAGCTGAGACAGTTACATTGAAGAATTAAAGAATCTGTCTGGGATGCACAGCTCAATTCTTTGGCCTTTGCTGATAATAAAGCCAGCATCCAGAATTTTTGTTTCTTTTTCACTAAATTAACCACAGTCGCCCCTCTGTTTTTGCAGGGGATCTGTTCTGCCACAGGCATGCACACCATTTTATATCTCTCCACTTGCCGGTTTATGAAGGACTGAGACTGCAGACTCAAAGTCCATGAATGGGGAAGGGCGACTGTATGTACAAATTCATATGAAAAATCAAAACTGGAAATTCACTTACTGCTATCTGAATACTTTTTCAGAGAGCTGGAATGATATGATGGTTAGAATGTTACACTCAAGCTGCATCTGCACTTCAAAAATAATGCAATTTCACACTGGTTTAAATGTCATGGCTCAATGCTATGGAATTCTGGGATTTGTAATTTTGTGAAATATTTAGCCTTCTCTGTCAAAGGGTTCTGGTGCCACAACAAACTACACATTCCAGGATTCCATAGCATTGAGCCATGGTAGTTGAAGTGGTAAAAAACTGCACTATTTCTGTAGTGCAGATTGAACCTTGGACTGAGAAGATCAAGGTTCAAATCTACCCAGCTATAACATTCACTAGATTACCATAGTTAGTATTTTTCAGCCTACCCTATCTCACAGAGTCTCTGTGAAGATGAAAATATAGAGGAGGACCATGTATGACACATTGAGCTCCTTAAAAGAAAGGCTGGATGTAAAGTTACCAAATGAACGAACAAAGAAACAAAAAACAGTATATTTAAGGTCTTCCTGCTATGCTGTATATTTATTAATTCTTCGCATATGAGCTTTGCAAGCGGTAACTTAGCTGGGAGTACTACTTTAGTTCATGGGAGCAAGCTTGAATTCAGTAAGCACTATCTTCCTTGGCCTTAAGACCTATGTCTTTCCTAGACATCCATGTTGTTTTCACAGGCTTTGGAAAAGGGTAGGAGAAGCCAGGCAATCTGTTTAAACCTGGTAGGTGCAACTAGACATTCCAGTCTTCATTCCTGGCTATGTAATATGGGCATTAATGTTCCCACCTTCAGTTTGTTCAGGAACTTAGTAGTCCCCCTCTCCCTCTATTCTGTGGTTTACAGTCATGTGACTTCTAATGTAATCTACATTGGAGTCTTTAATATTCATCATAACTTTTAGCAGTTTTCACATTAGGCTAGCTGTGGGAAGATGCCACATTAGGCTAGTTGTGGGAAGATGCCACCTGTGTGACCATCAGATGAGTAAGAAGAGTAAGAAGGTCCCCTTACGGACCTTGGAAGTGGACCTTATGGTCCCCTCATGGGCCTTGGGGTTGGATGCTGCAGTCCACTTCCAGATAGCAAGAGCACCATGCATGAATTCCACCCATGTAGAATCCCACATCTGTAATTCTGGATATTCTCAACAATTGAGCTTGGTGAGTCAACTTCATCAGTCAGTTGTAGATTAACTCATCCTTGGATCTAGACCCATGCTAAGGCTAAGGGCCTAAGCAGACTGTCAGAAATAGTGCACATTAAATTGACGCACTGCCCTGGCTCAGTGCTAGGGAATCATGGGAACTGTATTTTTTTCTGGGACATTGAGCCTTCTCTGTCAGGGAGCTCTGGTGCCACAATAAATTACAGTTCCCATGATTCCCTTGCACTGAGCCAGGGCAGTGCCTCAATTTAATGTGCACTATTTCTGGCAGTCTGCTTAGGCCCTAAGTCTTTTCAGCCAGGATTAATGAGATAGTAACGTGTTTTATCCCTAACTGTGCTGTCTCTGTTTTTGTTCATTGT
>CM034708.1:121649393-121666354 GCA_020142125.1 Phrynosoma platyrhinos
GTACTTGGCCCCTGATAAAATAAATAAACTATATAAAACCGGGAAAAGTAATTGCTGGAAGTGTGGTCATCAAGGTGGAACCTTTTTCCACTTATGGTGGGATTGTAAAGAAGCACAGAGCTACTGGAAAAGAATACACAAACTCATTTCGGACATCTTAAAAATAAAGATTGAATATGAACCAACATTATTTTTGCTGAACATGATAAGGGGTCTTGATAAGAAAACTGAAAAATATAAGCGTATTATTTTATATATGGTCTCCTCAGCAAGAATGGTATATGCTAGAGTGTGGAAGCAAAAGAAAATACCGAGTAATGCTGAATGGAAGGAAAAAATATGGGATGCTTATCAAATGGATATATTAACAGCGTTGTTAAAGGGGAAATCAGAAGAAGAGGTGGAAAATGATTGGCAATGTTTCACACAATTTTGGGAATCAGAAAATAAAAAGACAATGGACGATAGAAGAGATGGAACTAAGTTCTATTTAGTTTAAGGTGTAGATAACAGTCAAATGTCTAGAATCTATTAAGTATTAAATGGTGACTTTAATTAAGATTTGTTCTAAAATATATATATAAACAAGGATATTTGTTTTTGGTTACAAATTAATGTCAAAATTAAGGTAAATAATCATACAGGAAGCTATGTTAAAATTTAAGTGAAAATATGAAGAAGAATTAGAAGAAAGGAAGATGTGTTAGTAGTTGTTTTTGTAATTGTTTTTGTTTGTTGGAGTATGTATGTATGTATGAATGAAATTTTGTATATGTTTTGTGTAACAAATACATTTATTAATAAAATAATAATAATAATAAAACCTGCCTTCCTAGTGGCAAAGGCCCAACTCATTACATTGGGTAAGGCAGCAATGTATGAAGCTGGATCAGCTGCTTTTCCATTCCACCACCCTAATGGGTCTCAGAAAACAGTCTGTTTATTTTATCCCTTACAACCAACTAGGAAACATTAAGAGCCAGAGATTGGAAGAATTGTTGTTTTTTAATCGCTCCACCAACATGGCCATTAACCATTGTTGAAAAAGATATCAATACTGCTGAACCATTTCCAGTAACCTGATATGCAATCATCATTCGGAAGGATCAAAAGAATGCTGTTTTGATATTAACTTCAGAGGCATGGAAATTACTAAGCCTAGCTCCTTCCCCATATCACTGATAGCATAAAAGCCATTGTATAGCTTACCTCCATCCCCAGTACTGACTTTCCTAGAAGCTGAGGAAAAGTAGTATGGGAGGTACCATAAGATATGTATCTGCCTTCTGAAGTTACCAGGTGATATGTAAAGCAGCTCCCACACTGTTCAAGGTCCTCACGTTATTATAAGGTCCTCATGTTATTATAAAGTCCCTTAATCTACTTGGTATAAACATGTCCTAACTTTGCACATTATAGGGTTATATGAAAGACCAGACTGAGGTCATCTAAATTAAGTGGTAGAATAATTTTTATATTTTTGTTTTATGTTCTGATAATAAATCAAGGAACATAACTTGTTTAAGTACTTACTTTGACATGAAAGCCCCACATCTGATTCTAGCATCACTCCCTTCAGGAAAAAGAAGTTCAGGGCTGTGGAGTACATCAACTAGGACTGAAAATTCAGCATGCATCATAGGACTGAACTGCTGTTCCAAAGAGGCAACCACGTCCTAAAGAACAAAACAACAAGAGGAGGGTTCCATAAGGTGATCTTTGGCTGGAACTAGCCCTCTGAAAAACATTTGTTTCTACTTTTCCAGTGGTGCACTATGACAGAAACAACATCTTCTCCACTCTTACTGATGAACTAGATGCAAAGATGCAAAAAGCAGTTGTACACCAGGCAGAATGTTTAACTGCATCTATCTTTTCTGCATACTATTGTTGTTGCTGTGTGCCTTCAAGTTGTTTCTGATCCTAAGAAATTTGGCACTGCCTTACTCTGAGGCTGAGAGAGTGCAATTTCTGCCTCAAACTTTTACCTGCCTCCAAACTGCCCAAAATGTGCCGAATCCCCTGGGTTTGCTTCCCCCAAAAAGCCTTCTGAACATTATGCAGACAAGAAATACATCTTTAAAAATCACCCCAAAATAGCCAAATGGCATCCAGCAGTGACATTGTATCACTTTGGGTACACTAAAATGCCCTACTGTAACCTGCTGTCTGGACACATGTGGAAAATCAGCCCCAGCTTCTCTGCAGGTGTCCACCCTTGGTCTACATACTGTAATATGCAGTGTAGGATAGAAGTATACTGTAGTATGCAGTGTAGTATACAGTGCACGCTAGAAGTTGTGCAGAAGAAATATGTTAGGTACACATTGCTTCCTGCCAAAGTTAATATACTGTTATTTCTAATATACCATATACCATATTTCTAAAATATTGAAAGTCTGTCTTTGCCAGAACAAATTGGGTCGGACCCCAAAGTTCTCTTTCTCTGCTAGAAGGAGCAGAATTGTACTATATTTAGCCAAAAGCCAGTACCATATAGACAGTGCAACAAAAATAGATCGTAGTAACATACAGAATGAGAAGATATTCAGCAGAATATAGTTGACTTTTGAGCCAGATACAATGTGTTGACTTGACTATCCAGATAGCCTGACAATGTTTTAAAATTAAAAATTAAGAACTTTATAAATAACTAGAAACTATTTGCTTCTTGGGGCGCTGCTGCAAATATTGCAAGCTTCTGACAGAAGAAGAAGAAGAAAAAGATTTTTTTATCACTGGGAGAAGAAACCTTTGCAACCAAGCCATCATGTTGCTGGATTATAGCTATAAAAGCATTTTATTTATATTTTTTTTACAAAAGATTGCATGGGCCCTGTACAACTATGATGTTATACTGACAACAGATTTGATCCTACCTATTGTGTCCTCAAACATCTCACACAAGTTTTTAGGACCAGAAATAGAGAGAACTATATATGTGTGAGTCCTATTTTCCCACATACCTGTAATTTCTCAATGATATTCCTGTAATCCCAGGCAGGCCCTCCAAGGGGTTCTTTAAAGCGAGGACCACTGCGAGCAGTCATTCTCCAGCCCATTGCAGCTCTCTGGACCATGTTGGAGTGGCTCTTCATGAACAATGTGTTGACTTGACTATCCAAATCAACAGGAATAGCAATTCCACGATTTTTTGCTTTGGAAGAAAACACAGGGGGGGGGGGTGTAATTAGAATATGTGTATAGAATGATAAATCATCCAAGTGAAAGGCTGGATAGAACAGTTGCTGGAAATGACAGCTTTGTGATAGGTATTTGCCACAGGGATAGGCTACCAGTAGACATACTCATCATACATTTGCCTCTGAAAATATTCCCCTTAGAACTTTCTGCTTCTAGTCTGCAAGTTAATATAGACACCACAGAAATTGACATTGTGACAGGTTTAGCATGTATGACACTGGAGTCTCAAGTGTTTTCCAATATCCAAATAGTGCTCTGGGAGCCATTCTACCCACAACTTATTTTAGGATTATACACATCTTGAGGCTTCCGCCTCACCATATATTTAGAGCTGATAGATAAGGTATCCTGGAGTGTTCCCATTTTCCAGATCCTTTTTTCATGATCTTTCCTTGGCACTGTTTAGTTCCAATTGTCACCCACTGGGATAGCTTTTAATCCAGCAAGGGACAACTTCAGTCTTCTAGTGGGGGGAATGTAACTCCTGTCCCTGGGAAAGTGATGGGAGTTGCTGGTCCTGTCTGTCCTCCTCAGAGTGAAGCACCATTCTAAGTATGTAGAGAGATCTTGTTGCAGCTTTGAGACTAACTGAACGAAGTTGGCAGCATGATCTTTCATAGACTAAAGTCTACTTCCTCAGATGCATCTTTCTACATACTGATTCTAAAGACTAACATGACTATATCTTTGAATTCTTTGACAGGACCAGCAACTCCCATCACTCTAAGGTTGATTATTTCTCTGAAAACCTCAGAGAAATGGGTATTAGAGATATGAAAAGAATGCCAGCTGTTGTTGAAATAAACATCTCCTTGAAAAGAGGAAAAGTTTAAGGAGTGACTTGGAATGGAGAAGTTGTGCAGAAGAAAAAAATCTTAGGTACACACTGCTTCCTCCCAAAGTTAATTTTACTGGAATAAGTTTTTTATTTCTACACGTTTGCATTAAATATATAATTTGGTCTTATGAAAGGAAAGGAAAGAATATTAGCCACACCATTGTTTTGTACATTGTGCAGATGGACTACAGAAATTGATGTATTTAAACACACACACACCAAAAGTAAAGTAACAGAGTACTTGAAATAGGACTGACTTTGAAGAAAGAAAAACTTCCAGTTTTGTTCCAAAAGAGATTCACTGACTCTAGCTTTTGCATATTCCCATGACTTTCATTTGAACTCTTTAGAGCTGAATGCTTAAAGAAGATTCACATGACTGACTTCAGTGATTACTAAGAACAAAGCTTATCATGTGTCTATTTCACACCCTCTATGACAGACTCTGCTTAGGCTACACAGAAATGAAAAAGCCATCTGTGACACACAATATACGATCAAGTTTCAAGTGGCCAAACTATTATGAAGTGAAAAACATGACCATGCCAATCCTCAGCCTATCTCAAATGTGAGATGAAAGTCTACATTTAGAAGACAACATAAGGCAGCTAAAGAATAAATTTATGACCATCTTAATTATAGAAATCAGGATTTCATTGGGATGTAATACCCACCATGGTTAAGGAATGTTAATTAAAATTTAATGCCACACTTGAGTTTACAGAGGTTACTGTCACTTGGCAAACCAGAAATAGAAAACAAGGTTGAAATGGGTTTGAAAACCATAGTTTGTGCTATCGTTATTATAAAACATTTTGTCTGATAAAACACATTTGCCATTGTTACTTAATTACAAGACTAGCCATCATTACAAGACAAGCCATTCATTACTTCCTCATGCTGGTCTCATTTTTTGTCCTTCTTTTCTTAGTCCAAATTTATCCTTGTTCTATCAAAATTTCTAACAATAAGATACAGATTTATTTTATTTACCCTTTCCTTCTTATTTACACCACCTTGAGTTTATCTAATATTATTTCTCACTACTAGTCTTATAAAGGATGGTTTCATAATCTTCTGTTCATAATCAAATTTCCATCTTCTTTATATATAATATGTTGCCCCTTTTCTTTTTTAATACTTTTTTCCACTCTGCTATTCTATCTTCTGCCTTTTCTTCAATTTCATTTGATAAGAGATCCATTTCCATTAAATCCATGAGTTTTATCAGCCATTCATCTGTTTATATTTCTTTATTAATTTTCAAATATTTTGCATAAATTAACCTGGCTGCCGTAAGCATATAAAACATAATTCTTCCATTTTTTTCCATTCTTTTAATCTAACATACATAATAGCATTATCTCTGGGGGGGGTTTCCAATTCTATTTCGAATATTTCAGTTGTTTTTGTGAATACTATTCCAGAAATTTTAAGCTTCAACACAATCCCACCACAGATAGAAAAATGTACCCTTTACATTCTCGCATTTCCAACACTTGTCTCTTCCCATATTATATATCTTAGCTATTCTGTCTGGTGATAAGTGCCTTCTATATATTATTTTATAATAATTTTCTCTAATTTCTTGACTTAGTGTATAAGTCATTTTAATTTTCCAGCACTTTCCCCATTAACTGAGCACTAGCTCGTGACCACAGTTTCTCCCCCAGATTATCATGTTCTCTTTCACCAGCTGTTCCTTCGTGTGGATTTCTAAGAGTTTCTTATAAATTCTGAATAGTGGAGCTGGCTTCTCATTCCAGATACACTCTTCTAGGTTTTTTTTTTGTCTGCTATTCCTATTGTTTACATATCAGTATTAAATCTAGCTCTTAATTGATGATATAAAAACCATTCACATTCTTTTCCCTCTTCCCTTAGCTGTTCTAGAGTTTTAATTTTTAGTTTACCATTGTCCTTTTCTAATACATCTTGGTATTTCAATCAATTTTCTTTTCTGAAGGGTCAAATTGGAATAGTGCTTCCTGAGGGGATGCCTATAGCGGAAGTTTTGAGCCTATTCTTTTTTAAATATGTTTTTCCAAGTTTTAAATATTGGTGAACTTATATAGTGATTTTTGAAAATTTTATTCACTCGAATTATGTCATAAAATAAAGCATGAAATCAAAATTTAAGTTCGGAACTCTCTAAGTAATTTTCTATTTTCCAATTTCAACCAGTCTTTCAACCATAAACATGTGCTAGCTTCAAAGTACAATTTCAGGTTTGGCACTGCGAAACCCCCTCTCTTAGTTTTGTCTTGCATATATATCATTTTAATTCTGGGCCTTCTACCTGCCCAGATAAATTCAGACAATCTTTTTTGCCAGTCCTTAATAACTGTATCATTTTTAATTCTAGGTATAGTCTGAAATAGAAAGAGGAGTTTAGGTAATACACTCATTTTTACTGCGACTATCTTTCCCAGCATGTTTAATTTTATATCCTTCCAATTTGTTAGACCTTTTTTTAACTTCAATCCAGGTTTTGTTGTAGTTATTTTTAAATAGATCAGAATTTTTATTTATGATTACTCTATCCAGGTATTTTGCTTTATTGTTTATGTTTAAACCTGATATCTTACTCAATTCCTCTTCATCAGTCTTTGTCATATTTTTTGTTATAACATTTGTTTTTCCTTTATTTATTTTTAAACCAGAGACCTGTTCTAAGTCCTTTAACTGTTTCATTAACTGTTTAATGCTTTCTAATAGGTCTTTAATGTCACCGCTATGTCATCTGCAAATGCCCTTGCTACCAACTTTTCTCCTCTGATTTTTACTCCTTTTATATTTGTATCTTGCTTGACATTACTCAAAAAGATTTCTAAGGACAGGATAAAAAGCAGAGGTGAAAGCAGACATCTCTGTCTTGTACCTTTATTTACTCGGATTGGTTTTGTCCTTGTGCCATTGATCTTTATTCTACCTGTTTGATCTTCATATATTGCCATAATCCAATCTAGAAATCTTGGACCAAATTGCATCCATTTTAGCACTCCAATCATAAAATTTCAGTGGAGGCTGTCAAAAGCTTTCTCCATATCTAACAATATGACCGCTAATTTCTTCTCAATATGAAAGTCGAGTTCTATGAAGTTCTATTAAATTTACTATATATCTAATGTTGTCTTTTAACTGCCCCCCAGGCAGGAAACCACATTGTTCCTTTGATATATAATTTACTAATACATTTTTAAGTCTTTCTGCTAATATGGTTGCAAAAAGTTTATAGTCGGAGTTTAGAAGAGAGAAGAGAGATTGGCCTGTAACTGTTGGGATTTTGGTCATCTTTCCCTTCTTTCAAGATTAAAGTTACATTTGATTCTCTCCAGGTCTGAGAAATTTTCCCTTTTCTGATGTTATTTATTATTTCCAAAAATGGTAATTTTAATTCATCCATAAAAATCTTATAATAGGCTGCGTTTAGTCCATCTTCTCCTTTTTAGCTTTCTTAATTGCCTCTTCTTCAGATAGCATTATTGGTTTATCCAGCTCCTTTAATTCTGGAATAGAGCTCTCTTTAAAGTATTTTTCTATATTTTCCTTATTTCCTTTATCTAATTTGAAAATTTATCTGAAGTGATTTTGAAAAATTTCTTTAATCTTATTTTGTTCTGTGTAGATTTTGTTCTCAACTCTGATTTCTGTGATTAGTTTGTTTCTCTGTTTTCTTAATTTCCATGAAAGCTATCTACCAATTTTATTTGCATTCTGAAAATGTCTAACTTTGATACTCTTCATTAACCTTGCTAATTTCTCTATGTTTTCCATAGAGTACTGTTTCTATAAAACTTTCATTTATTTAATTATTTTATTTTTATTCTTATTTTCCATTATTCCCTTTCTATTTTTTAATAATTTTATTTAAATATCGTGTACAGAAACCTAAAAAAGCTCTTAACAATAACTAAATACAATCAAAAACAACAACCTAAACAATACTACAAACCTCCTTTCAGTTCCTTTGACAACAAATACCATTTTCATCCTCAATCTTACATCTTCTATTTATTCTATTTTACTCATATATAACTTATGTTCTCTTCCAAAGAAACAAATTCTATATAAGTTCATTATATAAAAATCCTTTACTATAATGCCTATATATTATGTCTTTTGATTTTTTTTGTCATTTCGATATGTAGTTCCATAAATGTTTACTATTTTAGCTTGCTCTAATCTGTCTTCTCTTGTAATAATCATCCAAAAGAGACCAATCCTGATCTACTTTTTCTAAATCCACATAATTCAACAGAGCTGATATCCTATCCATTTCTCTCATTTCATATAACTTCAGCAACCAGTCATCTATAGTAACAATCTTGCTGCTGAAATCATATATTACAAAATTCTCCAAAATTTTCTTTGTATTATCAAATTTATATGGTTTACCATATTTAATATGTATATTTCAGGTTTCAATTCAAACTTGAATATCTTCAATTGCTTCATGAATTTTCTTCCAATAAAATTTCATCTTTGAACACCTCCACCAAATATGAAACCACGTACCAATATTTTGCTTACATTTCCAACAAATATTTGACTTTGCATTGTATATTTTTGCAATCTTAGATGGGGTTAGGTACCATCTCTGCTCCATCTTCCAGTAATTTTCCTTCAAGTCTTGTGATTTGGTAATTTTTTCCATTTTCCTTCTCGCATATTCCCAGCTTTCCAAATCGATTGTTTTCCCTACATCCGTTGCCCATTTGATCATATTTTCTGAAATTAAGTCCCTTTCTTGTCTTCTATCCATCAATATTTTGTACAATTTACTTGTTCTTTTCTTCTCAGGTTTCGTAAGAAGATCATCCAAATCTTTTGAATCCTCTTGAAAGTCTTCTATTTTGATGTCCATCTTGAATCTTTCTCTCAGTTGTATATATAGTAGCCAATGCACTCTTGGATCTAGTTGTTCCAGCTCTTCCATTCCTTTGAATTCCAATTTATTTTCTTCTGACTTTTTAAGTATATCTTTGTATCTCAAACATTTATTAGCCATTCATCTTCCAAAGAAAACTTCATGTGGAGATACCTAAAGCGGGATTTTCCTGTAGGTTTTCTTCTTAATTTCCTTCCATACCTTTAGTAGCGCTCTTCTAATCATGTCATGTTTGAATTCTTTATGTGCTGTCACTTTTCTATATCATACAGATCCATGCCAACCAAATCGGTTATTAAAACCTTCAATGTTCAATATTCTTGTATTTTCCAGTAAGATCCAATCAAATAACCAATTTAGGGCATTGGCTTGATGGTATAATTCTAGATCTGGAATGCTCCTTCCCCCTTCATCTTTGTGCCGTCTCATCGTTAGCCAATTAATTCTAGCTCTCTTTACCTTCCAGATAAAATCCCTCAAATCCTTATGCCATTCTTTAAAAACCTTACTATTGTGTAATCGGTATACAATGGAACAAGAAGTACCATCATTTTAATCGCTTCAACTCTTCCCATCAGTGTCAAATTCAATTTACCCCATTTTATCAAATCCATCTTAATTTCCTTCCATTTCATCTTGTAGTTATTGTCAAATAAGTCCATGTTCTTCTTAGTTAACCAAATTCCTAAATATTTAAGTTTAGTTTTTACTGAACATTCAGTTATTTCCTGTAGGTAAGCTTCTTCCTTTTTAGTCATATTTTTTGTCATTATAACTGTTTTCTTCCTATTTATTCTAAATCCCAACATCTTACTGAATTCTTCTATTATTCGAAAAGTTCCTGTAATTTGTTGTTTTGGATTCTCTAAAATAATAACCACATCATCGGCAAAAGCTTGCAATTTATATTCCTGGTCATTAATCATCCCTCTTATGCTACCTTCTTGCCTTATTCTGTTCATTAGAACTTCTAGAATTTTTATAAATACCTTTATCCTCAATGTCCTGTCCCCCTGTCCTCCTTCTGTCACTCCTTTCTCTCTCTTTTCTCCCTCTGCCTCTCTTTTCTTTCTGTCCCGTCCTCCTTCCGTCCTGCCTTTCTTGCCTCTTAGCTCACATAACTTTCTCTTTTCTTCCCAGATGTCCCATTCTCCCATCTTTTCCCCATCAAACCTTTCTGTCTCAGATACAATTTAGCTTTCTTTTTGTGTTCACGATGTCCCGCCCTTCTGTCCTCCCATCTGGTTTGGGTCTTCTAAGGCTTTTCATTGTAAATGTCTCACAAAATTTTATATATATAGATATTTCTTAGTCTCCTCTCCCCAACTTTCCTTAAATCACTCTCACTCTCACTGTCCCGGCAAACCTCTTCCTTTCACTTTTTTTTCCAGCACCATCTTTGCTTTGTCTTTGACACTCTAATCTGCCCCCCCCTTATCAGCTCCTTCTTTGTTCCACTCTGTTGATTTTAAAATTACTCCTCTCTTCTTTTCTTTTTTTCTACAAACTTCCGATTTTCCCTCAGATATTTTTACTTACATACTTTGTATCTTGATACCTGTCTCCTTTCCTTCAATCCATCAGTCCCAGCCTGGTCTAATTGTTTCCCAGCGGCTCAGGCCAATGTAGTTCTTTGCAACAAAGTTGCAACTAGCAAGTACTTTGTAGTAAGCTGCTTCTTACAGTGCAGAGAGCTTAGAGCAGTACAGAGAAACCACGGTTTTGTTGTCTCCACTTTAAAATTGACACTTCAGAACTTTAGATTTAAAAAAGCGGCAGGCAGGGCTAAGTGCCTTTAATGGCAGCCTTTCCAAGATCAGCTGCTCTGCGAACCTGTTTCGTCCCAGTTCAATCCTCACCAAGGACTTCACCCGGGGCTTAAACAAGGGTCTCCTTTGAGCCCCAGCACTCCTTACTCCTCCCGGAGAAAGCATTAAAGGCAGTCCTGTGAGAAGCCCCTAAACACAGGACCAGTCCCCCTGCTGTTGCTGCTGGAAGTCCATTAATTCCCTTTCTTTATTAGCTATTTATCTGTAATTAATTTCATTCTTTCTATTTTCCTTCTTTGTAGTTGTTGATGCTTTTGGATAAAGAAACCACATATAACTGTTTTGCCTGAATCCCACACTATATTATTATTAGTGCCTCTGTTTAAATTTTCTTTAAATTAGTTTTTAAGTATTTGTTTAGCTTCTTCCACATTTTTTTTTTTTTTGTCTTTCAATAAATACTCTTGTAGCTGCCAGAGGAATTCTGTTTCTATAAATTCAAATCCAAATCAATTTATTACAGCCATTCGGCCAGTATAAAAACACATATAAAAAACACAATAAAATAAATAAAAAACACAATAAAACATCTAAGGGATATACAATAACTTCTTATCCGAACATGCTGGAAACTATTGCATGTTCCAATTTAAAAGGACAGAGATAAGACAGTACCATTTAATTGTCATCTTTGCTGGATTATGGTCTGAATATGTTCTAGCTATAATTTTTTAAAAATTTTTATTACATAACAATTTTGATGTGAGGAACATGTCCAGTTGAGCCATCGATCTATGTCTATTGGAGAAAAAAGTGAATTCTCTTCTGTCACCATTCTTATATCCCCAGATTTCCACTAAGCTTCGATTCTGCATCATTGAAAAGAAGGTTTTAGGTAATTTACCTTGTTTTTCTTTTCTTTTTTTTACTACAGAGTCTATCAATCTGTGGATTTATGATGGCATTGAAATCACTTCCGAGAATAATCTCATTTTCATCATATTTTGATATCTTTTCATTGATTTGCTTATAGAAGTTTGTTTCATTTTCCCGTGGCTCATAAATTGCCACTAAGACAATTTTTTCCCTTGAACGATTAATTCAATTCCTATAAAGTGTCCTTTGTCATCATTAAATAACTCTATCGACTGTATATTTTTAGATATATATACTACTATACCTTTTCTTTTCTGTTTAGCTGCTGAAATATATTCTTTCCCCAATTTGGCATTTCTTAGTAATCTTTTATCTTTGATGCGAATGTGTGTTTCTTGAAGAATCACCACATCGTATTTCTCTCGATTTATCAAATGGAATATTTCATTTCTTTATTTATTGTTTAATCCTTTAACATTCCATGAAAGAAAGGTTATGTCCTTAAAATTCATCCTTAGCTTTAACTTTTATTTCAAAATAGAAGAGAAACAAAGAATAGTAACAGAGTCTTGGAATAAAGGATAAACAGAGATCAGTTTAAAAAATAGTATTTTTTTCTTGATGGACCTGTTTAATTTTCTTCCTCCGAAGAAATTTCTTCTCTTGTGTTCTTCAGATGTATATCTCCTTCTTCACTGATTTCTCCATCCTCCTCTGCTTGTTCTTCTTCATCTCTGCGACTGAATTGTTTTGATCTTCTCCTTCTTTATCTATAGTCATTCTGTTATTGCTTGTAGCAGATCTCAATTTCCCCTTATAATATTGATTTCCTTGTTTTTCAGCATTTTTTCTCATATCGTTGCTGACTTTTTTCCAAAAGTACTTCACTTTCTGGGACATATTCAATTTATACCATTTCTGTTTATAAAATGTTGAAATTCCTTCTATTTTCTCCCATCGGTATAATATAACGTTTTTGGATAGAAAGGATGTTAACAACTTATAGCCCTCTCTTTTTCTTAGAATTCTATTGGGAATATCTTTATAAATTTTGGCCTCATCTCCATTAATTTTCAAGATTTTCTTATAGCTTAATTCCAATATTCTGTCTCTAGTTTTTTTCCTTAGAAAATAAATCACTATGTCCCTTGGTCAATTCTTTTATCTAGCCATCCGAAAGCTTATTTAAAACATTTTATTTATTTCCCAATGTAATTCTTGAGTTGTGGTTTCCATAAAGTCTGCTAATATAGGGATCAAGTATTCATATAGGTTTTCTTCTTTTATCTCTTTTACCCCACATATTTTTAGACAGTTTTCTCTTGCCTTTAGAACTTCCAAAACTTTTTCATCCATTTTTTCTCTTTCCAATTCCTTTTTTTCGAAGATTGTAAAATTTTCTTCCAGATTGTGTTTTTTCTCCCAATTTTTCTATTTTTAATTTTGCTTTACTCATACCTTTTGTTACTTCCTCCAGTGTTTAATGTCTCTTAGCTCTGCCTTTATGTCCTGTTTAATATCTGCCCACAAAGTTTTTATTTCTTTTTTCATATTATTTTCCAAATCTGACTTCATTTTTTGTTCATTTTCCTTATTTCTTCCAAAATGGAGGGCATCTCATTAGACTGTCACCTCTGAGGAAGTCCAGAAGGGTTTTTTTGAAGAAGCTGCCATTGATCTTTCTCACTTTGATGACTCAAAGCTCTTGGTAATGTAATAGTTAATAGTAATTAGAACATAAATGTCTCACACCTGTGGAGTCTGTAATAACAGTATTAGTAAAATCTCCAATTTCTCTTTACGATATCCAGATATTTAACAAATAAGCTGAAGAAGAATTTGATTGTCAGCTTCCCTCTCAAAAGAAAGGATTATAATGGGTAAATTTATCGGTTGGTGGATCGTACAGGTTTCTCAAATAAGAGATAACAGTCTCTCAAATCTCTTTTATCTTTCTTTCTTTCTATTTTTTTATTTAAACTTCCATTGTTGCTAGTCGAGTGATAAATATATATAAATTCCTCCTCTCCTTTCCATTTCTCTTTTTTCCCCACCCACCAAAACTTTATTTTTCTTGTTGTTTCTCCTTTTGTACTAATGCATTTCATTATATATCAAACACACAAAGGAAGAAATAAAGGTTTCTTCTTAGCATTAATTCCCTTATCTGCTCATGGGGTTATAATTGCTGCTATGTTTTTTCCCAGAGAGCCAGCAGATTGTATCCAGCTTCACTTGTTTACTTGCTTCTTGAACTCTTTTATTTTGGTTTTATAAACGTAAAAAAAAACATAAAAAGGAAAGATATTGTCAGGTGCAGAGGTGGTGAGTATGCTGAAGTCTCTCCACACTATGGTCTTCAAGTTCTTAAATCCAGAGGGATTGAATCCACAAATTTTATGAAGATCCTGCAGAGCCTTTAAAAATGGCATTTGAAAAGAGGAAGGGGATTGCACGCCACGGAATCTCCTCTTTTCTCCTCTTCCTTCCACTTTCTTCTCCTCTTTTTTCCCCCTCTCTTCTTCTCCAGGCAAGGTCTGTTGTTTTTTTCCTTTTCTTTTTATTTATTTGTAGATATGTTAAAACTGACAGATTGCATTTATAGGTTAAAGCCATTCAGGCAAGGCTTGGCTTCTCCATGACTCTCTTGTCTCTCAGGCTCCCAATTTCTCTTCCTTCTTCCTTCCTTCTTCTCATCTAAGTTTGGGTCTAAGAGACAGTAATGGGTCTCTGTGGGATCCCTGGGGAACAAATGCCCACCAATAAAATTGTTTGGCTTTTATATTTAAATTTTATTCCTAAGCAGTGCCTTTTTGGATCACTGAATTCTTCACTAGCTTCAATATTCTGAGAAATATATATCACAACCCCTCTCTTTTTTTCTCCATTGCTGAAATAAAATCTTGGCCTAATTTGGGGTTTTTAAAACAATCTTTTATCCTTAAGTCTAATATGTGTTTCTTGTAAACAAAAGATATATTGTTTGAACTAAAAGCATGAAATATTTTCCCCTCTTTTGAGGCCCATTTAGTCCATTCACATTTCAAGATAATAAAGAAATTATATTTAAAGAAACAAAAAGGAAGAAAGAAGAAATGGATTACCTCTTAATCTGATATAGTATTGACCTGTTTTCTCCTCCTCCTCCTCCTCTCAGAATATTCCTCTGTTCTCTTTCCTGACACATATCTTCCTCTTTTGTCTTCTTCTTCATCAATCACCAAACTGTTATCTTACTGTTCTGAATTTATATCTTCTTTTCCCTGTTGTTCATTCCTTTGTCCATTTTGTCCTAATCTTTCCCTGTGATAATTATCCATTTATTTTCAGTGTTTTCTCCAGATTTCTTTGGCTTTTTGTGCAGTATTTAATTTGATACACCTTTGATTTAAATATACTGAAAGCCCATTTAATTTTTCACATCTGAACATTATTACATTTTTTTCTCAGTTGCACTGTTAAGAATTTATATTCCGCTCTTTTCTCAAGAATTCTTTTTGGCATATCCTTGTAAATTTTAATTATTTTCCCTTCTATCAGAAATTATTTCTTATAACTCCTATTTATTATTTCATCATGCATTCTTTTCCTTATGAAATAAATGATGATATCCCTTGGTAGATTTTTATCCCTTGCAATTGCTGAATTAATTCAGTATAGTTTATTAATTTCATTCATCAGATCAACATCAGAAATTTCTAGATATTCTGACATTTTCGGAATTAAATGTTCAAATAAGTCTTCTCTTTTCTTTTCTGGTACTTCTCTCAATTTTATATAGTTTTCCCTGGCTCTTTGATCTTCCAAAGCTTTTAAATTCATTTCCTCTTTTTAACTCTGTTGTTATCCAATTTCTTAGTTTTTTGTTCCATCTCTGTTAATCTTGCACTTGTTTGTGTTAAATCTAATTTTACTTCTTCCAATATGTGTCTCATGTCTTTCAATTCCGTTTTAATTTCGTGCTTGATCTTTCCTCTTAAATCTTTCATTTCCTGTCTTAAATTTATCTGCATCCAAAATTGACATTTGGTCTGATGATGTTCTCCTCTGTGCTTGGGAACCTGCTTGAATTGCTAAGGTAGCAGATACAGATACTTTCCTTCGAGCAGCTGTCATCTTGATAATCTAATTGTCTTTTTTCCTCCACTCACTCAGCTTGTTTTTGAAGGTAATAAGAATTTAATATCCTTTGTAAATGTTTGTAAAAAAAATATCAAATTAATTAAATCAAGTTGTCTTCAGTCTTTAGTCACTGTTTTTCTTGAACTGTTTCTAAATTGGTTTGTTTGTTATCTGTTATCTTACTTGTAACAGTTCTTTTGCTATACCTCTTTGGCCTCCACTTCTTGCTGTTGTTAATAACTTAATAGGTTTATTCTTTATAATCCCATTCTCATCTTGTTAGTTGACTCGTTGTTACTAGCTATAACTTTCATGTTTTAGCTGCTGCAACCAATTACCCTGCTCCACAAGCTCTTTCTCTGAGCAACCTCTCTGTACCCAAGTACAGTACAAAGAAAGCTGTTTTCAATGCTGTTGACCACCAGTATTACTAGTGTTCATATTAAAGAAAAAAGTTCACAAGAGCATAGGAGTTGAGGGATAATTATTTCAAAATGGAGCATAGGTGGTACTTGACACCAAGAAAGATTGCAAAGATATATAAGACAAATTCTAACGAATGTTAGAAATGCCAAGAAAAGGGAGTTACATGGCTCCATATGTGGTGGTGATGCCCAAAACTAAAGATCTTTTGGAAAAAGATTCACATAACGATAGAAAAGATATTCAAAATAAACTATGAATTGAGACCAGAAATTTATTTACTCAGTATGTTAAATAAGATCCCATCTCATGTAGAAAGGAAACACTGGAGAATATTACTTTATATGATAATGGCGGCAAGACTTTTAGTAGCACAAAAATGGAAAAATTTTGAACTTTCTGCATTAGACAATTGGCTGCTAAAATTATCAGAAATTCTGGAAATTGATATTTTGACAGCTTGTCTAAATCAGAAGGATATGAACATAATTGAGAAAGAATGGCTTCCAGTAAACGAATTTTGTAAGAACAGTTGGAATTAGAATAATAGGATGACAGGGAAATAAGATGAACTGTGCATCACATGAATATAAAACATTGTGACTACTGTAGATATATAGGTGTATATCATAAAAGAACAAAAGAATAATAAATTCAGACAGACATGGTTGGGAAGAAAGGATGACCCAAAAGAGACATTGAGAAAAGGAGACATTGAGACATTGAGTTTTAGGGATTGTGTTTTATGTTGTTAAGCAAATACTAATGTACATTACTGGAAAGATATGTATATGTTTGAAGAAGAAATATAATAATAATAATAATAATAATAATAATA
>CM034708.1:121711887-121722561 GCA_020142125.1 Phrynosoma platyrhinos
TAAGTCTGGCGACCTGGGCCGGAATTGGCCCAGGGGCCATAGGTTGCCGACCCCTGGTTTAAAGTATCAAGGACTATGAGGAAAATGTCCACCTAGGGCTGGAATTCTTGATCTTATAGACCAGAGGTAGGCAACCTTTCCCCTTTAAGGGTAGAGGGACTTCAGCTCCCAGAATCCCAGGAGCTATTGGCCAACATGGGACTATTGGCCAACATGGCTGAGGCTTCTGGGAGCTGAAGTCCCTCAGCCCTTAAAGGGGAAAGGTTGCCTACCCCTGTTATAGACCATAAATATGTAGTTTAGGTTGTATCCACACCACAGAAACAATCCAGTCTGACACCATTTTTAAATGCCATCTGGGATTTGTTGTTTTATAAGCCATTTAGCCTTCTCTCTCAGAGAGCTCTGGTACCACAACAAACTACAATTCACAGAATTCTATAGCACTGAGCCATAGCAGGTAATCTGATGTCACCCTGGATTATTTCTGCAGTGCAGATGCAGCCTTAGATTTCATGAAAGCTGACTTAATATGCTTTAAAAATGCTAGGGAGCTATATTAAAATATTTTATTGTTTCTAGACTGTACTGAATTTTGTGAAACATTTTTTTATATATTGTTTTTCCTTAAGCCACCCAGGAAACTTTGTTGAAGAGTAGGCTAATAATCTTTTTTCTATAAGAACCATATGCTATTGGCTAGAACCAAGACATCAGTATTCAGGAAATGTGTCGACACCTGTCTGAATAGGGTGTCTCAAAGTAATGCTCAATGTGAAAACTCGAAATGGGATGTGTTACACAAACTCAGTAATCTTTCCTTCTGCTTATTTTTGTTTGAATTTTATAATATTTACAAAGCTTCTACATACATTTCTGGACATACTCAAATTTCAATATTTGCTTTGGCAGAAACACATTCTGCAAATCCCATCAGAATACTAGAAAATACATCACCAATATTCACATTGTTTCAGTGTTCTTTGGTTTCTCTTTGCTCCATTTCGCTACACTGCTTTTGTTCTCTTTCTTTGCCTTCAGACTCTTCAGCCTCAATAATAATAATAATAATAATAATCTTTATTTATACTTCGCCTTTAGCCAAGGCTGTCAAGGCAGCTTACACGTTAAAAAGAATGCACCCATACAATCAACAACAAATAACCCCCAAACGAATGCAACTGGCTGTGGGCAAGTGAGGCCAGCAAGTGGAAGGGCAAAGAAGGAAAATGGTGATGAAAATCACTGAAAAGGAGAGACACTTTTGACATTTTTGGAAAAGGTAGCACAAAATGAGATAGCTTTGACTCCGCATTAGTGTTAAGGTCAACAATGCAATATGAAAAGCTCACCATGAAAGATCACCTTTTATATAGTTGCTTATGGAACACTTGTAAATAAATGAAACAAAGCAAGAGTCACTCCAGTCCTCTTTACATCTATTCCTGTATATTTCTGCTGAAATCAATGGAAACTGTATGTTTACAATATATTTTAGATTAAATGAATGTTTTTAGTGTATTATTTTATTGTTTGATCATTATTGTATTATTTTTAAGAATTCATTTTATTGTGTCCTATTTGATTGTAAACTACTTTGAGTGTTGTTTTTTTCTAAATGAAAAGCATCATTAACATGTTTCAAATGACAAAATGTCAGCTGCTATTTAACCAAAGGATATTTCTTTGAATCTGAGATTGCAGCAACTGGTCGTTGCAGAGAGGCAGTGAGTACTACTTTAAGCAATAAGCATTTCTGTGATTTTTCTTCTTACCTCCATCCTGAAATTTGCTTAATCTTTCAAGGTAGGATGACATTGGCACTTGCACAATATCAAGAATAGCCAGTAGTGTTCTGGTTAACCTGAGTAGTTCACTAAAACTGTAAAAGCCAAAGTAGATGAGATTGCGAGCCAGGTGCACCACCTAAAGGGGAGGGGAGACCAAAATTTCAAGAGAGAAATCCAAACATTAAATTAGTGATGAACCCACATATTTAAAAATTAATCCTATATAATTTTCCTAGATGATTTGATTATTGTTATGTTCCTTTCAACTTATGGTGACCCTATCATAGGTTCTCTTAGCAAGATTTATTCATAGGAGGTTCACCACTGACTCTTTCCAAGACTGAGAGTGTGTGACCTGCCCATCCAAAGTCACCCAGTAGCTCAGTGAGGAGTCAAACCCTGGTCTCCCAGATTCTAGTCTAACACTCAAACCACTACATCATACTGGCTTGTAGATGGAAATTAATTCACTTAATGGATATGAACTGTCATATGGTAATGATTTCTTTACTGTACTATCCAGAGGGCCTTAGGCCCTGCTTCACCTTTCCCAATGTAGGTTTCTGTCCTTTTGCATCCTATATCACAAGACACTAAGGAAAATAGAGATGGCAGGAAGGATTCTCTGGAAACACTTGTTTGTCTTCATAATTCCCAGTGACCCAAACTGACATGTATCTGCATTGCAGAATTAACGCAGTTTGACACTACTTTAACTACCATGGCTCCATCCTACAGAATCCTAGAGTTTGATGTTTTTGAGCCACAAGCACTCTTTGGCAGAGAACGTTAAAGACCTACAAAACTACAAATCCCATGATTCCATTGGATGGAGCTACAGCACTTGGGGCCTAAAGCAGCACAAGCATCATGATCAGCTGGTCCACTAACAAATTTTCTAATGAGTAGGTAAACACCTGTGTTGTTGTGTGTTTGTGCCTTCAAGTTGCCTGTGGATTTATGGCATTTCAGGCAGGAAATACTCAGAGATAGTTTACCAGTTTCTTCCTCCGAAATATAGCCTACAGACTATTTATTGATGGTCTCCCATCCAAGTACTAACCAGGGCTGATCCTGCTTAGTTTCCAAAATCATACAGGATCTGGTTCCTTTGGGGTATTTAGGTCCTGTCCCAAAATTATCATAAACATAGTACCACAAGTGAGGAACTTCATATGGAATGGAAAGCAAGAGACAGAGAGAAAGAGAGAAAAGGCTAAATTGTTTGCTATTCTGCTTCTCGTCCTTATTTCTCAATTTGAAAAGCACACCCAGTAATACTGGTCGGGATAATAGGAAAGTACCTCAAAAGTTAGCTTATTCTTCTGTTTGTCTCCAAAAGGAAAGGGCTGATTCACAACTTCTTTCAAGTACTCTTCCACACATTCCATAGTCAAAGCAAATTTCCTCTTCATGTCATTCCGTGAGGAGTCTGTGAAAGAGTCATACCTATAAAGCAAGATATTGAGCAAAAACTGAATGAATCAGATATAGCAGGAGGTTGAAACTTCTTGATCCATTATTCTTTGTGAATAACAAGAGTGGATATTTGACAGAGAGAAGGTTGTTGACATCTCCCATGGACTTGTCAGATAAACATTCCAAAAAGAGTTAGAGAAAATGCAGCATGAGTACCAGTCTAGACGCCAGCACAAATTTTTGCTGTCTCCAGGTTTTAACTGATTGTGGTTTTTGCTGTCTAATATAAACTTGCCTGGAGTTTATATAAAAGCTAGGATCATTTAGAATCAAATAGATGAATCAAAGTTAGAGTGTATGTCCTGTTGCTTGATTACTTCAGAAATATTGTGCCTGCCACAAAATTAAAGACTAGTCTTGAAGACATATAAATTAGCAAGACAAAAATCTAGGTAGATGGGAGTGCTGTTTTCATTTCTTTGCTCTTTAAATAATGGGAGCATTTGGATACTGCACTGAGATCAGTGAAAGCCTTGCCCACCCATGCAGTGGCCTGGACCAAGATCTCTGCCAAGGTAGTAATACACTGCTGTTACTAGCAGCAGCAGAGAAACAGCAATCTTAATGTAGTTCGCTGGGGAATGGGTAGAAAGAAAGCCACTTCCCCTCCTCCCATGCCCCATCACTACTATTACAGTGGGGAAGCAACAACCCTCAAGCAGCAACTTCTCTCCCCCAGGATTCCCCACCAAGATCACTTTGTTTCCCCTACCACTACTAACAGGGGCCTCCAATGTATCCAGATCTCTTCAGAGCATGTGAGAGGTAAAAGCCTCTCTTATCCACCAGCAGCCCTAGATAAGTTTGCTGACCTAGTGCTGCTAAGAACAGCCCTGATGCAACGGTTTTCTGCCCACTGACCAGCCAAGTCTCCTCAGATGCATTGGGAACAAGCAAGGGAGAGATGTAGCCAGCAGTTGGCTGCTATCTCTAATAATGTAGGCTTGGATCCTAACTTTTTGGTCAGTGAATGGAAAGAGGAACACTCATTGATTCATCTTTGGTCAAGTCACTAGTCCTGATTGAGCCAGATATTTTGTCATTTTTAAAAAAATACTAAGCATTCTCATGTTGGGTTATGTGTTTCATTGTTTGTGCCTTCAAGTAGTTTCCGACTTATGGTGACCCTACACTGGCTCTCTATGTATTTCATATTAGCTTATAAATTTAAATACAAAGGGAAATGTAAATGCAAGCTTCATGTACTACTGGCTCCAGGAAAAGGACAAATTATTTGGACTGGATTTTCATGGCATAAAATTATGTCTTGCATTCTTGCATCATGGCATCAGAAACTCATGATCCAAGCAAGATGGAAGATGTCACCTTCCATCACTCAGACCATGCATTGTCACTGCAAGAACATTATCGTCACTGACCTCTATGGGTTAAAATTCAAAGAAATTTCAATCAATAAGTGCCACAATCTAGTAATTTAGTATTGGCATGTACTTTTACTTCTGTGCTGCATTAAAATTGTCAAGATTTTATTCTCAGAAACCATTATTCCTGGAACCCCTCTGATCTAGCACTGAGTTTTTGCCCGTAACCAGTCAGAAGTCTCTCTGTACTCATAAGTATGGCACAACAATGGTCTTCCCCCATTTGTTCCAAATTTCTAGCACTGCAGACTGTGAAACACAAAAATCATTCACACCTAGAACCCTTATATTTTCTATGTTTACATCCCTTGGTAACTTTGGGCCTAAGCAAACTGCCAGAAATAGTGCACATTAAATTGAGGCACTGCCCTGGCTCAGTGCTAGGGAATCATGGGAACTGTAATTTATTGTAGTACCAGAGCTCTCTGACAGAGAAGGCTCAATGTCTCAGAAAAAAATACAATTCTCATGATTCCCTAGCACTGAGCCAGGGCAGTGCCTCAATTTAATGTGCACTATTTCTGGCAGTCTGCTTAGGCCTTTTGTCTGCCTCTTTTCTTTGGAATGCTCTAAATGTTCACCTAAAGTTTTAAGTTACTGCAATGCAAGTAATTGGGGGACTGAAAGACAATTTTATTTTGCAGTGTAGAATTCTTGTGTGTGGAGACAATGCCCTCACCCCTCCTCCCAGTAACTACACCCCTGATCCACTCTTTTCTTAAAGAACCAGTCCAGGGTTTTCAAAAGAGAACTCACTCGTGAATTGTGATCTTGGTAGGGATTTCAGTCCACAGCCTGGCATACTTCACAGGTACCACTGTCTCTTGAGGATCTCTGTCCACATGCATGTGTAACATGAGGCGGCAGAAAGAGGCTCGCAAGTCATAAGGCAGGCTCTCATCTGACATGCAGCGTAGGATCAGATCCACTGAGAGTTGTGTAGAAATCTGGTTAATAGCTAAGTACTGGCGATCCAAGCACATCCTGGCAAAAAGGTTTAATTGATACCTAAAGACAAGAAAAAGAAACCACTGTCATTTCCATTCTGCAACTTCTATCCAATTACCTTGTTTACTTAAAATAAATAAATCATTACTTATTTGAGGAAATAAATTTTATCTAAACACATCAGTCACATCACTAGGTTTTTACTGTGTGTATGACTGTTACATTTTTCACTCATTTTTAAAATAAGGGCCCACAACATACAGCAGTCTTTTCACTAAATCTTCAGCTATCTTTAAAAACAATGTTGCAATGCAGTCCTATATCCTGCTTTTATACAACTGTTATATGCTATTTCTAATGAAAATAATACAGGCTGCAAATATACAACTGATTAAAATGATTTAGCTGATTAAAATGTAACCCTAGGCAAGTTTACTCAAAATTTAGTCTCACTGTGTTCAGTAAGGCTTACTCTCATGGAGGTCTGCACACAATACAGCCTTGATGTTATGCAATGAATTTTGGCTTAAATTAAAGAACTCATAACAAACATCTACAGCTTTTCTACTGACCAATTCAAGATTATTCAGATGTTACTCCTTCTCCAGGAATATACTGAATATACTGAGGGTTCTATTTCCTGACCAGCAAGCTTCACGTCCTTCCTACAGCACTATGAAGCTCTATAGTTTTTATTATAGAGCCCTATATATTTTATTATCCAGTCATTTTCAGATACACTGCCATGAATTTTCCAAAGACCTAAAGCAGTGCTAAATTCCATAGCATTCATTTGACCACTACTCTCACATGCAACTGTCTTTTCAAAATTTTTAACTTTTATAATTTTATAATTATAGATCAGATCAGATCACTCTGCCCTATATTAGCCCATAGGTGTACTGATGTGGGTGTACACACATTGCCACCCATTGATTAATATGGGATTGAACTTCTGTGTTTTTTGCCATCCATGGGGGGGGGGTGAAACCAAACCCCTGAAGATGAGAAGAGCCCACTGTATTTTGGTTCAGTCATTGTACTTTCAGGTTTCCTCCACCATATCATTTAAAAATGTAGAAGAGCACATTCTATTCTGAAAAAGGATTTTTCTCTGTTGATCCTATGAAAGAATGTCTACACTGGGCCTCTGTAATGTGTGTACTCTTTATTGCCACTTGTTAGGTGCTTAAATTGAGACCGGGAATCTGGGAGTTACTGATAAATCCAGAAAAGATGGAAGGAAGGTCTAAGACAAAAGCATGTCCTTTGGGCCATCTCATTTCACTGAAGAAAAAATAATTTTACCTGTAGTATGTCAGGACCTCTAAATCAGTTTTGGTGCCTTCCTTAGCTTCTTGAGCAAGATGCCTGATTGCTTTACCATGAGGTTCCTTGTTGCTATCAATCCAGTAGAGCCAAACTTCTTCTTCATCCATGTCATCGGAGAGGACAGAACAATCCAATGGGTTTTCCATTTGCATGGAAACCAACCTTAAAACAAGCAGTTCACATTATATCGCCTAATAATCACTTTAAATGAATGTCAATGAATGAAAAAGAGATCTCAATTCACTTACTTGGTCTGAATGAGAATGTCAGCATTTCCTGGGCTCAGCATATATTTACAAATAAGTTCCTGAGTGACTGGTATTGCAGTTGTGTTAGAAACGCATAAGTCTGATAGATAGTCCAAGAACCTTAAATGATGAGGGAATAAACAAGAAATAGCAATATGGATCACTGTAAAAGTTTACAGAGAAGCTGTAACACTGTGACTGTCAAGAGTATCTCATCCCGGAAACAATGACCATGAATATACATGCATACTATATTGTGGTCAGGATGCAATAGGATGCTTCTGACAGAACTGCTTTCATAAGCAAAACTGGGGGGGGGGGGGTTATTTCCTCCCCCCCCCCCCCCCCCTTTCTGTGTAGCCTCCTGTGCATCCTCGAAATCTGTTCCAAAGTACTGGGAAACACAGTGGAACCAGTTATTGGGTAGCTAAGAGGATAAGAGGGGAAGGGAAGAAATTTATGTTGTGTTAGCAGTTGGGTGTTAGCACAACCTTGGCTTTAGACCACATTGTTAGTTTAATGGAGTCCAGGAGTTGGTCCTGATGCTGCCATATTATGAATTCCCTTTTTTTTAAAAAAAAAAATGAGATTATCTATGTACTAGATGAATCAATAAATAAATATATGGACTGCCTCAAACCTTGGCTCTCGATTCCTCCTGAGTAAATTCACAAATGTCTCTATTTCTTTAGCTGTGATATGTTTCTCTAGTAGCTTCCTGTTGTTGTGCAACAAAGCTGTGATGGTGTCTTCTGCCAAGATATCATAGCCGATCTGGGACTGCATGACATAGAAGTTCTTAGCAATATATTCCTGGAAGAAAATCCCAGGGTGGTCTGTCAGACAGCTTGAAAGATTGAAGGCTCCGCACTCCCCTCCAGCTTCTTTCTTTCTTTATTTTTTTTATAAGCAGATAAAAGATCATTGTTTCTATTGTCAATGAAGCTTGCTCCATTTCCCCTGTGTTTATTTATTTCAGTACAGTTTTTATCCTGCTCCTTCACAGGGGCCTAAGATCAGAAGCGAGCATAAAAAATAATGAAAGATGATAAAAACAAAATAGCCAAATCAATTAAATTTCCTGCATGCCAGATTAATTCTGCCATTCTGAAGAGGAAAGATTTACAGTTCTTCAGTATTCGGGCTTAGACACTGACAGGCCTTAGTAGGAAGATTGCTCCATGACAGTGGAGCAGCCATCAAGAATAATACTATAAAATACCTACATCCCTGCTGAAAACATTCTAAAAACATTTAAAAAAAATAAACTGGAAGTGACCTCATCTTCACTTCCAGGGGCCTGTTCACACTACATAATTATAGCACTATAATTCCTGTGGAATCCTGGGGCTTGTAGTGTGGGGTAATTTGGGGAGGCACTAGAGGCACTCTCTGGCTGAGACTTCTAAGTACCTTTCCATAAACTGCAGATCCCAGTATTCCATTGGTTGTTGCCATGACTGTTAAAGTGGAATCTAACACTATAATGGTATCGTATTAAAAGGACCCAGGCAGTGGTGGTGATGGTGGTTTCCTCCTTTCCACCCCTCCTCCTCCTCCTCTTCTTGAAAAGACCTCACCCACCCAAGCAACACTTTGCTATGAAAGGAAATTGCTGCTACTGGAAGCTTCCAGGAGCAGTAATCCTCCTATGTCAAGTTTTTCCCCCATGGGACAATTTTACCCCTAGCAGTGTCTAGAGGCTACAAAAAAGATGAAAGCTTCCTTGCAGCCCACAGACCTCATGTTGCCTATGCCTGCTGTCCTTCATGCTCTCACTGTTCAAATCTAGCTCACTGAACACAATGAAGAATGCACACTTATTTCATCTTAATGTTCATGATAGCCAAAAGAAATGACAACGAAGAAGGTGGTCTCTTAGGTATGCAGGATTCAAGCTACTAATGGCCTTACAAAGTCCTTCATATTAAGAGCTTTATAAGTTAAAGCCAACTTCTTATATTGTATTGTCATATCCAGAAGTGTATGGATCTGTCATGATAAGGAATATGAGGGAGTGGGGATAAATAATATGGTAAAATAGTGATATGGTGAAATAGAAATAAATTAATATGGTGAAATAGCACTATGGTTAACTAAAGGGAAGTGTGAAGGAAGGGGGGCAAAGAACAGAGGGGAAATATGCTTGGGAATCAAACATATAATAGGGGAACTGTAGTTTTATGACTTTTTTTTTTCCTGGGGTAGAACTTTGACCACATCATGCTTCCTGGGACAAATGTTATGATAATGGGGAAGGGGAAGGGAGGAATCTTCAAAGGATCTTTTGATCTGGTTCAAAGACCAGGACCACAGACTGGGAAAAGGGGAGCTGGAAAGGGAATCCTTAAAGGTTGTATGGTTTTAAGGACAATTCAGATTTGACACTACCAAGTCTGTGGCGAACCTCTATCCAGGAAATGCAAAATAAAGCTGTAGTAATTTTCCACTATCATGCTGTCTTGATTCCTGCATTCTGGTCCCATTAAACATGACATGCATTGAGAAGACAGTTTAGAGTGAACACAAATGATTGCCACATTATACTGGATTAAGATTTATAAATTATTCTCCTCTACCTTGCTCCCTGTTACCAAAGACCATCTTTAGTCAGTATCCTCTAGTTCTAAAATAAATATAAGTGTGTCCTAGAGTACATTTACACTATAGAAATAATGCAGTTTGACACCATTTTATCTACCATCCTACAGAATCCTAGGATTTGTAGTTTTGTGAGGCACCAGCATTCTTTGGCAGAGAACGCTAAAGACCACTGTTGTTGTTAACAACCTTCAAGTCAATTTCAACTCAGGGCAACCCTGTGGATGAGACATCTCCAAGGCTCCCTATCCTCCACTGTTCTACTAAGTTCTTATAAATTCATACTGTGACCTTAATAGAGTTCATCCATGTAGTATGTGGTCTTCCTCTCTTTCTCCTTCCCTCCACATTTCCTCGCATTATGATCTTTTCCAATGAGTCATGCCTTCTCATGATGTGCCCAAAGTATGATAGCCTCAACTTAATCATCTTGGCTTCCAGGGAGATTTCTGTTTTGATCTGTTCAAGGACTCATTTGTCTTTTTGGCTGTTCACAGTATTTTCAGCACTCTTCTCCAGCACCACATCTCAAACGAAATTATTTTTGTCTTATCTGCTCTTTTAATTGACCAGCTCTCATATCCATACATAATAATAATAATAATAATAATAATAATAAATTTTATTTTTAGCCCGCCTCTCTGCTAGGCAATCGAGGCGGGTTACAGCAATTTAAAATAGTACAATTAAAACACAATTCCCTCCCTCCAAATATGCCCACCCACCCCTTAAAACAAGATTAAACCAAGAGTTAAGTTAAAACAAACAAACAGACCATTAAAACATTATGTTAAAAACCAGCTGAACGATTGTACTCCTCAGACAAAGTAAGAAACCCATCTCCTGTGGTGGTTCCGGGAAGGCCTGCCGAAAGAGATCCGTCTTTACTGCTTT
>CM034708.1:121730638-121741633 GCA_020142125.1 Phrynosoma platyrhinos
TGTGAAATAAATTATATAATTACAAAATCATGATACACAAAACTCAGGCAAAAAAAATATTCAGTGAACACAAAAACACTGATATGAACACTAATTTGTATTCATTGAGTGTTTTTGTGGCTTGGGTTTTGTATATCATGATTTTGTAATTATATAATTTATTTCACATGTTTTGCTATTTTATAGCATTTTAGTTGTTTGGGTTTTGATTGGTGCTTCTTTTTGTGACTTGTAAGAATTATAGAAGTCCATAATTCTATAACACTACAAAGTTACTAAGTTGTATATTAGGTTTTAGGTTTCGTTCTGGAGGCAAGACTTCAGCAATCCATCTAACATGTAAGAACAATAAAATTGTTGCAGTTACCCAGTGCTGGCAGAGCTGAATTACTTGTGAGTGACTAATAAACCTATTCAGTATTACAAGAAATAATGCAATGCCAGTCTAATAGTAAAAGTAAAAATATGAAGCACAATGAAGTTGCCTTTTCCATCTTTATATTACATCATTATGAAGTGATTTGCTACTGTTAATAACCCCTTCTTAAAATTTCATTTAGTAGTCTTGCTTATAGACCGTGTTTAAAGGTTTGCTAAATGCTTAACATTTTTCTTAGGAAGAAGGGAAGCTAAATATTCTCCAAAACCTGATGCTTGTTTATCTTTATCTACCTGTTTGCAGTGCATTTGTGCTGCCAGTTGGCTGGTTTTTTTTTTTTCCCCAGGTTTGGATGCTTGATGGTATCACTGAAGTCAAATTAAGCTCTATTTATAGTGTAGTACTTTCTGTATCATATTAGCTTCATTCTGAAAGGGAGTACTGCCAGCTGAAAATACAGGTGATGGAAGCATAGCAGAAATCAAGAACTCAGAGTTTGAAGGAAAATTGGTAAATTAATTAGTGGAATCATTCATTCATTAACTTTCTTGTCCAATGTAGCTGAACTCCACAATTGCCTGATGAATGTTGTAGCTATTCCTTCATTTCAACAGTTTAGATATTTTAAGTCATTAGAATTTATTTGAAATGGAGAGCCACTCTCCCTGACACATGAATAAGACAGGAGAAGAAGAGGGATTAGGATTGGAGGAAGTGCAATATTCTGTACTGCTTTGTTGTTGTTCTGATTGTCCTGCTACCTTGTGCATTTTAGAAGAAAGTGAATGGAGAGGAAGAGAAACAGTGAGCCTCTGTTTGAAATGGGGGCAGGTGATTAGTTTGCTGAGCAGCAGGCTTTCAGGCAGCCACAATTCTTTCAGTGTATCGCATCTTGAGGGCTGAAGGCTGGTAGTTTCCTTACACTCCTTATTGGCCTTACAGTCTTTTGGGATGTTGTCTCCCTTTGTGTAAGGCTTTTGTAAGTAACATTTTCTTTGATTTTATTTTGTAGTTTGAAATAATTGTTTTGGAAATGAGCTGTAACGAACCCAATGTATGCAAACAGTTCTGGGCACTTGGATAATTAAATGAAAGGTTTTATTTAACCCTCCTTTCCCCCACTCTTGGATTCTTCCATATCCTTCCACTCTCTCTATTCTGTTTCTCACCCAACTCCTGATTTAGTGGGTCACAGATTTGAGAGGTTTGATTGGTGCTATTAGCTATAGCTAGCTAAATGCATGCCCTGCTTCTATCTTGGACGTGTTTTTTTTTCAATAACATTCTTTTTAAAAAGCCAAATTTATTAAGAAGTAAATCCCATTTAATTCAATCAGCAGTTGTTGTATCTGCACATTTTCACATATCGTGTGAAACAGGCAACAAAATGAATATGCATGGCATCCCTTTTTTCATTAGCCTTACAGCACAAAGTTAAGGCATTTAAACAAAGAAGGATAAGTTGATGCTTACTATATATCTTATTTTTAAAAAAATAGAATTTGCCAAGGATAAAATGTGGGATTCCTGGCTCAGAAGAATGTTCTGCATGTCTCTGATTAAAATTGGCCTTCCTTTGAGTATCGGTTTGGTCATTGTTGCCCGCCACTGCTTGCTGCACTTGCAATGGATCAGTGCCCTGTAACTTAAGGAACATCATTCCTTTTAAAACTCTAACATCACTCTGTATTAACCTTTAACAAACATGGTATTTGAAAGATGAGGGAAGAGCATACAAGTTGATGAGGGTGGTGTGAGGTGGAAACAAAAGAAGAGAAATGCAGATCATTGACCACATTTAATTGAAATAGTTGTAAGATGAGCTCTTTAGTTGTAAGATACTTTAGGACAACTTTCCCAATCTGACAATTGGGTGTGTTGCACGACCACCATCTCAGTATTAGAGGATTTGTAGTCCATCTGGAAAAAGTGCCATGTTAGTGATGGCAAATTTGAAATGATGAAAAGAGCATTTTTGAAGGAGCCAGTGACAAAATGTTTTTCTAGGTATCAGGGGTGACAGCTGCATGTGGTTTTCTGGAAGTCCCATTGTTTGTTTTGAAAACCAATGATTCAAACAATAAATGAAGTAATATAATTATGTCAGTGACTTACAACCATTAACAATAGTGAAATGAATTAAAGTGCCTACCTCTAACTGTTCTGAAGACTAGCATGATAGAACTGTCTATCTTTCTTCAGTGTACTACCCCCAAACCAGCAAGTTTTTAAGCCCTTCAGAGCAGGTTTTGAATGTGTGAGATTCACTTTCTTCAAGGTTATGTACCATATTAATAGGTAGGGAAAGAAGTGCAAGCTCTGTGAAACTGGATGCTAGTGAACCCACACCCAAATCAGTGAAAGATGTGTGGTTTTTGCTGTTCAGTACCATTTTTATGGTAATTTGAAATTGTGTTAATTATATGTTTGCAGTATTAAACCATGATAAATGTGTCTGAATATCTGCAGGCGTGTGGCCACCTTTGGCTGTGTGGCAGTTCAGCTTCAAATCATTTGGGCACAACTAAGGGACTGTTTATTTGCTTTCTTACAGCTCAGTTAGATTAGCCTGTGGTGTGGATTATCAATAACGTCATATGCAGCCTGTGTTTGTTTATTCAAGCCCTCTTGATGAAACATGCTTGCAGCAGAATACAAAGAGTAACGCTGCATGGGCAATGTTAGCAAGTTTGGTATCTGTTGCCATTGTGGTTTGGGTGCTCATGAATGTTTACTGTAGCTACTTCTCTACAGAGGCAACCTGGCATTTGTAGATTAGGCTGAGGAAACATCTTTGCCATGATAGATTTTTCTGCTGGTGACAACAACTTTTATGTCTTTCAATAAGGCCTTGTTGTAGACTAACATGGCTACAAAACAGTTGTGTGTGTATGTATGTGCGTGTGTGTGTTTCCTTTTCATAGTTACATCCTTTAAGATGGCTTTCCCTGCCAAGAAAAACAATATGTTTTGTCCTTTGAAAGAGTCCTCTAACTAAACCTTCTTGGCAGAATTATTGCTCTCTCTTCTAAGTATTTTTTATAGACCATCAATCCTCAAATGGTGGGTTAGGACCCATAACTGAGATATTATATAGCCTGAGGTGGGTCACAACAGCACCTCAAAAGCCCATTTCTCCTGTTTCTTTGCTTTACAAAAAGCAAATGTGGAAAAAGGATAAGGAGAAAGGAAATTGGGAGGTGGGGAACAAGACAGATGGGAAGAGAAGGAAAACCAAATATTTTTAAGATTAACAAAAATAATATGTCCCATATGTGAGGTTTCAGGAAAAATAGTGGTGTAGACCAGTGCATCTCAAGGTATCTGACATTGAGGACAGGCATGTTTATATATAGACTGGTATATTTGTATCCATTGTACCCATTAGTTACAATTGTTTCATTGTTTCTTGAAAAACTTTCATTTTGTGGAATCCCGAGTTTTCTAGATTGGTGAGACACTAATAGCTCTTTGGGTGAGAATTCTATATATTCCTAAACGACAAATCCTAGAATTGCGCAGGATGGAACCATGGCTGTTAAAATGAGGCCATAATGCTATAATTTTGCAGTGTGAAAGGGCCCTGGGTCTAATACCCCTAGACAGCTGTGTGTTTCCTCATGACTGGTAAAAGCAAAACAAATTAGTCAAATATATGCTAATTTACACTACTTGCATTGTAGAACTAGGACATTCCCATTGCAAAAATTTGAATATACACTATGTTACACCTCCCATATTCTGTCTTGACTTTATTTATTGTGTTACGTTTACTTTCCTCATTGGGAAATGCTCTCAGTCCCCCATTTTTTGGTCATAGAGCTCTAGGCCTTCATCCTGGTATTCATGCAGCTGCATGTTTCTCATGACCAAACCTAACCTCATTCCTCTAATCACCAGGATAAAAGTCTCTTTGAACTGGATTGCGGTTTTATTGACTGTACTAACCTAAAACAAACACATACATCTCTTCTTGTTTACTCTTCTGGAAGCACATACCCATTAATGCATCTCATGCTGTTCCTGAACTACTGAAGGTATTTGATTTTTCATATGAAACCTTAGATACTAACATATTGTATTGTGCCCCATATCTGTTTAAAAGTCGTGCATATTGCTTGAGATCATATGTATATTTTCTCTGAAGCAAATCTCACTCAGTGCTAGGGAATCATGGAAATTGTATTTTTTTCTGAGACATTGAGCCTTTTCTGTCAGAGAGCTCTGGTGCCACAATAAACTACAGTTCCCATGATTCCCTAGCACTGAGTCAGGGCAGTTAAAGTGGACTCAGTTTGCACTATTTCTGGCAGTCTGCAAAGGCTCTCAATTAAGTTGGGACTTACTTTTAAGTAAGAGTCCATAGGACTGAAGCTGTATTATTTACTGGGCACCTTTAACTTTGCAGAAAAGTTGCCTTTTTATTCTACCAGACCAAATTCAACCCTTACAGGCTGGTTCTTTCAGAAAACTTTTATCCTGTCTTTCCATCCCAATGGGGCTGTTTAGGACAGTTTACAATAGTTTAAACCCAATACCCCCAAGATTTTTTTAAATTGAGGGATAATTTAAAATAAAAATAAAAAAAATTAAGTCAAATGCTTGCCTGAAGTTTCCACCTAGTGGTAAGAGCTTGTATGTAAAAAAGGAAGGCAAAATATCTTAGGATAAAGGAAATGTTACTTTTTCTTAGTATAGTTTGCAGAATTCCCAGTCAGTGGCCATGTTAGTTATGGGTTTGAATGTTGCGATTAAAAGAATAAAGTAACTATTCCAAGCTTTGGTGTGAGTTGTTATGACTTATGAATTACTTTTTTTTACCTTGGCTGTTGCACGTGCTGCAAAAAGAAAAGGAAGCCACCAGGTGTCAGTGTACACTCATTGCTTAATACATCAGACTGCAGAGTATTTATATATGTTTCTATATGTGAGTGAGACAGAAAGATAAGAGAGACCAGAGGCACTGGTTGTTGTTTTTTGTGATATACCTTCATGGCATTGTTAACTTGGAGTTCCAGGGTTTGCCTCAGAATGGGCCCTTTGTTTAAGTTTAACATTCAAGCAGTCTCCCAGACGCTCACCTAAACATAATTAAAATTTATCTCAAAAACCTGATGAAAAATTTATCTCCTGGCTGGTATGATCAAAGGGAGCAGGAACAAGACTGCCAGATTCTAGCACAATCCATGATAGTTCAGTCCACTCTGCCAGAGGAAGAAAAAGGAGAGTTGGCTATTCTTGATTAGGTCAAGAACCCACCATTCTACTTACACAAATGTTACACCTTTTTTATTTATCTGTTACATTTATATCCCACTTTTTCTTCAAGGAATGCAAGGCAATTCATCTTATCATCTTCACTGTATCATCACAATAACAAAGGCTGCATCCGCACTGCAGAAATAATTCAGGTTAACACCACTGCCTTGGCTCAGTGCTATGGACGTTTAAGAATTTTACTTTTGCGAGACATTTAGCCTTCTCTTTCTAAGAGCTTTGGTGCCACAACAGACTACAGTTCCTGCAATTCCCTAGCATAGAACCATGGCAGTTAAAATGATGTCAAACTGGATTATTTTGCTGTGTGGATGCAGCCCTTGTGAGGTAGATCAGGGTGAGGGAATGAGTGGCTAGATCACAGGCACTCAGTGACTTTCACACCTTAGTGGAAATTTGACTCTAGATCTTGCACACATCAGTCCAAATCTCTCTACTGCACTGATTTTCACTTTACCAAAAAATAATAAGAAATAGTGTTGAATTGTTATAACTGTGACAGTGCTGTAACAGTGATGTATAAACCCTTGGAACAAAAATGAGAGGTGGATGGGGAATAAACCAACCAGCAACAGGATCCAGCAACATGGACCTGAACAAACACAATGCAACAATCTAAGCTATAACAATCTAAGCCAGGGGTCGGCAACCTATGTCCCGCGGGCCGCACCTGGCCTGCCGACCGGCCCCTGCCGACCCCCGCCGTGCGCATTGCGGCCGCCATTTTGGCAAACAAAATGGCAGCCGCGACTCGTTTGCGCAGGCCCCAGGTATGTTAACGTTGCCGACCCCTGATCTAAGCCATAGTCAACCTGGAAATTCCTATGAGTGCCACCGTGAATGCCATGGAGCAGTGGTTCTCAGACTTTTGACCTCTGGATGTTTTGGACTTCAGAAGTCCCTGCCAGCATGAACAGTATTCAGGAATTCTAGGATCTGAAATTTGAAAAATCTGGAGAACCAACAGTTTGAGAACCACTAACTTAGAAGACAGGCTGTCTATAAAATGTAATAATAGCAGACAGCATTTCCCAGATTTAATCTGCCAGCCCCCAAACTCTTCCAAGACAATATAGCCTAGTTCTCAATGAGAGACAGTATCAAATATTTCTCTGTTTATTCTTTGGAATGGTTAAAACACATTTAAGAAATTGGGCCATCCTGCAGGTTTACAAGACACCCCCCCCCCATTCTTCTGCTTTCCTGTGCATATTTCTGCTTCTGTTCATTTTTTGGTATAACCTCAGTACACTGGTTTAATGCTGCATTGAGGTTGACACGAACTGTAGGCCTAAATCCAGTTGCTGGTGTCAACTAGTATAGATTTGCTGAATCAGATTTGAACGGTAAGTGAACAGTGTAAATTCCATTGATTCAGTGGGTCTAAACTAGTTAAGACTAGCAAGTGGGTTTAGGTCATGATTACCTTTTAACCACAAACCTCATACCCTGGTTTCAAACACTGTTTCACAGTTAATCATGATATATATTATGGGTGGTGCTGAAAATTGAACATCTTAAACATACAAAAGCACTGGGAAATTATTGCAGGCAAGAGAGCAGGAAGTCTGTGAGCTGTAGGGAATTTCTCCTCCTTCCAACTGTCCCAATTTCCTGGGGACAATCCCGATTAATCCTCTGTTGTCTCACCTTGTCAGTTGCTTTCAAAATGTCCTAGATTTTCTCTCCTTTTCCCAATTTACCCTTTTGTCCTCTGCATACTTCACTTGCTGCAGACTGAGTTCAAAATGCAGAAGTAGCATATAACTCCCTTGTTGAAACAGCTTCACTTTCTACCTGTTCACTTCCAGGCACAATTCAGAGTTTTGGCCAGGACCTATAAAGACATATACGTCTTAGATACAGACTATGTCCCCATGCAAATCTCTCTCCCCATCTAGACCGTATCGCCCCATACAAACCTCTTGCTTGGTGAGGACACAAGAGAGAGCCTTCTCATTGGCTGCTTTCACCCTTTGGAACTCTCTTCCGTAAGATGCTAGGCTGATTCCCTGGTTCCCTTTTGCTTTTTTAAGCAAAATTTAATGGTTAAGCAGGGGAGGTTCTAATCTAGATGTATGTTTATTGGTTTTTATCTTTTGTATGATTTTAAAAGGTTTTATAGTGGTTTAATGTGGTGATTTCAAATTGTTTAAAAACATTTTAATTTGTTGTTTTGGAAGCCACCTTGGGTCCTGTCCTGGGAGAAAGGACATATAAACTAACTAACTAAATACTGTAAATAAAATTTCTTTTGTTATTTCTACCTGTAACATATTCATTAATTTAACAGGATTCAGATAATATTGGTTTATCAAGTTCTCATGAGTTCAATGGCTCTGTTCTAATGTGGACTAACAATTGGATTTAGCTGAGCATACATACTGGAGAATTTTCTTCTTATTGACCAGAAAATTAATATTCTTAATTAGCATTTCCATTCCACTTTAGAACATCATGTGGTGGCTTGCTGGTTGTGTGGTCTCCTCCACCCTTATTAACTAGAATTCCTGAAGCCCATTGATGTGTTTTAAAGGTACAAAGCAAGAATGCATATCAAGACTGTCTTAACTAATCTGCGCTCAGAGTTCCCAAGAACCCACCCTTGCTTAAAGGCATACATGTCTTGGTGGATCAGACTGAGGTTCATCTAGTTCAGCATTCTTTGCAAGATTAATCTCAGCAATCAGCAAGTGCTAAAAGGTCCACTAAAGATTGGACAGACCTAATTTTGCTGATCCAGGCTTAGAGTGTTGAAATTACTTTTGTATACAATTTAACAAGCAGCAATTGCATATTATAAGAGTATCATGGAGCTGATATATAGTGGCTTGCCATTTGACAAGTTAATAGTTGAAAGTAGAATGTGAACTAAAACTTTCTAGTAGCTCCCAGTTTCTATACCAGCTCATTGACTCTAGCAAAGATTGATTTTCAGTGTGGAGATAACAAACATGTTCCTAGGGGTTAATGTAGTAGCAGCTATGAAACTTTTGACTATGTGTTAAGTCTTTTGAAATTGCTGAAAGCTAATCAGTGAGCTATTAGCAGTGAACAAAAACAGCCTAATGAAGATGAAAAGCTTTGATTTTCCCCCCTCCAAAAGTTATGCCTTTGTCCTTTTGACTGAATGCTGATGCATTTGTGGAAGAGCATAAAATGCAGTGGAAATATTTTTCAGTGTAATCCTTTCATTCGTTCCTTAGTATTTTCCTATTGATTCCTATAGCCAGTGACACACACACAGATAACTGGTCAATATAAGCAAACTCTTTTAGAATGGACAAATGATGTGTGCTTGTTCTGCTAGGCTATACATTTTCATGCCATCCCATCATATATTGCAGCTGCATTAACTGCATTTATACTAATAGAGTTATGCTGAAATGTGAATTTTTGCAAGCCTTTTGTCTGTGTGTAAGAGCCTGAAAAACAATGATAAGTGGACATACAAGGAATTTGCTTTGGAATTTGTCAGAATGAATGTGTAATTTCAGAGACCTCTTCCAATATCTTAGGTGTGGGACCTAGTCTTTCCTTGTCAAATGAAGAGCTTCTTTGCATTTCAATTAAGGAGATATTTGCTAGGAAGCTGCAGTGCTGCATGTCACCCAAAAAGTAAAAGGGATGGATCAACTCATTCATCTTCCAAGTTCATATGGGATCAGGTGCCTTTAGGGCCTGCTTTAGTTGTGTCTAATATTTGGATTTAAGCCAAATTAAATAATGTCACTGTACTTTGAACATCAGATGTTTGAGAGAAAGATTATAGTCTAGCCTTTTCCTATCCTACTATGTGCAGTGATTTTTGAAATCTAATTCTTTTAATTTGGTATGAAAAATTATTCAGTCATAGGAACAACCACCTGGAGTCCCTAGTGATGCAATCCAGAAATAAGGTTGCCATCACCTTTGCTGTTTTGTTGGAACTAGAGTGTAATTTCTTACTTTTCAGAATGACAAGTAAAATATTTGTGCTTTGCTCCATATAGTATCTGTAAAATGAAGGAATAGCAACTGGAAAAAGAATAGAAAATGCTTGCTTGTACATTTTGCTTTCCTTGAATTGAATAGTAAGGTGTGCCCTTCTGAATTACAGAATATGCTTGTGACTATTCACAATCAATTACATTCTCAGTATCTAAAACAAATTACTCTAACTAGTTAAATTAACCAACTGATTAAAATGAGCATTTGAAATGGCATTGAAAAGATATATTAAAATACAAGAAGGAGCTCCTCTTCTCTCCTATGCTAGAGGCGTAGTCATGATACCAAACTGTAAAGTGTAGGGAGAAACACAGCACTGGTGAAACATACAGCTAAAACTATTTTCTATCAAATACTTGATTTGTACTGCAGGAACAATGGAGAAAGCTAAAATAACAACACAGAGCATTACTTGTTCTGCTACAAGAAGGATCCATGCTTATTATTCCACCAGAGTCCTTCAGAAGGTGATTTGGCATGCTGGTGGATCTGTGAATGGAATATTTAGAAAGGAGTGAAAAACTGAGATGCTAAACAAGTGTGATAAGTACAGTTTCCTCTTCATATCCACAGGTTCTGCATTCATGGATTCAGCCATCCACAGCTTGAAAATAAAAAATAATCTAAAAAGCAAACCTTGCTTTTGCCATTTTCTATAAGGGACAACATTTTACTATCCCACTGTACGTAATGGGACTTGAGCCTCCATGGAACCAACCCCCAGTGAATACCATTGGCCCACAGTATCTCAAGAAACAGCAAGAGACATGTATTTCAGCTGTATGAAGAAGTGTTTTTGCATATGCCGTGTATTACTGGGGGGGGGGGGGATGGTTACTTCTTGGTTTCTCTCATGTTGTGTGCTGTGTAAAGGAGGGGGAGGGAGAGAGGAGTAATGGGGGTATAATGGGGATACTTTCACTTGACACTTCAGGGGTTGCAGGAAAGTGCTAAATCTGATCTTATCTATTCATCTTTTAGTGTGTAATCACTAAAAGGTATGGTGGCTTAGTTGGGAGGTATAGTGTTCCTGCCTTTCCTGTCCAAAGGCAGGAAAGTTAGACATACAAAAATTATCATGTTTGGACAGGATGATGGTAATCTGGTAGGAGTATTTCAGTATAACTGTATGTTCATAGATAGATCCAGTGGAGCTTCAGATTGGTAAAGCTTCTAATATATGTACCTCAAGATGGAGGAACTATTAATATTTTCCATTCAGGCACACCTATGGACCCAGAAGTATGCTAGATGTCTACATAGGATTTTCCTGTCAACAGGACTGAGGAGTTTGTTAGTCCTAGTCAGCCTCTGGAATAGAGAAATGATATGGACAATTACCGTATTTT
>CM034708.1:121767842-121786185 GCA_020142125.1 Phrynosoma platyrhinos
AATGGCACAATGGAACACATGTGCAAGCAGCCACCTAGTGTCACTCTGGAGTGTCCAAGTAATGGTGGGGGACATCAGGGCACCTTCAGGGCTAGACTACTCTGGGATGCTCCAGGAATATTCTGGCCCATACAGACACAGCCCTAGACAGCTCTTAAGCCAGTCAGATGGAGCACCAGTTCTATCTACGGTTCAATCTGAAAATACTTGTCACTGAGGCTGTTCATGTGACCATCTGGCATCAGTGTTACACAATGGATTAAGACTTACTTGACCTTGCCTTGCTTCCTGTGCCAAAAGCTGAATGTATGACTATTACTCCAACCCAGAATCCCAACTCTATGAGACGTCCACCTGGCATACAATAGCTCATGCCATTCCTTTTAATTTGTTGCCCTTTTCCTTTTAATGTGATTTCTATCCCACATCTGCCTTTTTGAATGATATCCCAAAGGCAATGCATCAACTTTAAACACATTGCATTGTGAAGTGGGGCAACAAAGGATGCAAAGTAAGTATTGAAACCTAAAATTCTGGTCTTAGATAGGGAAGAGACAACAATATCTATTCAGCCAACCTTCTGCTTTCTTCCAGAAACATACTTCACTCACTCACATTGTCACCTTCACTCCTCAGTTTCCAAAAAGGCTGGATGTAAAACCAGGATCCCTCATTCCCTGCAGCATCCAGAGAGACCCGCATTGCATTCTTCTCCAACAAGGCTGGTAATCTCTTATTCACTGTAAGGTATTTGTTGCTTTTTATATGAAGGAGCTGTCAATAATAAAACACAACCAAATACACAATGTATTTTACACTTTGGCCACAGACCAAAAGAGAATAACATCACCTGTAAAGCAGAAGATTAATGGGTTGCTTGCTGAGTGCAAAAATAGGGAAAGGAGTTGAACATCTGGCTGTGGCCACAACACAAGAATTCTAGCTTGTTGAGTTCTGAGCTGTGTCAGTCTTATTACAACTACATCATAATTATCAGAATAGTATTGCAAAAATATTTTGCATACAAAACTCAGCATATATGTGGAATATTTTCTGATATTAAAATGCAAAACTATGGCTTCTCTCAAGTTGGTTTCACCATATGCCCATCAACAAGCCACTGCAACTTTCAATTATCATGACATCAGCTCCAAAACATGGAACTGTACAGGGCTGAAGGTATGACATACAATTCAGCCATCACAAAGCAAGAGGAGATTCAATACTGGATTGAATTCCAGTGAGACTTGCCTTTCTTTTTTGATTTCCTACTCAGACCCAGAAGATCCAAGAGTTATTTTTTTTATTACAACTCCCAGAATCAGGTTGCTAGGAATGCCAAAAATATCTTCCTAAAAAACACTGCTCTGCCTACTACAAATTGAACATTTTTTTTACTCCTTTCTTTCCAAAATTTGGCCAATTTTATGTTTGGGCTCACCTCTTTTCCTTCTTAATAGTGATTACATGCAAAGGGCCTCAAGGCTCCTTTATCTTTCATAATTCTAAGTAATGTATTAGAGAGCCAGCATGGTGTAGCAGTTTGAGTGTTGGACTATGACTCTGGAGGCCAGGATTTGAATCCTTGATCAACCATGAAAACCCACTTGGTGACCTTGAGCAAGTTTCCCTCTCTCAGCCTCAGGGGGAGGCAAACACATGCCTCCCCAAACAAATCTTGCCAAAGAAACACCATTATAGGGGCATCTTAGGGTCACTATAAGTCAGAAACAACTTGAAGGCACACAACAACAACTAGTATATTAAAAAGAAAAGTGCTGCCTCCAGACATTTACTAACTACATTTCTACACAGAACTAGACAGAAAGAGAGAGAGAGATGAGGGAAGGGAAGGGAAGGGAAGGGAAGGGAAGGGAAGGGAAGGGAAGGGAAGGGAAGGGGGGAGAGGCAAGGGGGCATTGTAGAAGCAGGAACTGGAAAGATATAGCTTCTCATGAAGGTGTAAGAGAAATAGTAATACTTTTGTAATATGGGCTTCTACAATGTTATTAAAGGCCTAAGACCCTGCACTCCTGCGTTGCCTCTAGGCTGTGTAATCATAGCTCACACCTCCACCTTTTACACATCATAAAATCTGCTCTGGAACTCCCACTGGGGAGCTGAACAAAAACTGATTAGTGTAGTGAGAGATACATAATCACTGCACTTCTCCGGTCACATCAGACTTTAAATGATCCTTTTCTTAATGTTTCTGAAAGGTCAGTGATTGTTCAAATGCTCACCTGGATGACATTGCTGTACTTCACAATTTCCCCCAGCAACTTTTTGTTCTCACTTTCATTCTGCTTTTGTTCCAGTTCTGCTGCATGCTGCAAGATAATCATGGTTGTGTTAGTTTGTTGTTGTTTTTTAATTTAAAACAAAGACTAGAACAGGAGTGGGCCAAGTACAGCTAAAGGCTGCATGCATTTCACCCTCCCAATGCATTTTTTGTAACTCTCAGTCCCTCCAAACTCCCTGGACAGCCCTTTTTCATGACCTACCCAAAGCTGCATGTCACCCCCCCCCCTTTTTGTTAGCAGTTGTTGGTAGTTTTTTTCCTAAAACCAGAAGGGAACTGGATTTGTTTTGTTCTTGTGTTTGTTTCAGCATTTGCGGGAGATCATGCAGCCTGGGAAGGGTCTAACTTTCTGCCACTTTTATTTATTTGTTAACATTATATTACATTTTATTTTCCTTTGATATGATGCCTTATATTTGGTTTGTTGTTATAACCCACTGATGTCTACCTTCAAAATCAAGACTGGAATCTTTCAGAGAGCCAAATAGCTCAGGGCAATAACTTTTATTTATTTTTTATTTATTTTTTAGGCACACTGCACTGACTGCTTCTCAGCTCTGAATCACCCCTCTCTTTACTCCTCCAGATGTTTGGGAATACAGCCCACCTATCCCTTGTCATTAGATGTGCTAGATGTGGCTGATGGAATCTATAGGCCAAAACATCTGGAGGACTAAGTGTTCACTACTTCTGCCCTATAGAAAATGGCTGCTGGGGTTTTGTCACACACCTTCTTGTAACAAGTGGTTCAAATAATATTTGTAGTTCTACCCTAAAAAGCAAATGAAAAGGCAAATATATTTTTTTAAACAAATGCTTCATGGAAATATTCTGGGTCTAAATATTATAATGGATTTGTCTTTGTTTTGTCTTTGTTTTATCTAGGTATTGAAAAATATTGATTATAGATATCTTAAAGTAATTAAAAACTCAAGATCCTAAAATGAAGTAAATCCCACTGATTTCAGTACCCAAATCAACAGAAACATAAAAAGTTCTAGGCCTTCCTATGCCTCTTACTTGTAGCTTCTTCAACAGGGCTGCTTCTGTGTGGTTCCCTTGTTTAGCTTGCTTAGCTCTCCAGTATTGTTTCTGTGCAGAATATCGATTCATAGGACACACTTTAAAAAGGCAGTCTGAAGACGAGAAAACAAAATGTCTTTTAACTGACTTGTGAAAAAAACATTACTCTTCTTGTTTCTTTGGCATATTTGGCTATAAGATCTGTTTATGCATTTGATTGGCTTGGGAAACTTCAGTAGCAAGTTGAGCACACACATTTATGCACAAACATAAATCAGATGTATTTTCTGCTGATCACATCACAAGTCAGAACATGCCACTGCATGGTTTGTTGAAACGTGTGACCTTGTTTATGCTAACAAGCCATAGATTGTTTGCTAGCCACAATCCACACAGTTTGTTGTCGACTTATGAACTCCAGCTTACTTAAATCATGGTTTGTCATAACAGCCAAACTGTTGCTGTAGCTTGTTCCTGCCTTTGATACACTATTATTTGAGATGGACCTCAGCTGCCCACAGAAAAAGGAGGTGATAAAAGGGAGAGAAAAATGGAAGTCAAGGTTGGTTTGTTTGGTCATCTTCTGTACAACTGTGGCTTAAGCAACAAACTATGATTAACACAAATAAAGGCTTCATATTCTTCCAATCCTTCTACTATATCAGTAAAGAATTTATACTCTTACCTTCTTGACTTGACAGAACAATTGCTGCAACAACTTTTCTGCCAAGGAGTTCTTACATGTGAGAAAGAATTCTAGGTTTGGTCCTGGAGCATACATACTTGGGTGCTGATAAGGACTGGTTTACAAAGGTGCTGGTAAGGATTAACCTTACCATTACACTGAGTGAGAGGTCCATCTCAAATAATAGTGTATCAAATTACATTACTCACTCTGACAGTCCCAGTGCTGCTGCCTCACTTCCCTCACCTCTCCCGTGCGCCATTTGTAGTAGCTGCTGTCACTATCACCTATCTCCCTTATGTACAGATCTAGTGTTACCCCTTGCCTACTTACTTGCCTACTTTTTCTGAGTACCTTCCCTGTAAAGAAGTTCTAGCCACACAAAGAGAATGACATATTTTTATGCAGAGGCATTGCTTTTTGTAAAGTTAGGTATCAAGTCAACTTTTTTTACAAGGTGAGTTCTTGGTGTGAACAGGCAAGCAGGAAGGGCAAGGCAGTGACACAAGGGGGGTGCAATGGGAATGGAAGAAGGAAGAAAGCAGCAGCAGGAAAGACAAGAGTGTTAGCAATGGCAGGTGTGCTACTCCCTTCTTGAGTTGGGTTTCCACTTGTTTGGTAAGGCCAGTAGGACCTCACTGTTGCCTGACTGGGAATGGGGGCTATAGATACTCCTTTTTGGCTGATGAATGGAGCAGATGAGCCTTGGGCAAGTTCTCTTTCAGAAATCTTGTCCACCATTATTGATCTTCTCCTTTGGAAATACCCTAACCACTCCCCTGAAGACATTTTGAAAAGTAAAGTGATATGGAGCAATATTTCATACTGGATGCTCGTTCCCCACTCCAGTGCCTAGGTGATTTAAATACCTTTTTTCTTTCTGTAAACCATCCAAAATATGTGTCCTTATTTTCTGGGTTTGTGTTTCACTTGTATTGCTACAATCAAGCATAATATACACTCAATTACAAGCTTTTCTGAACTGTTAACACTGTGGTTCCAATCTGCTTGTGCTTTCCATTCTTCCTTTCCCTACCAAAGTCATTTTAGGAAGGACAACATATATAATAATAATAATAAACTGCCTGCTTCACCACCCACTTTCCCACAACACAGCAGTCTGAAAATCTGAGACATCTGTGAGGTAAAATCCAAGGTCAGTAGAATGGATTAGACCAGATTGTAATGTACAGTGGGGGGGCCGCCCCATGGATACCAAAATCCATGGATGCTCAAGTCTCATTATATATAAAGGTGGAGTGAAATGGTATACCTTATATAAAGTAACAAAATCAAGTTTTGCTTTATGGAATTTATATCTTTTTCTAATATTTTCAAGCCTTGGTTGGTTGAATCTGTGGATAAAGAATCTGTGGATATGGAAGGCCAACTGTAGCATCTACATTATTGAAAATATCAGGGTTATACCATACCCTCTAACTGTCCCAATTTGGCACAGACAGTCCTGATCCATGCTCTGTTCTCCCACTTTGTCAGCTGTTTTTACAATGGCCCATTTTCTCTTTCCTCCTCCCATTTTCCCCCTTTGTTCTCGTTTACCTCCACTGCTACAACTGAGCTCAAAGTGCAAAAGTAAATTTCATTCAATTAACTCAAAAGGACAGAGCGGAAAGTAAGGGGCGGAATCTTTCCTTTTCCTGTAAATTCAAGCAAAAGCAAAAGGCTGAAGCCTCTCCTAGTGTCTGTTCTTTCTCATTAGTGACTTTTGCCATCTTGACCACACTCTGATGTTGCTTGGTCACATGTCTCCCAGTTTTCATCTGTGAAATTTTGTAGGGTATGCTATGCATATGTCATGGTTATGAGAAGGCGGGGAGGCAGCAGATTGTGGAACTGGACAAGTAATTATCTGGTTGGGGAATTTTAGCTTTCATTTAAAATGCTTGTCAAAATGTCAGAAGCCAAAAGGTAGTTTGAATTAGAGTCTCAGGAAATAAAGGCTAACTGGACGTTCCAGTAACAGTAGAGTGGGCCCTCTGCATTTGCTGGGGTTAAGGATACAGGACTCCTGCGAAAATGGGGAAATTGCAAATAAAAAAAATTAACCTGAGAAAACACCTCTCTTGGAATCTCTAGATCCTCCAGAACAACTCTATGGTCAACATCTGCTGGACACTGAGCATAGTGTCCCTAAACTAAACATAGACTAGCGCTGAAGGACCTAAAAATACCTAGAGAAGTGTTCTCTCTAGGACTCTGCACATTCTCCAGTACAACTTCTGGCACAAGTTGACCACAGAGTTGCACTGAAGGACCTAGAGATTCCTAAAGAGAACATATGAAATCCGTGAATAATTAAATCCAAAAAAGTCAAAGCCACAAATGGGGACGGCCGACTGTATTTGGTTTACCCTCTAGCAATCCATTCATTGGAGCTTGGAGAAGGGGGGGCAGACTACCCCAAACAAAAAGTGTTCAGTAACACATGCAGAATAGCTGCTGAATAGCATAAACAGGCATATACTGGAGCATCCTGATATGCATTGTGGATCTTATGGTCCTCCAACTTATATCGAACCCATCCCAGGATTTTCCTGGCAAAATTTATTCAAAAGAGTTTTGCCATTGCCTTCCTCTTAGGCTGAGAGTGTGTGACTTGAGCCAAGTTCACTCAGGGGGTTTCCATGGCTGAGTGGGAATTCAAAATTTGGCCTCCTAGAGTCCTAAATCCAATACTCAAACTGCTAGACCAACACTGGCTCTCTAATATGCTTTACTCTCAAGATAATTTTAAAAATTCAGCCCTGAATGCCACGAATATAACAATCAAATGGGTAAATTTTAAACACTTTCAATTTAAATTGCATGGTCAAGATGGATTTAATTCTCCCCTTCCTTATTTTCAAAACAGTAGGCCTTCAGAGACGCAAAGGCTCTAGAATTTTTTTTAAAAAAAAATAATAGTTGGAGCCCATTGGCATTTACGGTATACAAAATCCTCTCTGTTTTGCTACCTGTTCACTGTTCAGAGTGGTTGTACTGACATGAAACTCAACTCAAAACTCAGCTACTATTCAACGTATTTGCTTTTTCTATGAAATGGAAAGACATACAATGAAAAAAAGCACTTTACATAAACTAGGAGGAGAGAGTGATAACACCATGAAGTACTCTTAGAAAATGCAAATGTGCTCTACAATACTAGAAGTGAACACCTGTGGCTTTGTCTTTCAGAACAAAATAACTTATTGTGTTATGATCAGTACTACTGAATTAATTTTACAATTTCAGGTTATCCATGTCACTCATGTAGTGAATGTTTTCTCAAGGACAGACAGACTTTGAAGCTATGGCTCTCAAAAACTAAAAATGCATCCACAGACATTTCTGGATACCAAGCCTTTGCAACATATTAGTGGCATTTTTGTTTGCTGTATTAAAGAGGTCAAGAAATTTATAACACAAGAAGTTGTTGCTGTTTGCATCAAGTATACACAAGTTTCTTCTGCACAAGTGATGAATGAGAAAAATTCAAGGAAAAGGGCTGTAATCCTTTAGAGAACTTTGAGTCTTATTGCACCATGGTGTCATAGCATCATAGTGATGCATTGGTCCCACTATCACCTCAGCCTTATAACACAATGCTGTTGCACTTCTATTGGTTTCCCAAGGGAGATGGTTTGGGGTGATTCATAACTCATCAGAAAATCATGATAGATGCTCAAAATTTGATAGGCTTTTTGGCTATCATCCAAGTGGCAGTACCCAGTTTCAAAACAAAAAGTTGACATTCCAAAGGAGGGCTTTTTTGAAGCAAAAAAGGGGCCTGCTGTAACTCAGTAGAACATTATAATAAAAACCTCAAAATCCAGTTTTTGTTGCTGCTGCTGCTGCTGCTGCCCAAGTTATAGGTGCCATCTTCAATGCAAAATTTCTAACATAGGGCTTTCTATGGCAAGAGAGGGGGATTGTCATACAACTGACTGGGAAATAATTTCTTTTAAGGAGTAAAAAAACACAGGCGAGGTCGATCAGAGGCACCAATGCTAGATTTTCTGGGGCAAGAAAAAAAGATGGAAAAACAGAAGAGTACTACTTGCACTGCTGTTAAGATTCCTGAGGTTTAAAAAAAGAGCAGAAAAGGTCAGTATACACTTCAAATCTGTCTCATTTATCTCCAAAATCATCCTGATTCTGATGACATTTACTCACATAAGCAAGCATATTTTCCCAAACATGTTTTCTCCCCATAATGGACAAAGTGCATTATGTGATTTAGAAATGTGATTTCAAACATTGAAGTTATTAGCCTGGCATGCCAGCTTGTAAAGTGAGTCTTGACTTGTCATCATATCTACCATCATCTCTAAATTTACCTTTGGGTTCATTTTCATCTTGAGCAGAGGATTATTATTAGCTTGTCACAGTACAGCCTCGTGGTTATCAATCCACTTCAAGTGACATGGCTGCATCCTATGGATTCTTAGCTAGCTTGGCCAGAGGTATGAGAAGGGCTCTCTAGCGGAGTATTCTAAATACACCTCTCTAAACTGCTAATCCCAAATTTCCCTAGGATGTTGCCAGGGCAGTTTAAGTGGTGTGTAGTGTCAAAGGGTCCCATGTCAGGTATGGGAACATATGGCCCTCCAGATGTTTTGGGCATCATCCATCAGCACTAGCTAAGGTGGATGGAAGTTGCTGTTTATTAACATCTAGACCAGGGGTAGGCAACCTTTCCCCTTTAAGGACCGAGGGACTTCAGCTCCCAGAATCCTCAGCCATGTTGGCCAATAGTCCCATGTTGGCCAATAGCTCCTGGGATTCTGGGAGCTGAAGTCCCTTGGCCCTTAAAGGGGAAAGGTTGCCTACCCCTGCACAGACCTGATCTAAACATTATGATGTGTGGGTGATACATGGGTACCTGTAGCTATTTGGCTCATAACAAGTTGGTAGTGCAGCTTGACTGTGTCCACATTACATATCCAGGATCCTTATTAAGGTATGTAAGATGCTGGGCAACTTGGGAGTGGGGGAGAATTAACAGTATTTGCTTATGTAAAATTTACTCTCAGCTGCTTACCTCTGAATTTCTTGGGAGGATTGCAAAGATCACCTGCCTCAGGTTGAACCACACATCTGTCATCCACCAGCCTATATGAAAAATCATAATGCATAACTTTTATTATTATTTTTCTATAATTAAAATCTCAGTATCCAAAGAACTACTAGATTTTCTAGCAAAGTTTAACATAATCACATATCCAACACCTCAAAGAAGTACAAGTATTCTCTTTAAAACAACACTGATATCCTGTTCTGTCTAGAAATTGCATAGTATTTTTACCTTCATTGCATAATATTTTTCCCTTTATTGCAAAAGAAATTTTGGCAACCTGAGAAAATTTTAATAGCTTTATTCTTTCACTAGACTTCAAAGGGACAATGTTACATTGTGAATCAAATATCACAGCAGCACAATGTTGTTCCCCATGCTGTCGTTCCCCATGTTGGCTATTTTTTTATCTATCAAGCTAAGAAACTCCTAGACATTCTGCTTTTTTATGTCTCAGTTTTGCTTAAGGAATACAGGAACAGACCAATCCACAAAGCAGATTGGGTAAGGAGAACACATTGGATTAAACTAATTTACTATCATTTGTTTTAGTAACAGTACATTGGCTGGGCTCATGCATAAAATTAATCCAGTAAAACGCACGTTAATCTTTGTGGGCCCTAAATGTAGCTTAATAATAATAATAATAATAATAATAATAATAATAATAATAATAATAATAATAATATTTATAGTATTCCTCCTCCTTCTCCCCCCCCCCCCCCCCGGTGACAAAAAGAGAATTTCTGCTGAGTTTAGTTTTGCTTTCCCTAATTCCTGGCTAGTTGTGTACAAAATATGAATTGCAATTTAAAACAAAGTCTAGTTCATTGAATAAACCAGCAAAACAAGCCAGAGTTTGTAGCTGGCTTGACTAGCAACTGACCATAATTTGCATTCATGAGAAGGTCCTTGCTATTCTACCCATTCTACCAAATGGAGTGTTAATGGCAGGTTAATCATCAGCAAAACCAATCCAAAAAAGTTTGGTTGGACTTTTTAGTTGACCAAATCTTTTCAGCACTGAACCTACCACAATGGATAGAGTTTGTGTCTGTTCATCATACTCTGAGCTTCAAGAAGTATTCAAACTGCCTCTGAGCGCATGAATGACTTTCCTGAACAGGTTGGCGCTTTGGTTTTGAAATGAGAACTTTTAAGTATCTGCCCAGTTCCAACAATACCAAGTGTTCCCCATTACAAACACAGATATTAGGGGAGCATCATAGGGGAGAAAAAGATAACAAGGTTAAGCAATGCTGACTAAGATCAGGATCTAGGAAGGCGGAAATAAACTCAGGGTCTTCATCTCTGGTAGCCAATGGGGCAAAGACTGAACTTAAGTAGAAACTGACCATGCATATGGCAATCTGGTAGCTTAATGAGGTTTCTCTGGGGATAGCTTTTATAAGGACTAGGGACAAGTTAAGAAAGATCACCAAGAATAACCTTTGTGTTGCAGCCAGGTTTCCAGAAAGGAAGATTGATGGCCATGGCCGTTAAAGTGGAATCATACTGCTATGACTGTTAATGTGAAAAGGCCCCTCGTATGCCCTGGTTTTAGTAGCCAGCATGCTTGTTTTTAATCCTCTTTGTGATGGGGGGGGGGGCGGGAGGGTGCAAAATGAATCGCCTGAACAATACTGACTATACTTGTGCACTGCAATGACCCCATCCTATCCCTGGCTCCAAATGACTAGAAGCTGAATAAAGACAGAAGAGTTAACAGGACTGATCACATCCCCTGCCAATACTGTAACAGCCAAGAGAAGAGGTACCTCAGCCTCTACAGGGAACTCCAGATTGGGCTCCAGTCCTGCAGCCCCACAGAAGTTTACCTTCTTATCATTATCTGAAACGGAATGGTGGAAAACACTGCAAGAGAAGCCATTTTGGCCATTAAACAAAACAACAACCAAATCTAAAAGGCATTCTGTAGTGATACCTTTATTGGACCAACTATAAAGCACAAATACATCCCACTATATTTAGAAGTGTCACAAGTTTTTCTTCATCAGGCAGAGATGGGGAAATGGCATACAGGGACAAAAGAGCAATGGTGTTCTGGTCATGGTATCAACATTTTGCTTAAAACATCATAGGAAGTGTAGGCAGTAGAAAAGTGATACCCCTCCCCATGGTCATAAGTGGAGTGGGAATAAACTAAATAAAACAGGAGTACTGGGATTCTCCTCTTGAAATTACAGTGCACCTCTCCATCTGAGAACTGTATGTGCCATTCATGAGAGACAAAAAGAACTTCTTCATACAAAGCATACTTAAATTGTATATTTGACTACCACAGGAATGTTGCAATGGCCACAAATTTGGATGGCTTGAAAAGGGAATTTATGGAGGATAGGGGATGTCAGTGGCTTAGATCTTAGAAATGTTACTTTTTCTCTCTACACATGGTGATGAATCTGCTCTCAGTTTTATTCCAAACTTCGAAGGAGCTGTTCAGGTAGCTGAAACTATTCTGGAGATATGGTTCAGCACCTTGGGCACAAGTTTTGATGATTTACTGATCCACTGACATGAAAGCCATCAGCCACCATTGCCATCATCTTCATCTTCTTGGCATGCATAAAGAAAAGGCTGTGCTCTGGGTCACAGAAATACATAGAGGAAGAGTGCAAGGTGAGGTGATCACCACTGTATTATCATCCTCAGGCCTTTCAAAAAGCATGGTCATGATGACTATGTGCTATCAGCAGTATCAGAGAAAGCATGCCCCCATATACCAGCATCTGGACAGCACATGGGGGGCATAGTAGGAATGCTCATACACTCATGTCCCTCTTGCGAGCTTGGCATAAAAGTCTAGTTTGCCAATGTGGAAATGGAAAACCAGACTGGATGGATCTTTGGTTTGATTTTTGGACTTTTGGTTGTCTCTTCTTATTTTCTTATGATAAGAAGAGAAGCATTTCAGATTCTTAGAAATGGGGGAAATCCCACACAAAAGCTAGGAAATCACCAAAAAACAGTGTCCTGGGGGGAAAATAATGAGTATCTGGAGCACCCTAAAGAGCCAGAGCGGGCTCTCAGATTGCCCTCCAGGCTTTAAGCTTCTCACTCCTTTAAAGTGACACTTTTTAATCTCGTATATTTTAATCTATTATCGTATCTCAGCATGTCAAATCTTCTTTTGGTGAAGTATATTTTTTCTTATCCAGTGTAATTACTTCAATGTGAAATAAAAAGAAAAAAATTACTACTTTTAAATAATTTCCTTCTGATTCAGACATAACTTTGATTCCTACATTTCTCCTTCTATTCCATAATTTAATATCAACTGAGTTATTAATAAAACTTATGAAAAATGTGATAGATACAGACACACATGCACACACACATTTGTTCCCTGTCTCTGATAAGGCATTATTTATATACTATTTTTCATTTCTATATTTGATTAATCCAATTATGGAATTTTTCATTCACATAACATGCTTTCCTTATGTTGTTTATACTTAAAAAATAAAAAAGAAATAATAATAATAATAATAATAATAATAATAATAAGTAATCATCATTTTATCTGGTCTTATTATCTTTTTCATTTTCTTTTCTTTTTGTTTCATATATCAAAATACGACATAGCTAAGTTTCATTAAAGTGGCACTTTTCAATTAAACCCAGAAATGGAATGGAAGCCAGTGTACCTAATAAAGGAGTGGAATGATATGATTGGCAAGTCCCAATTAATAGCCTTGTTGATCTGTGTAGGACCTACTCAAAGTTTTTAGACCGTTTGCAAAGAAAGATGTATATATAACACACTGTAATAATCAAAATATAAGTGTCAGTAGCTGGTGTGGTTAGGAGTAGGAAGACTATTTCTGTCCAGGTAGACTCACCATTAATGTATCAGGCTAAAATGTTAAAACCTTATAGCCTGGAGTGCTCTTTCTCAAGGCTTCAGCCAGCCATGTCTACTTCCCAAATATCCCACTCTGTTCCCCCATCATCAAACCCATACTGATACAGACCCACTGAGCCTGTAGTCCTCATTTGGATGTTTTCGGGGGGTCTCCTCCCCCATACAAATTTTTATTGTAACTTCTGTCAACTTTGGGAGCCCCTTCGGCATTTTTGGCAACACAGGTATCAATACTGAGAGAAAGAGTTCACAATTTCTATACATTAAGACAGTGGGAAATACCAACATGTTATCTCACCACATGAAAAATACAGTCATATAAATGAAATGCAGTTCTCTAGGATGATCACTGCAACACACGGCTACCAATTCTTGTATTTAATAAGAAATATAAATACTACAAAATCCACCCTAACACTGGCTTGGAGTTTTCTGAAGAGAAGATTGACATAACACCAGAATAAATAGTTAAAAGGAAGTCACAGTTATGAGAAACTATTTGGATGTTAAGAAAAGTAGTTTAGTAAATAGTGGGGAAAACGTACACAAAGCGAGATTTACTTGTTTATAGGACATTCTCCCAAAGGACACTAATAGAAATCTTCTCATCAATTAGATTTACAAGCCCCCTCCTTGCTTTCCTTTCGCTGCAAGTAAAAATATTTTCATTCAGGCAGGTTTTTAAAAATCATGACAGGGTGGCTTTTATATGGGGTATATGTTTTACATTATGTTTTTTAACTTTTGTATGCTTTTAATCTTAATTTTATACTGTTTAACTAGGTTATTTTAATTATTTTTTAAAGTTGTTTTTAGTCTTTTTATCTTGTGAGCTGCCTTGGGTCCCTTTTAAGGAGAAAGATGGCTTTAAAATGAAATAAATAAATATTGGATAAAACCATAATTAAGGTTGCTTCAGTATGAGTGAACTTCTCTCCCCAAGACAGAACAATGAACAGACAAAACAACATTTTTACCTCCTCCTCTTTTTGCAACAGGCCTTGAAAAATAAAAGTTTCTAGCATAGTTTGCATATGTCCATGAATATTGAGAATAGCAGTCTAGAAAAGGAACTTTTCCAAGCTTTGTTAAGTGCTCAGTAGAAAAGAGGCCTATCATCCATACCAAGGACATCCTCTTGTTCTTCCCTCATTTCTCAAAGTTACTGATAGATTACAAAACTATGTAAGGCTCTCTGCCAGACCAGGTTCAACCTTGGTCTGTCCTTTCTAAGGACTTTCCAAATGAAGCTTTGCCATGGAGCTGGTGTTAAAGCATCCAGATAAAAGAATAAAAGATTAAAGAATCCAGGACAAGCTTCTCCAGCTTGGATCCCTACAACCTATCAGCCTCAGCTTCTTTCTTTAGAAAGCTAAACCCCTTTCTTCTCTCCCTTTAAAAATGTAGAAGTTGTTTAGCCTTTCTAGTACTGTACTTTTTATTGCAGAAGACACTTTTTAAATGTGGGTGCACAATAAAAAGAAAATAAAACAGCCCTCTGTTCTGAAACCAAATCCAGACATATGGGGTGCACTATATACTAAAACACTATACATTTCCACTTCTTGAGGATGCTTTTGACAAGTGCTTTAAAGCTCCAGTTGAAACAAAATGTGGAAGCAGGAGTAGTTGGGTATTTTTTAAAAAAATTCCAAAATGTAGTAAACCAGTCCTTTTTCCATTTTCATTTGATTCCAGTCCTTTTCTGGGCACAATTCAGAGAGCTGGTGATTATCCAAAATTCCCTGAAGTTATAGCAATAACAATAGCAAGTACATTTCTATACTGCATACCAGTGCACTTAAGCACTCTGTAAGCGGTTTACAATGTGTAAACTAACTGCTCCAAACAAGCTGGGTACTCATTTGAGCAACCTATGAAAGGATGCCAGGCTGAGTTGATCCTGGAGCCTTGCCTGGGGCTGAACGCACAACCTTGTTGCTTATTAGTGAGTAGCTGCAGTATTAGCATTTAACCACTGTACCACCAGGGCTCCTATCTGATGTTTTCAGATAACCTGGTTAATTGAAAGCTTGCCTTCTGTACATGAACCTGCTCATGCACTATATTCATTTGAAGCATCCAGTGCATACATCACCACATTTGAAGATGCACTTGGTGAAGGAACAAGAGTGAGGGCCTTCCTAGTAGTGGCAGAAAAATGCAAAACTTTTCCCTTCCCGAAAAAGAACTCAGTTGGTCCTGCTTTTATTAATTGTTAGGATTCATCACAGACTCTTTTATTTTGTTTTATCCTCTGCTATGGTACCTGAATCAATTTTTATGTCTCTCTATGCTGTGAATTCAAGTACTTTATTGTTATACAGATGTTTTTATTATATTGTATAGTGTTCTATTTATAGTAGAGTCAGTGTGATGTAGTGGTTTGAGTGCTGGACTATGACTCTGGAGAACAGGGTTCAAATCCTCACTCAGATATGAAACCCAGTAGTTGACCCTGAACAAATGGCACTTTCTCAGCCTCAGAGGATGGTAATGGCAAACCACCGCCAAAGAAATTTACCAAGAAAACCCTGTATTAGGTTTGCCTTAGGCTCAACATAAGTCAGAAATGACTTATATGCGGGTCGTCTTATACGCCGGAAAATACGGTACTTTTATCTTTTTAAATTGTATATTATTATTTTAACAAATAATTTGCTTTAATATTGTAATAATTCTGTTTTCATACATCACCTTTGTATGTTTTTAATTGTAAAGTTCTTTTAAACTGTAAGCCACTCTAAGTCCCATTTTTGGGGAGAAAGCAGAATAGAAATAAATAAATAATTCCTTTGATACTTACTAATGTAGATGCATTTAATCATCGAGATTTGTCTATAGGTTGACTCACCAATCAGCAATTCATTCAATGGGTCTATTTTATCTTGGACCCATCAACAAGATTCAGGCCTTAATTTGAAAGATGCTTTGGGGCTTTTTTGGAGGGAACAAAGGCCTGGTGGCCCTTCACAGCTATAGCACTACGATTCCACTTTAAGGGACATAGTTATATTCTATGGAATCCCGGGTCTGTAGTTTCATAAGCCACTAGGATTAGCAGTTAAAGTGGAATCATAGTGCACAATTGTGTTGTGTGGAAGGTCCCCAGGTAATTTATTAAAGTAAAAATAATTTGCTTGAAACGCCTCTGAAATAATCTTGACCTGGCACAGTGTAACAAAACCATCTAAATCATTCAGATCTCACCAGAGATATTTTAATTCTGGGATGCTGGCTGGAAAATACTACCACTATTTTTGTGTGTGTGTGTGTGTATGTGTGATAACAAATTTTTGTGTGTGTGTGTGTGTATGTGTGATAACAAATAATAGTCTCTGCACAATGTTTTTGTGAACAAACCTCCACATATGGACATAAATGTCCAACCTTTCTAACTGCCCTGCCCAACAGGGCTCAGGAATTGTTAAAAAGCCAGACCGAACATCCATGTCTGCTTTGATCATTTTACTTATCCAGCTACTACTCTGAGCTAACTACTACCAACGTGTCCATCCACAGGATACACAGAATTAAAATAATGTTTAGGCACATTGCTTGAATTCACAAATAATAACCAGCCTGGCTGTAGTTTGTTGAATTCTGCCCTCTTGTTCTGTCCAAACCCTTTGTTGCAAACAAACTGTGGTTTGTTAGCCATCGACAATCCAAGGTTAGAAGCCATGATTTGTTACTGGCTTATGTATTCTGACTTGTTTAAACCATAGCTGACAGAAGGGGAGGAAAGGAGGCACATATGAAATTGAGAAAACAATTATAGTTTGTTCGTCTGCAGGATAACTAATGCCAAAACAACAAACCATAGGAATATATACTGTAGCCATTTTCAAGAAAAGTGGAGTCAGGGGAAAGGCGCTATGTAACATGCAAAAGAGCCCGAATGACACAAGGTGCTGGTCCTTTATCCCTCTGGCCTAGAAATCTAAGCCACAAACAGCTGGCAAGAGAACAAGCCAGCTGTCATTAGGCCAAAGTCTTAACATGAACGTTCTCAGTGTTTCCTAAAGAATTAGTACTCACTACAAGCCTTGCAAAGGGACCTGGAATGCAGAAACAGGGTGGGGGGAAAGAGCTGGAAGGTAATGTGCTGGGAAAGCTTTGTATTTTTGTCAGTTTATTACAAGGTTTCCTTTCATTGTGTACAGAGAAAATCCTCATTTCCCTCCACTTCATTCGCAGCTGAATCCTGATGGAACGCTGGCCAAAGCTATGGGTTCACTTGGGACGACAGGATGCAATAACTGTGGTAAGGAAGGTGTTTGTCAGGAAAGGAGAGTTTGTTTGGGTGTATACTGAGATGCAAATTACTTCATCTAGGAACTTCTTACTTCCCATTCCATCCTTGTAGACCTATAAATGGCATACTTGAGTATTCTGGCAATAAATTTAGGGGAGGGTTAGAATGTATGTGAGGGGGGGAAATTAACTTAAGGACAGATAAATACATACGAAGTTCCTTTGGCCAAGAACCCACAGTAGCTACAGGGTTGCCTCTTCCCAACCTAGCAATCCTACCTATCTCTTTAACAGTTTTGAAGCAAAGATCACTGCAACAGCAGGAATTTCCCAGTTCTCTGGCAGTCAGCATCCAGACTTCCCTGCAAAAGCCTTGCTGCTCAGATAGGGAACATGAACATTAAGCTCAGACAGTCCTTCAAATTGGGAAGCAGCTCTTTAAGATTGGCTCCAAGTGAGGCAGGGAGTTTCTTGAATTCTGCCTGAAGTACTAAAAATTAACAATACTTGGCACCCATGCAGCACAATTCACATATCCAAAGCATTTTCTATGCCTTGTGTTGACATTCAGAACTCCAGCTCTGCAGGACAGTTTTACTACTTCAGTAAATGAGAGGGGACCTACGGAAGAGAAATATTGACAGACCCCTTAATGTGTGCTAGGTTGTACACAGAAGAATTTGAACTGTTAACTTCAGCGTTTTGACACTACACCACACAGGCTCTCATCTGCAGAGAAAGGGATACCGAGTTGTACGCAGCTAGGGTTGTCAGATAAAAACTGGAGAGGGCTCCTATACTTTTTTTTAAAAAATTTTATTTATATAAAAACACAATACATACAATAAACAAACACTCAACAACATATCATTACATAACATTTACAAAAACAACATATATCTAACTAATACATCTAATAACACTAAAATGACTTCCCTCCTTTACTTGAAATATATACAATATTATACATTTTACCTTTCAGTTAATTCCTTTTCCCTAATATTTAAGATAATTCTTAAGTCTCAAATTTCCGACAGTTCATTAACTCACACCATTTATCTTTCGAAATTTTTTTCCCATATTCTCTCTTTGTGAATCTTTATAAACGACCAGAAC
>CM034708.1:121810056-121829393 GCA_020142125.1 Phrynosoma platyrhinos
TGAGGCTGAGAGCATGTGACTTGCTCAAAGTCATCTCTCAAAGCATTTGGAAAATCTTATTTTTCCTACCCTTGCTGTAACTGACATATAAAAGACATACTTTTAAAGATAATGTACACATGTGGGGTTTTTTTATGCTAATGATTCATTTAACTATAAATTATTATTTTTTTCTGAAGATGCCCTGGAATTCTGTTGAGGGGCAGGATAGCAATGAAGGAAATAACCAACAATAAAATAATGTGATAGAAATGTTAAAGAGTAGTAACAGTATTTTACTGTTTACAGCTAAATGAATCCAGTGGTTTAAAATGGATCACTTACAATGCTTAAGATTCTTCAGGAGAGATTAGTGCTCTCCTCTAAAATTAAATAAAACCCACACTTTTGGGGAAATGTAGACATTATACGTACCGTAGTATCAATTTTCATCATTCTTTCTACGTTTGTCATAAAAGTGGCACTATTTTCCTTAAATAAAACGGAGTTAGGCATACATTGCACAGGCATGGCATGTGAAATATTTGGAAGAAAAAGGATCTACGGTATATTGAATTAATCAGTTGTGCCAAAATTTACTTTAAAATTGCTTTTCATTTAAATGTGACATGCTTTAAGGACAGTCCCATATCTTGAGATCTAATTTGCAAACTGGTAATGGAGGATCAGTTAACAGTAAGCAGCTTAGATTAATACCTCAGAGTTTTCCAATTTACATTCTTCACTAGAATGAATACCTGCCATTGATTCACATTGGGGGAGGAATGGGAAGAAACAGAGAAGAAATGCATGGGAGAGGCACAGTGTTGCAATGGGAATGGTGTTACATACCCATCCATGACCATTCCCAGCCCCTTGGCAATTTACAGTCGGACCTCCATATCCACAGATTCTTTATGCACAGATTCAAGCATCCATGGCTTGAAAATATTTTTTAAAAATATAAATTCCAAAAAGCAAACCTTGATTTTGCCATTTAATATAAGCGACACCATTTTACTATGCCACTGTAGTTACTGGAACTTAAGCATCCATGGATTTGGGTATCCATGGGGAGTCCTGGAACCAAACCCCATCAGATACCAAGGCTCTCTCCTTCACACATCTGTCACTGCTTCATGACCAGCATCTTATTTCTCAGTTTCTGGGTTAGTAACTTTCCCTATCCATATCCATCCAAAAATAAAGATCTATTACAGGGACAATCCTCTGTGACTCTCTGTAGAGAACAGCAGTGGTGAAAAGTGGCTTTCGTGTTAGTGAGATGGCAAACGCCTTCTGAACTTCACTCTGAACTTTAAAGGAGCTATCCAAGGTGCTGAACTGCATTCCCCCAAAACACTCAGCACCATGGATAACAGCATGGAAGTTCAGGCTAAAACCTGGAGTAGGTTCATTGTCCCACTGCTAAGAGAGGCACCAGCTTCCTCAGGGGACAAGTAGTCTACATGGAGATTCAGGAGACAGCTTTCTCATCTGTGGGTTTGGAATAAGCTACCCTGCCCCAGTTGTGAAATGACCTCCTCTTGGAAGCCTGACTAGCGCCGCTTCAAGACTGGTTTTGGTGCCAAGTTAAAATCTGACTCTTTTTCCAGGGCTTTTAGAGTCCAGTGGTCTTAGTTTAAAATATTTGTATGATATTGAGTTTTAGCTGTGTCTAAATTGTTTGAACTGTCTTTAAATTGTTTGAGCATTGTTGTCATTAACTTTTAACCCCATCCAGAGGATATAATGTAGGACAGAATGTTTTAATAAATAAATATTTGATCTATATAAATAAATAAATAGTAAAACAGGTCTTTTAAAAATAGGTATCCTGACCCAGGAAAGGGGAATGAGACACACAACATTCTGTCTACCTTCATTTTGTAGATCAGACACAGATGCTCTACCGCTCATACTGATGCACACAATGAACTATAGCAAACATTGCTCATGGTGAGGTTTATCATCCTTTATTATCACATAAGTACCTCTACTCTGTCATACTCCTGGCCATGTTGAACACATAGTTGTAGCACAACCATTTGTTGTTGTTAGCTGCTGTCACCTCAACTTTGACTTTTGGTGATCCTGTGAATGAGAATCTGCTTAGGCTTCCTTGATTTAGTCCATCCATGTGGAATGTAGTCTTCCTTTTTCCCTGCTTCCTTCTACTTTGCTAAGCATTATTGCCTTTCTAATGAATCCTGTCTTCTCATGATATGGCCAAAGTACAACAGCCTCAGTTTAGTCATCTTGGCTTCTAGGGAGCGATAAGACTTGATTTGCTCTAGGACCCATTTATTGGTCTTTTGAGCAGTCCATACTATCTGTAGAGGCACAGTGTTGCAATGGGAATAGCACTGCATACCCATCCATGACCATTCCCGGGGGAGTCTTGCTTATATCAGCACCACATTTCAATTTTCTTCCTACTAGCTTTTTTCGTTGTCCACCTTTCACAACCATACATAGAAAGGGGAAATACAATCCTAACTTTTGTATTCAATGATATATCACATATGGCACAAGCATAACATCTTATAATTAGTCATATTGCTTTTCTAAATATTTTAGCTAGTAAATATGTATGGATAAATACAATCTATCCATCCCCTACCTCATTCTCTCAAGAAAATGCATGTGACCTGAGAAGCCAGTACGAATTTATGGCTAATTTGTATAAGTGGAAAGTTAACTAGTACTAGTTCTAGAATATGAGCAACAATTGCGGGGGAGCAGGGGAAAGAAGTTTGTTTCTAAAACCTGCAATTAGCCTGTAGGCAGTAGGAGAGGCTGATGAGTCAATAGGCTGTCACAGGTTTTCCAGAACATGGATTATTATTTTTAATTTTAAAAGTCTTGTTCAAAGAAAGGAAGGTGATTTGACCTTCTTCAGTGAAGACGGCTGGTAAACACACACACAACACACAACAGGCTGCAATCCTTTTACCCATTTTCTTGGAGTAAGCCCCACTGTACTCCATAGGTCTTTGGAGTAGACGGGTACAGAATTGCACTGTTGGTATAAATGTTCAGAGAGCACTCAAGCTATTTTTTCTCACTACAACCAAAACAATCTATTAGCTTCCATAGCATGGGTAGGCAACCTAAGGCCTGGGGGCCGGATGCGGTCCCCCGAGTCCTTTGAACTGGCCCCAGGCCGGTCCTGCCGCCACCACTGCCCGCCATGATGATATTGATTATTATTGTTATTACTTGTTCTTGGGGTTTTCTTGGCAAAATCTCCACAGGGGTTTTGCCATGGCTTTTCTGGGGCTGAGAGAGTGTGCATGCATATTTTTTAATTTTTTAAAAAATTTTTTAAAATATATTTTTATTTATTTATTTATGGTGCTTCGGCCTCCCAATTGTCTGAGGGACAGCAACCCAGCTCCCGGCTCAAAAAGGTTGCCTACCCCTGTTCCATAGGAAGAGCCAGAGGTAAGGCAACAGTTGTGATATCATCATATTCATCATCTCTATTTCTACCATGCCTTTTTTTCACAAGGACTCATAGCTGCTTACAAATTAAAGTGGTTACAGTATTGTTTAAAAACACGCAAAATGTTGACATTCAAATAGAATTAAACTGTAACAATACTAAAACAATATAAAACAACCACTTTGAAAAGAGAAAAACAGTAAAAAAAAACTGTACATTTTAAAACAATTCAACACCCTCTTACAAGCCCTTTCCTTAAAACATTTTCATTCTAAAAGCATGTTTGAGTTTTTTTTTAAAAATTCACCTGTCCTCCAAACAAGTTATTATAAAATATGTCATCTGTGTCTTTGAAAGAAATTAACACTTTATTTGTTTTCCTGCAAGTGTTGCTGTCTGTCCTTTCCTTAGCACTTTTATTTGCAAATCTGATGGCACTTTCAGGAGCTTCCTATAATATTTTCACAAGTCTGGAGTTGTTTAGCTATCAGTAAAAAAAATTACAATGTGAGGATGACTAGAAGTATTTCCGCATTACAAGATGTCACTAATACACCAGGTTTAGACATCACCACTTTTAATGGTTTCTGAGTTGCTGTTAACTCCCACAATGAACCAATAGGTAAATTTACTGAGAGGCAATATCTCTATTTTGTAACCAAATGTATTTATTTTCACCAAATAATGGATTTGTGTATATGGTGTGTGGATGTGTGTGGATGTGCCTTCAAGTTGCCTGTCAATTTAAGGCAACCCCGTGAATTTTATAGGGTTTTCTTAGGCAACTATTACTCAGGGGTGGCAGTTCCTTTCTCTGAAATGTAAACTACATGACCTGGTGATATGAATTGGTCGTCACCCATCCAAGTACTAACCAGAGCTGACCCTGCTTAGCTTCCAAGATCAAATGGGATCTATCTGGTGCCCTTAGGGTATTTAGACTCTCCTGTATTTGATAGCCAACTGCAGTTATTTACACCTAGAAAACATATCCAGAGGTAGCCGTGTTGGTCATAAAGCAAAGTACAATAATATACAAAATCCACAAAACAGTGATACTTGTATAGGGCCAACCAAAATGCACAAAGTACATGTTGCAACCTTTCAAAGTTCCACTAGCTTCTTTATCAGACAAAGGTGTTAAAAATCATACAGGAGAATGAAAAAAAGATGATGTCAGTCATAAGCCTACATTTTGTCAAGATGTTATTGTTATTCTCTGTTATAATGGTATGGAGGGATATCCAGGCAGGCAGGACACTCCTCCTTTGGTCCATTGGGGGATTCTGGGCGACACAGAGTAGTCTATTGCCACTTCCATTGGCAACACAAAAAGATACTTCCTTTGAGATCCAAGTTGCCTCTGTTTTTGTGAGGCTACCAGCCCCTTTGTTAGGCAGAGAACAATGTTTGTATTGCTAATGGAATTTAAATTTTATTTCCTGGACTTTAGTACTCTTTGTCTCCCAGAGCCCCCATGGCCAGAAGAAGGAGTGTCCTGGCTCCATGCATATTCCTCCATACCATCTTAACTGAGAATAACAACGACAACAACATCTTGACAAAATGTAGGCCTGTGACTAACATCATCATATTTTGCTTTCTCCTGTATGATTTTTAACATCGTTGCCCAATGAAGAAGCCAGTGGCACTTTGAAAAGTTGCAACATGTATAATGTGCATTTTGATTGCCCCAATAAAACTAGGATGCAAAACATACTGCAAAAATAATCCAGTTTGAGACCACTTTAATTGCTCCGCCTCAGTGCTAGGAAATTCTGGGAATTGCAGTTTATTGGGCCACTACAGCTCTCTGACAGAGAAGGCTAAATGACTCACTAAACTACAGTTCCCAGAATTCCCTAGCATTGAGCCATGGCAGTTAAAGCGGTCTCAAACTGGATTATTTCTGCAGTGTGTTTTGGACCTGTCACTGGAGCTTATTGCATGGCTTCTAAAACCATCTTACCTCTCCCAACTTACATTTTAATTTGGCTGGCATCCAGTCCCTATCTCAGTAATTTTGCCACCAAATCCACCGCCCAGGTCCAGCCCGGGTCCAGCCCCGCTCCCCAGAACTCTTCCGGCAGCCATTTTCTTAAACCAGAAAACTCCTGGTTTCAAAAAGAGGCGCACTGAGCGCCCGTGGGAGTGGGGATGGACCTGGGATGGACCTGGGCAGTGGATTCAGCAGCAAAAACATTGCAATAGGGTCCGGATGCCAGCTGAATTAAAATTTAAGTCAGGAGAGGTAAGACGATTTTAAAAAAGCATGTGATAAGCTCCACTGTTCTGTGGATTTTGGATGTTATTGTACTTTGCAATTATTTATTTAGTTATATTTACATACAGCTCAGTTCATATGAAATAACTGAACAGTGATCAAAATAGATGCAACATAATACATTTTATCAGTAAACTAATAACCATTCTAAAAAATAGTAAATAAAAAAATGGTAAAAATAGGTGGCTTAGGTTGCAGACTGCCAGAAATAGTGCAAATTGAGTCCACTTTTAGGGTTAGGGTTAGGGAATCATGGGAACTGTATTTTATTGTGGCACCAGAGCTCTCTGACAGAGAAGGCTCAATGTCTCAGAAAAAAAATTTCCCATGATTCCCTAGCACTAACCCTAACCCTAAAAGTGGACTCAATTTGCACTGTTTCTAGCAGTCTGCAACCCCTCCTAGTCACAGATCAGGGAAAGAGTTCATGGAAAGAAATGTTTTGAACCAGGAAACTTAATAATAATGTGTTTGCTTAATACCAACTGGTTACCAGTTCTTTGACATCTTTGATAATCTTTGAAATATAGCAGGTAATATTGTTGTGCTTCTTAAATGGTGGCACGTAGCAATATTTAATATTTGAGAGCATTTGCAGTTGCTACGCAATGGTGCACTTAAATGCTTTTCCAACTTTTACCATCAGGAAACACCTTCTGGGTCAACATCAGCCAAGGAAATTCTGTACATTATGGATCACTAAGGATTCTAGGACATATGCCAAAAAAAATTAATGAGAGAAGGACCAAAGCCCAGTGACGTAGCGTATGACTTTTATGTAGATGGTCCCAGTTGAAATCTTCAGCATCTCCCATTAAGAAGAACAGATAAGAAATGCCTTGAAAGACTCTTGCCTCAGGCCCTGAGAGCCACTGCCAGTCAGAGCAAGCAGTATTGAGATTGTCAGACAAAATTGTCAGGCCTGATTTAAGGCAGCAGTCCAGAAAATTCTGGATATGTCTGCACAGTTCACAAGGGCCAATCTGGTCTCTTCATCATCATTGTTTTGAACTATGCTCTAGAGTTCATCCAATATTCTTCTGAAGTTGAATGTTATAAAGAAAGATCAGTCATACTGATTGCTCAACTATTTCTTCAATTGAGGAACCCTGACAAAGTTCAGACATTCTCAGAAGGTAGATGAAAAACAATGATTACTAGATAGCTAGCACAGGGCAGCTAACAACAACAATAACAACACTATTATTCAGAGCCCACATGGTGTAGAGAGGTTTTAGCCTGCTCAGCCATGGAAACCCACTGGTTGATTTTGGGCAAGTCGCACTCTCTTAGCCTCAGAGAAAAGGCAAAGGTTAAAAAACACCTGAACAAATCTTGCCAAGAACGCTTTGTGAGAATTCACCTTAGGGTTGCCAGAAGTTGGAAATAACTTGAAGACACATAACAACAACAATTATTATTTAATGCAAGTATCTGAGAGTAGATATTTTATTTTATAACATTTTCTGGAAATGGATAAATTTGAAAGGTATCAGTATTGAAAGCATTTGCTAAATGGCACAGGCCAAACTAAATGAATTGCTGGAGATCTATGAATAGAGCCTGTTTATGTAAGTGCGTGAAAAAGCAAGTATTGGGCAAATACCAATTTGGATGGGGCCATTGTACTGGGGGGAAAGGAATAAAGCTTTTCTCCATGCCATTTTCCTAATAATTCTGTCTCTTTCCCCAAAGTTGGTATTGATTGTGACAAAGAAAACGTCACTCATGTTTTCCCTAATAGGACATATAGCCACAGGGACAGAACTTTAAACTAAAGCAATGGTACAGGGAGGAAAGCACTACCAAATACCCTCCGACATTTCACAGATGAAAAATTTGGTGCATGTGGTTGAGCAACATCAGATGGCCAAAGTTATTAATGAAGAAGTATAGACAAGCCAGAAGTGGCTGCTGGGGTTTACTTTTGCCTGAGTCTACAGGGATGAGAAAGATTTCACGTTTTCCCCTCTACATCGCTGAGTTGAGCCAAAACTTCTTTTGCACTTTGAACTCAGTTTGCAGCAAATGAAGTAAGCTGAGGATGAAGGGGGGAAGTGGGAAGAGGAGGAGAAAAACTGGAATATTTTAAAAGCAACTGCAAAAGTGGGACAATTACAATTTTATCAGGCCTGTCCCTGCCAAACTGGGGCTGTTGGAGGGTATAGTACCACACAGCTAAACCCACTGTTTGTGTGTATGTCTTCCCCAAGGGAACTTTTGGGGATGAGGAAATTAGAGACAGGTGATCTGTTCACAGGTTTCCAACATCTCATCATGTTCAACCCATAATATAGTAATTAGTATTTATATGTTTAAAACAATGTATGCACTTTTCTATTTGAACATGGTGAACATTAAAAGCATGCTAGAAATGCAAACATTTTAATTCTGGGTTTAGAAAATTCATTCATAATGCAAATACAGATGATTTGTTCTTGTCTTCAGCAATGCTGAACTCTGGCACTTCGTCCCACAGATTAAACACTGTGACAAGAGCACAGCAATTTCCAGTGAGGGATTAGATTATAATAGATAACTATCATCTGCTTATGCCAAACTCTGTCTTTATCTGCCACCATTTTGTGACTTTCTCCATCCCTTCACTGCCATTTTGTGAACAATGAACCTCAACAATTTCCAGCTCTCTAAAGTGGATTGCTCAAGGAAGAAGTATTGAAACCTCATGCTCTAAGGCACAAACCAGTTAACTGGGCATTTGAACTGATCCAATGCTCTTCCAAGAGATCTCTTATGTCTCCTTGATTTTTTGGGGGGTGGGGGAGTGATTTTTCCAGCATACATGTTCAATGTCACGTGAAATATACAAATACTTGAAATTTCTTCAGCACTGGCAATAAGACAGTGCCCTGGCTCTTCCTCCACTGCATCTGAAGGTTAAGGGTACAGGACAGGTTGCATGGCATAGGGCTGCCTGCTCCAAAACCTCACTGCTTCCTAGTTAGCATCTGCCACTTGTAGAGATGAATAATGATAAGGCTGACCCTGCAAAAGCCTGAGCATCCTTCAGGCTAGAATGAACAGCAGCTCCTAGCTTGGGTTGGGTCTAATTTTGCAATATTCAGTTGCACTGAGGCAAAAACAGCAAGTTCTATCATGTAAGTAAAGGCAGAGCAAACTAATCTGGCTACTTGAATTTTCTATCCTAGCTCTGTCATTTAGCTAACTTTTAATTATCTGGTGTAGCACAGTGGCTAAGCAAGCATATGAACTGAATACTGGAAATTCATGTCACAAACTTACAGCTGGTCTTTGTAAAAACAACACCTCAATTCTGTCTTGTAATATGGAGATAAGGATACATACCTACTGTACAAGGATGTTGATGTCATTTACATTGAGTCCTTGAAATCTGCTGAACAAATGCAAAGCCTCATTTGAATTGTGGCATGATTACAGAGCAGTGCTCTAAACCAGCAATAAGGATGACAGATCAAAGAAATGAGTTGCATATCTATTGGGGATAAAATGGGAATTCGTCAGTTTCCTGATGGTATCAAATTTAGAGTTCCTGATACCTCAAGAAACTTGTGCAGGAAGAAAAATGACACATTGAAAGTTCCCACCACTTATAGGAATTTTTGTTTTGTTTTGTTTCCAGCACAATATAAACTGAGTAATTTTTGAAAACTGTACAATAGTTTGAAAAATCATGCAGAATTGCTGTAAAAACCCTTTTTTACAGTCTTTTCACTATGCACAGAAAACTGCTCAGCTTTCTGAGAAAAAAACCCTCTCCCATTTACATATTTTTTTGCTGTCGTGGGGGGAATGAAACAGTGCAATGAAGGGTTTGAAATTATGGCTACAAATTTTGCTAGTCTGAATGTTGCACAAACCAATGTTACATGGCAGTGGGGGGGGGCCTGGGATGACTGACTGCATAATAATACATATGTAGACTTTAAAATTGCAGTGGACTAAAATTTAAAAAATGAAATGGAAAAAGAAAATGTTGTGTATGAAGAAAGGGAAACCTGGATAAAAGCTCATATTGAGTACAATATACACAAATTCAGTATAAATGATGAGGAAATTGAAATATTCAAAAACTTCCCATACCTTGGATCAATCATTGACCAGAATTGAAATTGCAGTCAAGAAATCAGGAGAAGACTAGTGAGATTAGCTCCACTGCCAGGATAGACCTAGGATGTAACTTTTTTAAGGTGGATGGTATCGCATTAACCCATCGTCAGGCAGTATGCAGCCTGTATGCAACCTGGGCTTCTCTGAGCTTGTCCCTCATCTTTTCAAGAACGGGAAAATCTCATTCTTGAAAAGCTGCGAGGGGAGCCTGGGTTGCATATGGGCTGCATGCTGCCTGGCAATGGGTGAATGTGATAAGATTCATCTTTAGAAAGTTACATCCCAGGTCTATCCCTGCAGCAAAGTTAATGCGATAATCTTCTAGGACTGGGAAGGGCAGCTATGAAAGAATGAGACAAGATCCTAAGATGTAAAGATATGCAACTGAACGGTAAGTGAGGATTGTTCAAGCCATCACATTTCCCATCACTATTTATGGGTGTGAGAGCTGGAGGGTAAAGTAGGGTGATAGAAAGAAAATCAACTCATTTGAGATGTGCTGCTGGAGAAGAGTTCACTTTTGGATCTTGAGTTCTTTTTAAATTTCTCCCTTCACTGATTAACTGTGTGTTTGTTGTTGTTGTTGTGCCTTCAAGTCATTTCCAACTGGTGGCAACTCTAAAGTGAAAGCAAACCCTAAAGTGAAGCTATCATGGAGTTTTCTTGGCAAATTTCTTCAGAGCAAGTTTGCCATTGCCATCCTCTAGTACAGGGGCCAGCAACCTATGGCCCCTGGGCCGGTTCCGGCCCGTGTTGCCGGACTTATCGGCCCAGGCCGATCCCTGCTGCCGCGCACCACCGCTGCGGCACGTTTTCTCCTCCGCGCGGCCGTGCGTGCCGCAGCCGCCATTTTGAAAATCAAAATGGCGACCGCGATGCGTTTGCGCATGCACAGGAATACTGTGCATGCTCAAATGAGTCACGGCCGCCATTTTGGGAAACAAAATGGCGGCCACGGCACGTGCGGAGGCGGACGGGAGGACTTCGGAGGACCGGCCCACACATCAAAAAGGTTGCCTACCCCTACTCTAGTACAGCTTGCCCAAGGTCACCCAGTGAGGTTGCATGGCCAAGCAGGGATTTGAACCTTGTTCTCCAGAGTCATAGTCCACCACTCAAACCAGTACACCACACTGTGTATTTAAATAGTGTTAAAGATTGTTCCCTTGGCAAAATGAAAAGCAGAATTCAAATATACAAGTGGATTTCCTTGACTGAGCAAGTAATGAATGAATTTGTTTCCAAAGGTTAAACATTAACAAGAAGGGCAATGGAACAGAGGGAGCTAGGAAAGCAGGTATGTTTTGCATCACATCAAGAATTCAAGGTGTAAAAAGGTGTCAGCAATGCAAAATATTAAATTTTGAAGACAGAGACCATTATAACACATTGTCTAAACATAATGTGTTTCCCTTAGTGTCAAAATGAATGACTGAGTCAGCCCTCCTGTTCCCAGTATAAAGCCATGGTCTACCTGCCTCTAACATAGCCAGCATAAGTACTACTTGTACTCAAATGACAAGCAAATAACTGATCAAGCAGAGAGATATCTTGCTTGGGTGATTTACATCTAGGTTTTCTGAGGTCCTAGCTGTACCATTATAATTTAGTTTGACAATGTTAGGCCAAATGACATGTTATCGCAGGTATATGAGCACCACATCATCTATTTTTCTTCTTCTGTCAGTGGTAGCCAAGCCTAAATACTCTAAAGGCATCAGATCTCATCTGATCTTGAAAGCTAAGCAGGGTCAGCTGTGGTTAGTACTTGGATGGGAGACTGCCAACAAATGCCAGATGCTGCTGGCTATCTTTCAGAAAAAGGAACTGGCAAAACCACCTCTGAGTATTCCTTGCTTGAGAAAATCCCATGAAATTCATGGGGTCACCATAAGTCCACAGGTAACTTGAAGGCACATACACACACACATCAGTGGTAGCCAATGAAACAAAGTAGGGGCAGGAAAACACACAGTAAGACAACTTTACATGACTAGGAAATGAAGCTATGCATTACAGAAGGAGAACACTACAAGCCAAAAGTTCTGTTCAGGTGCTACTTACCTAGCTTGACTCAAGATGCAAATTCCCCGCTCCACCTGCAATTCCCTCACTGAAATGAATAAGCCTGAAGAGCAAGCATTCCTGTTCATGGGGTGAAACAAGCAAGGCTTCTATGGAAAAGAGTATATTTCTTTGTGTGGAGTTGCTGCTCAAAAAATAAACTTTTCTTTGGCTTTATTACTTTCCATGAGAGCAAAGAGATGATGAAATGGATAGAGTTAGGCATTCTTTTTTTAGTGTATTGATTCAGCTGGATAAGTCATGCCTAAATAAGGCTAAAGAGATCATTTTTGGTAGCCACCACCATTGTGTAGTGGAGCTGGGGCTCACAGGGACAAAGCACTGGGACTTTTGATTAGCAGGGATAATGACATACTCTGCCATCCCTTTCAAAATTCCATTCCTACTCTCAGTTTAGGTGAAATACCCAAGGTAGCTCAGGGAAATGTACAACTTATCAGCAGCAATGTACCGATATGAGCTACCAAAATTGTATTTGGGGTGACTATGGCTTGAAGGGGCAGAAAGATGCATTAGCCTTACAAAAGACTTGCTTCTAATTGTTTACTGTCATGGTGCAGAGCCCTAAAGTAGCTACTTACAGTTCTAGTTATAATCTATTATTCACAATTATTACCTCTGAAATGTACTTCTTGTTTAAGAGTACTGTAGGCCAGCCTTGCTAACAGTAACATTCAGATAGAAAAGAATGATTTCGATTTGGGAGCAGAAATTATTTAGAAGAGTTTGAACTTGCACCACTTCCTTGGGGTGATCTAGAGCCTATATGGCTATACTAGCAACCAAGGAAAATATGTTCAGTTAAAGTATGTATGTTAAACCTTGGTCTGTGTTCCAAGAGATGCTGATAAATAACATTTGAAGACATATGTATGTCTTCAATATATACTGCTGTTTCCCATACTTATAACCCTATTTAAAAGTTACTTTTTTAAAAAATCATCAGAATACCTCATGCTATTGACCTGTGGTACCAACCCTTCCCCTTTACTGAGGTCATATCCCTCTCATTATAAAGGTAATTAAAACATAGTTACATTGCAAAAGGAGTGATATTGTCCCTCACGATGTTACTTTTTTAATATAGTTCAGTAATACCTTCATTACTGGGAAAGGAAATTACTATATATATAGTATATATATTTGGTTTTCCCAGGGTGAGGCTCATCCATTGCACTCCGGGTGTGCTGACCCCTGCGATTTCCCCAAATGTGGGAAACTCGACTAAATAATTTAATCAGGAAGGCTTTAAGATGAGTTATGTGGAGTTTAAGATGAGTTATATTTTTGGAGGGCAGAAATTCATCAAGGGCTGGAGATAATAGTCAAACTGTTATAGAGGGAACAAGGCAAACAGCGCAAGGACCCAACAGTGGGAGTGAAAAAAGTTTATATAGGTAGGTAGGGGGGATGTTCCACAGTCTTAGAGGTCTCTACACTAATACACAGAACATGGGAAATAAACAAGATGAACTTGAACTCCTAGCACAGCAAAACAAATATGATATAATAAGCATCACTGAAACTGATAAATCTCCTGATTGGAATGTAGTAGTAGTAGAGTATACCTTTTTTAAAGATACTTAAATCCTAGAAGCCAGGTGGAGACCATCTGGATAAAAATTAAAGAGGAGGAAACAACAGGGAAGTTATTGTGGAGTCTACTACAGAGCCTCAGGTCAGACTGAGGAATTAAATTATGCCTTTCTAGGACATATGACCACACACTCAGAAAGGAGAGAAGCAGTAGTGATGAGTGATTTCAGCTATCCTGATATTTGCTTGAAGTCAAACTCAGCCAAAAATTTAAGGTCCAGCAAATTCTTACTTGCCTGGAAGACAATTTCATTGTCCAAAAGGTGGAAGAGGCAACAAGATTTGAGCTGTGTTAGGTGGCCCTGACGTGGCCTCCAGTGCAGCTCCTGTATGATCCAGGGGAGTGCATCATGTGCACACCTCACTCCTGGATTGGCCTGAAAGTTGCCCTTTTGGGCCATCTGTTTGATGTCAGAGAGTCTGTGAGCATTTAGAAGGGAATGTCATAATCACAAAAAGTCAACATGGGTTTCTCAAAAACATGTCATGGCAGACTAATTTGATATCTTTTTTTGATAAAATTATGAACTTGGTAGATGAAGAGAATGCTGTGGATGTAGCACATCTTGATTTCAGTAAGGCCTTTGACAAGGTCACCCATGATATTCTTGCAAACAGGCTGATAAAATGTGAGCTAGACAGTGCTACTGTTGGTAGATTTGAAATTAGTTGACTGGCCAAACCCAAAGGGTGCTCAGCAATAGCTCCTTTTAATCTTGGAGAGAAGTGACCAGTGGGGTGACCAGAGTTCTGTTCTGTTCTGGGCCCCATACTGTTCAATAGCTTTATCAATTATTTGGATGAAGGAATAGAGGGCATGCTTATGAAATTTGCAGATGACACCAGGTTAGGAGGATTAGCTAACAGGATCAAAGGACAGGATCAAAATTCAAAATGACATTAGAGATTAGAAAGCTGGGCCAAAACTAACAAAATTAATTTCAGCAGGGAAAAATGTAAGGTACTACACTTAGGGAAGAAAAAAATGAAATGCACAGATATAGGATAGGGTACACCTGGATTCACAACAATACATATGAAAGGGATCTAGGAGTCCTAGTAGAACAGAGATTGAACATGAGTCAACAATGTGATGCAGCAGCTAAAAAAGCCAATGTGATTCTAGGCTGCATCAATAGAAGTATAATGTGTAGACTGAGGAAAGTAGTAATACCACTCTATTCTGCTTTGGTTAAGCTTCACCTGGAATACTGTGTCCAGCTCTGGGCACCACAATTCAAAAAGGATGTGGACAAGCTGGAGTGTGTCCAGAGGAGGGCGAAGAAAATGGTGAAGGGTCTGGAAATCATAATCTATGAGGAACAACTTAGGGAGCTGGGCAGTTTACGCTGGAGAAGAGAATATGAAGAGGTGATATGATAGACCTGTTTAAATATTTGAAGAGGTGTCATATAGAGAACAGAGCAAGCTTGTCCACAGCAGTTCCAGAGAATAGGGCTCAGAGCAATGGATGTCTTCCTGCATGGCAGGGGGTTGGACTGGATGGTCCTTGTGGTCTCTTCCAGCTCTATGATTCTATGATTCTATGTATAAGTCTAGAATTTTTTGTCAAAAATTGACCCAAAAAACTTTGGTTGGCATCTCTTTTTCTAAGTAAAGTAGTGAAAGGTGAGAGCTTAGTCCATCCTGGGAGCACCTAAAAAAAGCACTGGACCCCTTCCACTTTCTCTGCTGTGGCACTGCTCCTGACCCTTTGAATGCTTAAGTGGGAAAATGGTGGTGCTGGCAGCTTTCTGGCACTTCCCATCAAAAAAGCACCAAGTGGAATCAGGATGTGAAGGATCTGAATAAGACATTTGTGTATATTTGTCATCTTTTCTAGGTTAAAATCAGGCAAAGTTATCATATTAAAGTTAAAGGCTATAATCTCTGCTAACATGGGGGGGGTGTAGATGGGTGGCTCTGGGTTGCCCTGGGAAGTGACGGATTGGGGCCGCGGCTACCCCACACCGCAGCCCCAGCCCTCCCTTTTGCTGCCCCGAAAAGAGCAGCAAAATGCTGCTCCTTTTAGGGGCTGCAAAAGGCTGCCCTAAGAGCCGACATGTGGCTCTTCTTCGCCCTTTCTGGCCCAGCGCATCAGAACACTGCACCAGAAGGGCTTCCTGATGCCACACACTGTGTGTAATGGTGTATGGCATCAGGATGGCGTTGGCATGGGGTTGGGGCAGCCGGCGTGCGACTGCCCTGCCCCAGCTGTGCCTCCAGGCCGGCCCTTTGGGCCAGTCTGCAGAGATCCATAGTCACCATTTTCTTTGCTTTGCCTTTTCACCCTTTTTGACATGTTTGGGTTTTCTTAGCCCCATCTGCACCTGGTTGCCTTCCCTCCACATCACACAGCCACCATTTAGACTGAACACCTTTAGACTGAACACAAACAGTTATGCCTACCGGAATTTTATTAGTTGCTTGGCATCATTTTCCTTTCCTTCATCCTTTACACCTTTTGTTACATGCCTCTGTATTTTACCCTCGACTTATCCATTGATCATATTCAAATCCATAATTTTGGCCCCCAAACCTTCCCTCGATTTATACATGAGGTTGACTTATGGTCGAGTATATACAATAATTACAAGTAATTTCTTACATGTAACTCGTTTCTGCTAAATACTCTTGCCATCCACAACAATCATATTATCTTGCTTGGACTAGCAATACTCAATTGAGCACCTACACAGTGTCACTGCTGGCACCGCCAACATCATCTGCCAACTTGTGGGGACCAATGCAAATCACGCATTCACAAAATGCTGGGGAACCAGTTGCCCTAGGAAGGAAGACTTCTGTCATCAGCATTAAGGAACCCTGCACTTTGCAGATGTAAGACTACAGGTTGCTCAGTGGACATGCTGTGGCAAAGTTATATCAGCCAGAGTTTGTTGAGTCATCTGTTCTTCTCCAGACTGACTTTTATGTTTGTCCAGAAGGCAGTATGACAGCCCCACGATTGTGTGGGACAAGTCAGTGCAAGTAAAGAAAGGCCTACTCACACCCATATGGACTTTGGAGTGAGTTTGACATTCCAGATTCAATCACACTTCTTTCTCAGGAGATCTTCCTATTCACTTTTCTTTCGCTGACAGATACAAAAAATGAGTTGCTGAGGCTAGGAAGTGAACAACCCTATATATCAAGAAGTCACATCAAGTCAATTGTAATTTTTTTTCCAGGGCAGTTAGTAACAGCAACAACTGTTGCTATGGCCATTGACTGGAATAATAAGATGGAAGGTGCAGAGTGGTTTGAGCGGAGAGCCTCTCATTCTTTAAACACACAAGTAGATAATCTTTTCTTGGACAATCTTATCCAAGAAGAGTATCCTTGGCTTCATCAAGATAAGACTGTTGATGCTTACCATATAGTTTTGTAACTGTGGAAAAATGCCTTGATGGGACCATTAAAAATGGATCAACAGGAATTCTATTAATTGTCACAGAAAGCCTTTAGTAGAATCATTTCCTATCTTCTGAATTCAGCTGGAAACATTGGGCGAGTCTGCGGCATAATCGCAAGGACCCAGTCAGTTTCTATGAGACAAACAGAGGAAGCTGTGTTCCTCACAAATCTGTCAGTCAACAGTCACGGGCACCAAGCAAACACCACCTCGAACACAAGTTTTATCTGATAAATGGAAGCCCTGTCTGACAACAAAACATGCATTTATTTTAGCCTATAGAACTAAATGGGTTCCAGGAACATTTCCTCCAAGATACCCAGAATAAAACTAAGGCCTAAGCTGAGAAGGCAGAGTTAGGCTGTTATGCAGAGCGAGGCTGCTGCTTCAGGAAGCTGATTTGGGACTCCATGAAAGAAGAGCAATGTGTTCTTTGTAACTGTTAATTTGTGATTGCTATTTTGTAATTGTATTTTTACTCCTAGCGTGGGAAAGAGGTGTTTCTGGGATTTGGCATTTTATCTCAGATGCCAATATAACCTGGCTGGTCACGGCCAAGGCCAATAACCCTCAGGGAGAACAATGTATTGGGCTGGCTTGGGCTGGCACCTTCTACAGAAAAAGTCAGAGACTGGCTGTAATCCAGAAAATATGAAACCAGTTGCACACGGACAAGAAGGCTTTGGAGCTGAGCCAATGCAGTGTTTAAGTCAGATACTCTGACCCTGCTCCCATGTATATACAAAATACTTCTATACTACAGAAATTACACTTTTACCCAAAATCTGAAATGTGAAAATTAAGCCTGTTTGGTCCCACTGAAATTAACAAAAGAGAGGATGCACTCATGCATCTTGGGGAGAATGCTTCTGCACAAATCCCTCTCACCACATGTAGAAGCTTTAACATATGCACCACAGGTGCATCTGTACTGCAGAAATAATGCAGTTTGACAACAATTTATGTTCCATGCCTGAATGCTATGGAACTCTGGGATTTGTAGTTTGTTGTGGCACCAGAGCTCTTTGACAGAGACTAATAGCTCTCAAAACTATAAATCCCAGATTTCTGTGGCATTGAGCCATGGAAGTTAAAGTGGTGCCAAACTGCTTTATTTCTCCTGTGCAGATACAGACAGAATTTGGGAAGTTAAAAAAATAATTTGGGGGGGGGGGTTGCAAACTGCCAGAAATAGTGCAAATTGAGTCCACTTTTAGGGTTAGGGTTAGTGCTAGGGAATCATGGGAATTGTTTTTTTCCCCTGAGACATTGAGCCTTCTCTGTCAGAGAGCTCTGATGCCACAATAAACTACAGTTCCCATGATTCCGTAGCCCTAACCCTAACCCTGAAAGTGGACTCAATTTGCATTATTTCTGGCAGTTCTTTTATGTGTTAAAGGGGGGAAGCTGACCAGGACGTCCAAGACGCCCTGGGATGGTGCGCCACGGGACCGTGGCATCCGCACCACGGCGCACTGGCGGTGTCCCTGAAAGGAGCGCTAAATTGGATCGCTAAAAGGAGCGCTCCTTTCAGAAGTCAGGGAAAGTGCGCCCTGAACGCGTAGGGCACACTTTCCCTGACTTTTCCGCCGCAGCGTGTGCGGACGCTGCGGAGGGAGGTTGCCCTCGGAGCGCCGGCCGTGAGGAGGGCTGGCAGCTCTGAGGGCAACCTCGGGAAGAGGAAGGAGCGCCAATCGTGCGGCTGCCCCTCCTCTTCCCTGCCTCGGAGACGACTTTATTAGTCATCTGCCGGGGCCCTTAGTATCTGAAAAGTAACCTATTTCTGTAGGGTGTTTGAATGTTTGTTTTGAGGGGAAAATATTATTAAATTACATCACCTGCAGAGGAGGTCAGGACTGTTTGTCAGCCTGCCCCTTAGGGAGCTACACCAACACATACAATTTCACTGTGATCGGGGGTTCCCTGTACTCTCTTTTCTCACTGGCCGCATGGGTGAGCCCATCCTCAGGCATCCTACAGGTATGGAAGCAGCGGCCTTAGCTTCAGGGATGGGCCATCCCCTTCCTCTGTGTTGCTCAGTGCAAAGAAGAGGGATGGCATGGTGCCCAGCATGCAAAGATCAGACCAGCCTGATTTGGGCCAGATGCAGTTGCTGGCATGCCACAAAAACCCACATGAACCTCAGGGATTTGGGCAGGGGTAGGCAACCTAAGGCCCAGGGGCCGGATGTGGCCCCCTGAGGCCGTTGGACCAGCCCCAGGCCGGTCCTGTCGCCACCGCCTGCCATGATGATATTGATTATTGTTGTTATTACTTGTTCTTGGAGTTTTCTTGGCAAAATTTCCACAGGGGTTTTGCCATGGCTTTTCTGAGGCTGAGAGAGTGTGCATGCATATATTATTATTTTTAATTTTTAATTTATATTTATTTATTTATTTATTTATTTATTTTTGGTGCTT
>CM034708.1:121840338-121851572 GCA_020142125.1 Phrynosoma platyrhinos
AAATGGCTGCTGGAACGGATTCATTTCGTAAGTAGAGGTTCCACTGTACACTGAATAACAGGCATTCCTAAATTACTAGATTTCAATAGTCTCTTCCCTTCTCTCTGCCTGTTGTTCACTTAAGATGTTGCATCCTATTTCATGTCTGTGTGGTGCCAGACTAGGTGTAAACTAAGAGCTTGCCTTGGGTGTTGTGACTAGTTATGACAATGCCACCATGGCAACATTACTGTTATATATAAATATACACTGCACTGAGCTATGTTCTCACAGTCCTAACACCAGTGTCTAATTTTTCTTCATCTTTCGTATAGACCCATTTTTTTCTTTGCATGAATTTGTTTAAAATCAGCACAGTAATCATACCCTTTCATCATTTTGCACAGATACCATCATCTCGATGCTTACCTCAGAAAGGTCTCTACAAGGTACAGGAGCAATACAGACACCTTTATTTCCTGTGTCCCAGATCATGCCCATAGGTAAGACATCATTTAAGCTTTCAAATATTGGCTAAACATCCTCCCCATGCCAGATACTCATCTTTGCCATTGTTCAAGAGTGAGAGACATCTTTTATCATTTACTCTTTATCTTTAATAACTCATGTTTGCTCAGACAGGTAATTTTAATTATACATTCCACATTTTTCTTCGCAGAGATTGTAGAATATTTGGTAGGGGCTGAAATGATGAAATTGTACAACAGTAGAAAGGGTGCAATGTGTTTTTTGAGCAGGAAAAAAATTTGGACACAAAAGGAAGAATGGACAATTTCCCATCAAAAATTTCTTAAGCGCAATATGTATTCTGATAACACTTGTGCCTTATTGGCTCAGAACCTCAAATCACCATTGCTCATGTCCTGAATAACCAGTTGGTTGTTGGAATGGAGTCCTAAGATTTTAGCAGGAATTCTTCCCTCAAAGGAGACTAGCAGGATTTTAACCATATCCCTCCCAAGTCGTTGTTTTTTAAATTTCTTAATTGCAACTATGGAGATGGAGGCTAGTGTGACACAGGTCTAATCTGCACTCCAGAAATAATGCAGTTTGACACTGCTTTAACTGCCATGGATCAATGGGCTTTGCAGTTTGTTGTGGCAGCAGAACTCAGAGAGGCTAAATATCTCACAAAACTGCAAATCCCAGAATTCCATAGCACTGAGTTTCTTGGCAGTTAAATTGGTGTCAAACTGCATTATTTCTACAGTGGAAATGAGACCACACTCTGAGGAAAGGAGCCAGTTGTCCGGATGCTTGATTCTGGAGCTCAATGTGGGGAAGGGACAGTCAGGTCAGAAAAAAATTGGTAAGATAAATGGGTTCAATACAGTATTTTACAAATTCCTTTTCCCATTCCATGTCAAACTATTGAAAGCTTCATTTTCTATATTTCTCCCTTACTACTCTTTCATCTATAGGTCAGATAAACAACTCCCCAAGAATTATGAATGCCCTTAAATGGATAACTGCAACAATTGGATACAAGTTCTCTTTTTCGGTACCACCAAATACATTTTACGATCAGGAGGATGGAAATACAACACAGCTAACCCTTGGGATAAAACCAGCTGATGGCTTCCCAGAAGGTCGGAAAAGCTGGCTGCAGTTTAATTCAAGTTATCAAACTATGGATGGCTATCCACTTGATAATGATTTTCAGTATTCACCCCAGGAATTTTTACTTTTTGCCACGGATTCAGGAGGACTCAGGACTTCAGATACTCTCATAATAGAAATGCTTAGGCCCACTACTATCCCATGTCATATTTATACTGTAAGAACAAAAAACAGCTACCACTCATTCCTAAGAAATAGAGAAAAGGTTAATTTGTTTTTTGAGAAACTTTCCAATTATTTGACTGACGGGAGTCCTGGAAACATGGTGCTTCTGCACCTCAAACCAGGGTCCACTGCGATCACATGGTATATTAAGTCATTTTGTACAATAACCACTGGATGTGCAAGAGATGAAATCCAAGATGTTCTAATCAAACTAGGAGTACCTGGTAGAAACCTGAATCCAAATTTTGTTGAGGCAATGTTGCCAGACTACAAAGTTTATCAACTTGAAGATGTTAAATACAAAGGGATCTGCTCATCTACCTCAAAGCCACTGAATGACTCTCTAATGTCTAACAGGACCTTAACTACATTTACGGATGACTGTTCCTGGATAGGAAATGTCTTCTCCATCTTGCTTATCAGCATATGTACTACAGTTATTGTCATTCTGGTAGTTACCCTCCACTTTTGTAAGTATCAGAAGAGAACTGTTGCTGGATCACAATCAGCATCTGTTAATGGAAGACCTTTCTTTACCTACATTGATTTGGAAATGGATACGTTGAGATCTCGGAAGTCACCTGTGCTTGAACCGGAGGTCCCACCATCGGCTCAGCTGTGGTTATCTGTGCCAGAACCTTCCCAACAGCATGTCTGCAGAGCAAACACAACTCTTGTTGCCTCATGCTTACCCCCACCTCCAAAATATAGACTTCCCCCATCTTATGTATTGGAAGGACCTAGCCAGAATCATCACCTTAGTCACAGAAATTATTGTCCCAAAGCCAGACTACACTGAGAAGCGAATTCAAGAAAATGTATATTTTGGTTTCATCCTTACTTTGACACAAGAGGTGCTTTGGAAAAAAGTTGTTAGCAATCGTAATCATGAATATGGATACCCTAGTACAGTCAGCCCTGTATCCAGATTCTGCATCCATGGATTCAACCATCAATGGTTTGAAAATATCCCTCCCCCCCAAAAAAATTCCAAAAAAGCAAACCTTGATTTTGCCATTACAAGAGACACCGTTTTACCACCCCATTGTATAAAATGGGATTTGAGCATCCAGGGTTTTTAGTACCCACGGATGTTCTTGGAACCAAACCCCAGTGGATACCAAGGGCTCATTGTCATTATTCATGATGACATAATGCACAACAGCATAGCTAACCAGATGTCAAGTAAAAGTTTTAGATTTAAAAAATCCTACTACATGAAATACTGTGTTTGTCATAAATGCATACACTTGTCATGTGCACACAGAGAAAACTTCACCTGAATTAAAGGCAAGGATAATGAGACACACCATGTTTTCCACCCATGTTGTCACATAAGTTTTGGGACAATAAATCATGATTCTAAAAAGTATTGCAGATGTTTTAATTAAAATTATTTTCCCAAAATGTTCTGTTGAAAGTTATTGGCAGAATTTGTCATTGTTGTTAACTGCCTTCGTGTCAGTCTCGACCCATGGCAACCCTATGGCTGAGACATCTTCAGGCCCCCCTGTCCTCTACTGCTCTGTCCAGCTCTTGCACACTCATATTTGTGATCTCTTTAATAAAGTCCATCCATCTAGCATGTGCCCTTCATCTCTTTCTACTTCCCTCCACCTTTCCTAATATTGTCTTTTCCAACGATTCATGCCTTATGATGTGTCCATAGTACGACAGTCTAAGACTTGTCATCTTGGCTTCTAGGGATATCTCTGGCTTGATCTGCTCTAGAACCCATTTGTTTGTCCTTTTGGCTGTCCATGGGATCCACAACACTCTTTTCCAGCACCACATCTCAAATGAGTTGATTTTCCTCCTATCTTCTTTCTTTACTGTCCAGCTCTCACATCCATGCATGGTAATAGGGAATACGATGGCCTGTATGATTCTGACTTTTGTGTTGAGTTGTATCTCTTTGCATTTGGGGATTTTTTTCTACTTCTTTCATAGTCACCCTCCCCATTCTTAATCTTCTTCTGATTTCCTGGCTGCAGTCCCCGTTCTACTGAGTTTGATCCCAGATATGAGAACTCATTTACTATTTCTATTTCCTCATTGTCTAGTTTGAATGTGTGTAAGGTCTCTGTGGTCATTATTTTTGTTTTCTTTATGTTCAACTATAAGCCTGCCTTTGCACTTTCTTCTCTGATCTTCCTTAGTTGTTCCAGGTTTGTGAGGTTTTCTGCTTGTACTATGGTGTTGTCAGCACATCTCAGATTGTTTATATTTCTCCTATTTTCATTCCTCCCTCTTCCATGTACAAGCCTGCTTTCCTTACAAGATGTTCTGCATACAAGTTGAATAAGTAGGGTGATAGGATGCAGCCTTGTCTGACTCCTTTGCCAACTGGGAACCATTCTGTTTCTCCGTGTTCTGTTCTGAGAGTAGCCTCTTGTCCTGAGTACACATTCATCATTAGGACTATCAGATGTGTTGGCACGCCCATGGCAAAATACCCAACCTTTATTAATTACAATCAGCAAATCCTTTTAAATCTCATGTTATGAGTATGGTGTGTTTGCTTCTGCCCCATCACTTCATTTTATGCTAATCTATTAATTGGATAATTTAAAAAAGATGTCACAAGAGCTGTATTGATATTGCATCCTCTGATCCAGCTTCTCCATTCAGCTGCTTCTTACTGTTATCTCTCCATGTTGTTCAAAACACAGGGATAGGTGTATGGAGGAACCACAGCGATTTTCCTAAGAACCACCTTTGCAAATATAAATTCTAGTAAATACAAGGCATTCTACAGTCATGAACAGCTTCCTCTGACTTGCATGCATTCAGAAAAACAGTTTCTAACCAGTAACTTTCCATTTGAAGGGCAGTTTGCCAATTGTAATTTTTCCAGACTTCTTGTATTGGGGAAATTATTTAGGATGCCAGCTTTTTATCGGCTTGTGTTTCTATGCTGCAAAGAATCTGTGTAACTTAGCTAGTGACAATTTTTATCTTCATGATATGGAAGCCTTAAAACTACTGCTATCTGCAGATCAAATTGCTATCAAAACCACAGCAGGCTAGTGTGTGAGCTGGCCATCTTTGGCCTTTGCCCCCTTGAGTCCCTATATTGGGAGAAAGGCAGGATACAAGAAAATAATAATATAATAATAATTTGCTAGCATGAAAATTTACATAGGGCCAAAATAAATGGGAATATGAATTTGGGAAGTATAATTTTAGAAGTTTCATGAATATCACCATCGTTAATACTCAGAAGACTTTAAACACACACTACATTCGGCAGATTGCTTATAAGCTGAAACAATTTTCAACTGAATTCAATAGTCCATTAGATATTTGAAGTGTAATACATATATTCTTGAGATATTTTAAAGTAGTGAGGACAGGAATGGTATGAGAGAGAAGCAGGTGAGAAATTATGTCCCATACTGTGATTCAAATGCCTATTTAAACAGTTAGTGAATGTCCCAAAAATTTATTCCTTAACTCCCTATGCTCTCAATGCTTATTTTATGGCATGATAAAACAAGTTAAGTTATGGAACACATTTGTCTCTCTAAACTAAGATATTTCACTCTTTCTATCCTGCAATGGTCTATTAAAACTTTCATTTCTGTTTTGATAAAAATGTATCTTATTATTTAACACTTAAGAATACCTATTTAGAAACTAAGGGGTGAAACAGACTGCCCCTTTGAGCCGGCTTCTCAGCGGCTTGGGGAAGTGTTGTTTAGTTGATGCATGCCCTGATGCCACCCCTAAGCTGGCGTCATGCCGCCTGCCCACCCACATGGTGGGCAGCGTTGCGGTGCTCTGGCGGCGCAGCATGCTGTAAACCGCCCGGATTGGGCTACCAATGGGCGGTATAAAATTTATTATTATTTATATACCATGGAGGCGGTGGAAAAGTCGCCTTTTTCCGGTGCAAACAGAAAAAAGCCAGAGTGGGACTGGCTTAATGTCATAAAACATATGCACTCCGTTGTTACATTTACTGGTATGTTATTTTAAATTTACTTGTGTTTTTACACAATTTTAATATTGTTTTGCTCTTCTTCTATTAAACCTATTTTATCATTGGCTAATCTTGCATCCTTACCGTTGAATGGTATTAATGGTGGATCAAATTTTTGTTCCTTTTACATATACTCTCTTTATAATTTTCTTTTTACATACACTTTCTCTATAAAGTGCCATACTCTATGTCTGAAAAACAGATTATAATAAAGTTGTAATTTGGCATTTTACAATGGCTGCTTGCCAAAGAATCAAAATTGCTGCCAAATCCATGAAGAGGGATTAGTGCCTGATCTCAGTACTCAGTAAGGAGCCAAAAGAGTGATTTTGGCTGGATAAAGTACTTTAAACAATTAGCAAGAAATGCAGTTGAAACAACATGGGGCCAGTTCAGTTAACTAATGGATAAAAATCAAAAACAATATAAATGTTTGACTCCTTAAAATTAATTTAAAACAACTTATTTACCTTATTTTCCTGCGTATAAGACTACTTTTTTACCTGCAAAATCTGTGGCTAAAGTGGGGGGGGGGTCGTCTTATACGCCGGATATAAGGATAATGAGGATAGAGGTGCTAAAACTCTATATTTTGACTGGAAAAATGGGGGGGTCGTCTTATACGCGGGTCGTCTTATACGCCGGAAAATACGGTAAATTTCTTTTTTCTTCCATATACCTCAATAGTAAGCTGTGCTGGCCACTAAGCTCCAAAAAACTGGTATGTACCATCTGATGTATCTGTGTATACCAAAAAATCACAGAATAATCCTGTCTGTAGCTTTTTAAACCATATCACAGAGACTCTAGGACAAAAATATAGGGTTGTGGTAACAGCCTTCTGTAACTGCTTTTGCAGTAGCAGTTGACCTGTAGTAGATTCTATCTCAAAAATGACTTCTGATATTGAGTTGACCAAATCTCTTTTCCCATTTCTTGCAGGTACACATAAGATCTCAGATTTCAACCCTTTTAGTAGCCTTTTAACTCTCTATGCAGCACTTTATCGTAAGAGATGAAAAGGAGAAACACTAGTGTGAACATGACTGCATGAAAGTAGTGATCTACAAAAATTTTACAATCAAAGAAACAGCTGAAGGGCTGTCTCTAAAACATGCAATTGAACACTAGAGGAGTGAAAACTTTACCACTGTAGTAATAATGCTGAATAGCCACTGCTTGTTGTTGCACATCTGGCAATCACTATGGGGCCAAAGGATTTCTGGTTACACAATTAAGTTCTGGATACCTTGCTGAGTAAAAGCAAAGCAAAGCAGATTCATTTATATACCGCTTCATATCGCACTATGGGATGTCTAAGCGGTTTACAACTGTAAGCTCATTGCCCCCCAACAGTTGGGTGTCCTAATTAAAGTGTCTCTAAATATGACAACAACAAAACCTCATGTAGAAAATATTGTTTCTCCAATAGGAAACAAAACCATTTTTATTTACTTTATAAAGACACTACAAGTTGGAAATAAAAAGACTTGTTTTATTCAATCATAGATTAAAAAGGGATGCAGGGAAAATGATATACACATTTAATGCAATATTCAGATTTTGTAACTTCATAGAAAAAGGCTAAAATTAGAAAAATGTAAAAACCAATTGAAGCAACTGAACTGTACAATTTAATATAGTTACTGAATTAAGCATAAAGAACTTTATGCAACTTGACCAAATTAGTTACTTGATACAGTATTCACTGCCGGCTGGCTTTTCCATTTTCTGTTGTTTCCATTCTGAAAGAGAGAAGTGGCAGGGGGGAGCGGGGGAGAAATACTTTATAAAGTTCAGCTTGCATGCTATTTAACCAGTCTACAGAAAATGAAAATGTTAATTTTATCTAGACTTTTCTGTTTACAACTGGAGCAATATTCCATTAAAAATATGGTTTATTATTTCCTACACTTGGGAAAAACGAGGTTTTGTGTGTGTGTGTGTGTGTGTGTGTGTGAGAGAGAGAGAGAGAGAGAGAGAGAGAGAAATTCTTATAGGTCAAATCAACTTGTAGCACAAATTATTTAATTGCCCAGCCAAGAAAATGGAAGGTGAGTAGACAAGACTTAACCTACTGCATTCACCGCTGGTGACCTAAAAAATCCAATCTGTTGATGTTGGATGATGAAATAACTTAGTATGTTTAAAACCTGATTGGTGAGACAAAGCAATGAGACCAGCCCCATTTACCCTTGGTAATATATATGCCATTCAATCATCCTTCTAACATTGCGAATTGTTTAAGAGAGAATGGTGTAGTACTTTAGAAATTTATGTCAAAATTTCTCTAAACTTCTTACTTCACTGCCACACAAATGCACATTTTCTCCAAATGGCTCAACCTACTGAATGTCAGGATCATTAGTAGTACTTCAAGATAATGACTAGGATTTATTTTATTAATCTAGGTACAAGAGACAGGACGTCTCAAAGTGGTTTAACTCATTAGGTAAATTCTGTTTTCCCTTTCAACTGATCTTTCCATCAGAATTTGCCCACAAGGCGTGGACATAAATGGTAGTTTAAAAGAGGGAGAACTTGAATTTGTTTCTCAACAGACTGGCTTCAAAAGGTTACAGTTTAGTATCTATGTAAAACTGGCCTATATGAGAAAGAGGCAAGGGAGAGGGAGACCACCTCATTGCCTTCCTAGATCCTAGTCACACTCAAAGTATTTGCCTGCTGTTATATAGGGCTAACTATATGGTGGCGACATGAGCACACATGTAAGCCCTGCTTTCAACCACCCCAACCACATCCAGCAGCATCCGCACTGCATAAATAATCCAGTTTGACTTTAACGGTCATGGCTCAAATGCTATGGAATCCTGGGAATTGTAATTCTGTGAGACTTTTAGCCTTTTCTCTCAAAGAGCTCTGGAGTCATAATAAACTACAATTCCCAGAATTCCACAGAATGGAGCCATGGCCATTAAAGTGGTGTCAAACTGAATTATTTATGCAGTGTGGATAAAGCCTTAATCTATAAGTATTTGTCTGTTTATGATTACAGAAATTTTCAGATGGGAAAGCCCATTTTTACCCACATGCCCAATACTAATTTAGCTCTATAAAGCAGGCAAATAGGGCTCCTGTGTGATTAAGCCTTACAAATTTTATGGCAGTTCTACCTACGATTTCAGGAGAAAGGGATTAATTAGTGTTACTTACTAAAGTCATGTTTTATGATATACTTACAAAATGACATTCAGATAGCCCATTGACCTGTAAGAATATCAGAGCAACCAAGATTTTATTTAGCAATACAAACCCATTCTCTTCTTTAAGGTGTTGATAAAGTTCAGCCTTATTGTTGACAGAGTTCAAACGACCAATAAATTCCTGATGTTTCCTAGAATTTGCAGTGTTAATTCTGTTGCTCCATAAGGACAGCAGAGATACTGGGCCTGAAAAATATGGTTTAGTAAACAGGATTTAATTGTACTCATTATTTTGCATTCTTATATCCTAATTTAGTACTCTGTGTACAATACAATAAATATGTATTTTATAGGTATTATAAAAACATAGCATCTCTCTGTTCGTATTTTTACTTAATTTTGTCTTGACGGTAGACACAACATAAACCACATCTCCAGTGTGTAGCAGACAAGGAAATATTTTACAACAACTGAGCTTTTCACTCATTGACAAAATCCAAATCTAATTTCTCTCAGTACAAATCAGAGTTGGGGCAAAAGAATATAACATATAACAGTTTCTTAGCAAAACTTCAATCAGCTGACAATCGCATAGTTGGGAGATTAGCCAATCTTTGGCAGTCTAAAATGATGCAGACCATTTTTAGTGTGTGTGTGTGTGTGTGTGTGTGTGTGTGTGTATGTTCAAGGAACTATTACATCTTAGTTCTCTTTTATATAAAAAGGATGTTTCTATCAGAGTAATACTCTGTTCAGTAGCTGACCACAGCAATAGGCCAATGAGTTGGGAGAGGAAAACAGGACCGTTTCTTCCAGAGCTGTCCATTTCCTCTGAAAGAAATGGAACAGGGGAAAGATGAGGTACAAGATGAAAATAGTATTTTCCTTACACGCATTCCTCCCCATTTCACCTTTCAGAACAGCTGGAAGAACCCAGAAGAGAACCAAGGAATATACAGTACCTCCCTCCCTACAATGCGCCTCTTATATGATGAGCTCATGCTTGAGCATCCTTTAGTCTCTCTCTCTATCTGGCTGTTCTCAGCTTGGCAAGTTTGGGGAAGAGGAGAAGTAGTGGAGGACATAGTTTCTATGAAGGAACTCCCACGTTCAATCTGGGGCACTCACAATGAAGAAGAATGTCATATAGCACTGCTGAGAAAGGCACTAGTAGGAGACTATCGAGAACTGCTGCCAGAGAGCAATCTGACAGTCTTGCTGTGTATCTGGCAACTTCATATACCAGAGGAAAGAACACATGGGAAAGAACACTTCTTGTTTTATTGTTTTTCTCCTGCCATTCTAAAATGTTTAAAAAGAGGAGGGGAAAGAAAAGAACACAGTGGGTCTTCATTATTGCTGGGGTTTGGTTCCAGGAACCCCCACATATACCAAAATCTGTGGCTGCTGAAGTTTCATTATATACAATAGTGTAATAAAATTGTGTTCCTTATATAAAATGGTATCCGCTATATCAAACACCAAGGTTTGCTTTTTGGATTCCCCCTCTGCCCCCGAATATTTTCGAGCCGTGGTTATTTGAATCTGTGGATATGGAGGGGCAACAGTATGTGAAGGGGAATCTGGAGGTCTTCTACACAACCCTTTTTGTTCATGCCCTGCCTTCTTTTAGTATGAAAGGAATGGATTATGCATCTAAAAGAGAAAAGGGAAAACAAGGGCCTTTAAGCAACAGAATTTCTCTCACTATATCTGTGTACCTTCTTGTGAAGCAACAAGCCTTGGCCAGAAGTGGGCTGACATGCAAGTCTGGGCTACCAACCCTTCTATAACATCTTTACATTAAGACTGATGCTAGTACCTTTCAAGCAACATTAATATTATTTAACCTATCTCTGTATTGTGTCCCCTAATGGAAGATGTAGGCACTTAATGCTTTTTAAGATGCTGAGCTTTAACTGGATGACAATTTTGTACTTAAATAACATAAATAAAAAGCTGTCAAATTTGCCTTTGTGTTTTCCTCAATAAATTTGCATAGTTTATTCCATTTTCCAGAACAGGAACACATTTTCATAATACTTCCCAATTTTCTCTTTAACAGGAAAGCACTTCAAAAGCAATCTGCTAATACAACGAAAGCTAATGATAAACTTACCCACTACCTAGCTGCTAACTACAGTGGATAGATTTACAAACTTTTATGAACCATTTCTTCCCAAGGCGATCACATCCTGTAAACATACACCTGTCCTTCCACATTCACTGGGGTTAGGGGCACAGGGCCTCTATGAATGTGGAAAAACTGCAAATAACAAAAACACTATGTTTTTACCTCA
>CM034708.1:121876888-121887294 GCA_020142125.1 Phrynosoma platyrhinos
AATCCTTAAAGTGGACTCAATTTGCACTATTTCTGGCAGTCCGCAACCTTACTCTGTCTCTCTGTTTGAGCCCAACTGTCTCTTCAGTTGTTGTTGTTTCTGGCTCAGTGGGAGCTTGGGTATGACAGTGGTGGGGAACCTTTCGACAGCCAGCCTTTACAGCTAGTGGCGTAGTGGTGTGAATGTTGGGACTATGGTTCTGGGAGACCCGGGTTCGAATCCTGGCTCAGCCATGGAAACCCACTGGGTGGCCTCAGGCAAGTCACACTCTTTCAGCCTCAGAGGATGGCCGTGGCAAACGCCCTCTGAGGAAACACCTTGGGTCTGATGGTGGGGAACCTTTTGAGAGCCGGTCTTTACGACTACTGTTGTAGTGGAAATACAGACTACGAGCTACGTGACCCACAGCATCTTGGGTTCTATGCAGAGCAAAAGTTGAGAGAGGACCTTGATAGGTTTGTAAACATAGTTTATTATGCCGGCAGTCCCAAAGGAAATAGCATTCCAAGCTTTGGGCAAAGAACAAAGGAAAAATGGCTTCGTTTTATACACCATCAAACAAAGAAATCCAATTCTCACACCTCATTGGGCATTTCAAACTGTAAACATAGAGATTCTCAAGCAATGAGAATAAAGATTTTAGAATACATTATATTCAAAGCAAATTCCAGCGATCTCTTATCAGCAGGAAGATGGTGTGCACCAGGAGGCCCTCTGTACAGAGTACCTAGCAATGATTTATTGTGGCTGCAGCAGTCCTTCAAAAGGTCGCTATGTATCTAACATCCTGCACTTGCCTGCTGCTGAAGTCTTCTAACATTCATCCCTTCTAAGAGGCCTCAACTCCCAGAATCCTCTCTGTGTGGCTGCTTGGCACTTAGCATCTCTTTCTACATTTAATTCTATACATTTCTAACATAGATAGCAAAAGTATTGATTATTGAAACTTTTCCACTTCACTGTAATGAGGAATATCTTGGGATCATTTAGTCCATGTGAACAAGAATGGCATAGTGGTTTGAGACCAGGGTTCAAATCCTGACTTGGCCATGGAAACCCACTGGGTGGCCTTGGGCAAGTCACACTCTCTCAGTCTCAGAGGATGGCTGTGTCTGACGGTGGGGATCCTTTGGAGAGCCGACCTTTAAAACTACTATGGTGAGGAATGTCTCACTATTATCCTGGCATCATTTAGTCCATGGGAGGTGGCATCAAGAGCCAGAATGGTGTAGTGGTTTGAGAGCAGGGTTTGAATCCCAACTTGGCAATGTAAACCCACTGGGTGACCTTGGACAAGTCACACTCTCTTAGCCTCAGAGGATGGCAAGGGTAAACCCTCTCTGAAGAAACATGCCAAGAAAACCCCATGATTTATGGCAACCTTTTTAGGGTCACCATGAATCAAAAATGACTTGGAGGCACACAACAACAACAACAACTACAACAAAACCTTTGGCCCTCCAGATATTGTGGGCACAGCTTTTTACCATGGTGACTCAAGCTTTTTGGAGCTGAAGTCCAGAATGTGAGGAGAGTAGGATGACCAGAGATCCTCCTCCTTTTCCATGACGTGCTCTACATTCCAGCCTTCTGTCCAGGAGAAATTCCCAAATGCCCTCCATTTTGAGCAAGACTCGGGAGCATGGATTTATATTGGTATAAGTGGGTTTTTTTAGCTTTTGTTTGGTCACATCCTCCACTTTTCTTGAGTGTCCTCCATTTTGCATTGCCTCATCTTCCTTTGCAGTTAGGACATCTGGTCACCCTGCTCCAATAGGGTGTTTTCCAGCTTGAATACAGGGCACAGGTAAGTCAAAGATTCACAGATTCTGAGTGGCCCAGAAATTTGTTGTTGTTAACTGGCGTCAGGTGGACTCCAACTCATGGCAACCCTATGGATGAGACATAGCCAAGACCACCACCCCCATCCTCCACTGCTCCGTTCAGGTCCTGTAGATTCAGGTCTGTGACTTCCCTGATTAAGTCTACCCATCTGGCTTTGGTCTCTTTCTACAGCCCTTTACAGCCCTGTGCGATATGAAGCGGTATATAAATGAAGCTGCTTTGCTTTGTTTTTGCTTTGCTTTACCTTTCCTAGTGTTGCCTTTTCTAATGAATTGTACCTCTTATTATTTGGCCAAAGTACGACAGCCTCAGTCTTATGACATGACCAGAGTAAAACCTGGTCATCTTGGCTTCCAGGGGAATTTCTGGTTTGATCTGTTCAAGAACCCATTTGTTTCTCTTTTTGGCTGACCATGGTATCCTCAGCACCGTTCTCCAGCACCACATCTCAAATGAGTTTATTTTTTTCCTGTTTGCTTTCCTCACTGTCTAGCTCTCTCATTTGTACATAGTGATGAGGAATAGATCTACAGTTACGATACAGTCAGCCTTCCATATCCACATATTTTTTTATCCATAGATTCAACCAGCCATGGCTTGAAACTATTCAAAAATATATATAAATTTCAAAAACCAAACCTTGATTTTGCCATTTTATATAAGGAACACCATTTTGCTATGCTACTGAATTTAATTGAGCACCCACTGATTTTGGTAACCAGGAGGAGTCCTGGAACCAAACCCAAGTGGATACCAAGGGCCCACTATAAAACCATTAAAGTACATTCATAAGAGCACAGGTACAGATTAAAAAGTCATGATTTAAAATTGTTTGGGTGGCTTGCATAATTCTAACTTTAGTGCTCAACTGTATATCGTTGCTCTTTAAGATCTTGTCTAGTTCTTTCATGGCTGCCCTTCCCATTCCTAATCTTAGTGTTTCTTGACTGCAGTCTCCGTTGTATTAAATGTTTAATCCAAGATATGAGAAATCTTTAACTCCTTCCATTGTCTCGGTTGAATTTATGTAGATTCTCTGTGGTCATTATATATGTCATCTTTATGTGCAGCAGCAAACCTGCTTTGCACTTTCTTCTTTGACCTTCCTTAGTAATTGTCCCAACTCTGTGATGTATTCTGCTAGCAGTATGTAGTAATAGTTCAGTGCTGTCATGTAGTAATAGTTCAGTGCTGTCATTTAAACATACACCAAGATGCCAGAACTCCTGCCATTCCCGGAGCCCATTCACACAACATACTTGTAGCATTATGATTTCCCATTAGCTGCCTTGGAAACGTCCTGTGGAATTCTGGAATTTGCAGCCTAGGGAGGGGTATTTAGAATGCTTGAACACAAAGCTTCAGCTCAGCAAACTATGAATCCCAGGAGGATTCTGTGGATGCAACCATGGCAGTTGAGGTGCAGTCATAGTGCTGTAACTGTGTATCTAGTGTGAAAGAGGCCCCTGGTTTGGAGCATGGTGGAGAGTTTCTGGAATGGAAGGGGAGAGCTTTTGAGTGGAGGGAATAAGGGAAACCAAAACATTGGGCGGCACTGGTTGAAAGAGAGAAAGATCTGGGAGATTCTCTTTCCAAAAGGCACTAGTGGTGGATTGTTTTCATTGATAGTCAAGATCTGTTGGAGTTTGACAAAGCAGACACAGTCATTGGGGAATCCAGGTCATAGTGCTGAAGGGTGAAAATAGTGATCGAGAGGCACTTCGATTTCTTGTTTCCTTTCTAGACCATTTCACTCAACATCAAAAATGAACTTAGCTGGAAGGGCGGGGGGGGGGAGCTAGTAAAAGGTAGGTTAAGCAATGCAATTGTTAAATGGAATTGTAATTGGTTGAGCAACCCAGCCCAGAGGGTGCTACCAATCACTCCTTTTCATCCTAGAGAGAAGTGACCAGTAGGGTGCCACAGGGTTCTGTCCTGGGCTCAGTGCTATTCAACATCTTTATCAAATACTTGGATGAAATAATAGAGGGCATGCTTATCAAATTTGCAGATGACACCAAATTAGGAGGAGTAGCTAATATCCCAGAGGAGAGGATCAGAATTCAGAATGATAGATTAGAAAGCTGGGCCAAAGCTAACAAAATGAAATTGAGCATGGAGAAATGTTAAGGGTGAAAAAATGAAATGCATAGATATAGTATGGGGGACACCTGACTTAATGAGAGTACATGTGAAAGGGATCTAGGAGTCCTAGTAGACCACAAGCTCACCATCAGTCAATAGTGTGATCCAGCAGCTTAAAAAGCCAGTAAGATCCTAGGCTGTATCAATAGGAATATAACAGCAAGTAATATTCCGCTTTGGTCAGGCCTCACCTGGAATACTGTGTCCAGTTCTGGGCACCACAATTCAAGAGGGATATTGAGAAGCTGGAGTGTGTCCAGAGAAGGGCAACCAAAGTGGTGAAAGTTCTGGAAACCATGCCTTATGAGGAAAGACTTAGGGAGTTGGTATGTTTAGCCTGGCGAAGATTAAGAAGTGACATGATAGCCATGAAGGAATGTCATACTGAGACTGGACAAGCTTGTTTTCTGCTGCTCCAGCGAATAGGACATGGAGCAGTGGCTGCAAACTACAGGAAAAGAGATTCCACCTAAATATTCGGAGGAACTTCCTGATGGTAAGAACTGTTCAACAGTGGAATGTGCTGCCTTGGGGAGTGGCAGAGTCTCCTTCTTTGGAGGTTTTTAAACAAGTTGGATGGCCATGTGTCAGGAGTAGTATTCCTACACAGCAGGGGGTTAGACTGGATGGCCCTTGAAGTCTCTGTCAACTCTGTGATTCTGTGCAAGGTTGGCATGCGTGAGTCAACATAACAAGGCACCTTCCCATCTTAAATTGGCCTGAATTTAATGATCGTCTCAGTTCATTGGGTTAGTTATTGACTGGCCACTCAATACTTATATAATTCCCATTGATTCAGTAGGTCATTTCCAGTGGACTAGTGGTAGGATTCCTTCCTGCCCATTTAAAAAAAAAAATACCAATATTTTGGGCTCTAGATGGGGACCCTTCTGTTCTCCACATGTTTTGAACTTCAACTCGAAGATATTCTAGCTAGCATGGCTGAGGGCCAGAGTTTCTCCACTTCTGGGCTAGAACGCTGGACTTAGAATTTGGAGAACCAGGTTCCAATATTGACTTAACCACATATTGACTGAACTGTATGGCCTTGACCCAGTCAATCTCTTCCTCAACCCGACCTCTTGTAGTCATGCTGTGTCATATATGTCATTGGACAATGTGGGTATAAATGTTACAAATAAATAATACTCAACATTGTCTAGTATCAGCTATGCTGACTGGATACTGTTAATTTTTGTTTCTCCTTCAGATCCATCTTTTTTTAAAAAAATCTTATATACGCTGCCAACTTCAAGTATCCTTTTATTGTTTGCTTATTAATTTATCTTTCTGTTCAACATGTCTTCCAAAGAGCTCATGGTAGGATGCATAGTTCTCCATTTTTCCTTTCAGCAACTTTGTGAGTTAGAATGACTGAATGATAGTAACTAGATCAAGGTCACCCACAGTGTCTAAGTGTAGATTTGAACTCAAGTCTCCTTAGTCCTACTCTGTTTCTTGTAAATACTAATCCAAGCTAGCTTTGCTGCTGATAGTATATACAGTTGGCCCTCCTCATCCACATATTTTTTTATCCACAGATTCAAGCATCCATGGCTTGAAAATATTTTTTTTTAAAAGTATAAATTCCAAAAAGCAAACCTGTGGTGAGTCCGCACCCTCTCTCCTTTCCAGTCGCCCAGAGCTGGATGGCTGGCCCTAGACCCCCCTACGGCCAAAGGTCCCTTGCCCTCAGGTGGACCCTTGCCTTCCACCTCCACCAGCTCCTCCCTCCGTCCCAGCATGAGGTATCAGGGCTCCTGCTGGATGACCAGTCCTTGTGGCAGTGGGCAAGTTGTGTCCCTCCTGGCCTCCTCCTCCTTGTCCTCCTCTCCCTCGGCGAGGGCCTCCGAGAGCCCCAGAGGACAGACCCACCCTGGCCATGGGAACATATTTGAATGTTTGAGAGGCTAGACATCCATGCATGACATCTCAAGGGTGACAGAATGGTGTTAATATTATATAACAGGGTCCTTGTCTGCTGTATTTTATTTTTTAGAAATGAGTTGCACAATTGAGAAGGCCCTAGCAGATGCAAAAGCGCTAGTGGAAAGACTGAGAGAACATGACAACGCAGCAGAAGCTTTGATTGAACAAACTACAGCTCTCAATAAACGAGTAGAAGCCATGAAGCAGGTTTGCATATCATTCCTCTAATAGCCTGAATCTTTAGAAACCTGGAAAAAACATCACAGCTGTAACAGCATTTATGCTTGTTCAAGCTAGATGGTCTCCTACTCTAAGGCTGTATCTGCACTTCAAAAATATTCTGGTTTGACACTACTTGAAGTGCCATGGCTCAGTGCTGTGGAATTCTGGGAATTATAGTTTGGCACTAGAGCGGAGCTTATGCTGTTTAGGGTATTTGGAATTCTGTTTATTTTTATTGTGACTAAATTCAACTTTGCTGTTAATAATAAGCCTGACATCCTTGCCTTTTTCTAACATTAAGAAATATTTAATTTCAGTACCAGGAAGAAATTCAAGAACTTAATGAAGTAGCAAGACATAGGCCTCGCTCTTCTTTGGTGTTGGGGATCCAGCAAGAAAACAGGCAGATAAGGGAACTTCAACAAGAAAACAAAGGTGAGTAATGATTTAATTTAGAAAGCTTCATTCTGCACTGTTTATTTTATTTAGGACTTGGAATTGTGCAGCCTTCCAGATATTGCTGGAATGCAACTCCCAGCAACCCTAGTCACTGTAACTAGTGGTGAGGTATTCTAGGAGTTACTGTCCAATATCTGGAAAGCTGCAGTTCTCACCCCACTCTACCTATAAAGCACAGGTCTCAGTAATTGAGTCAGGAGGGCTCTTCCATTAATATTGAAAATGCTTCATTGGACCAATCAGGTACATATGTACTAACAATCTTTCCTATTTCTTATAGTCATGTATGTTGTTAAGCCATTAAGTGTCTCAAGCAGTACGTGGGTGTTAGGTACTTTGTATTTCACATTATCAGAAATTGAAGTGAATAATCACAAGAAATCTAAAATCTTCGAGTTACTTTGGTTTAAAAGAACTATAATAAAATAGATGTCCCTTGTAGGTTAAACAGTCTGGGAGTTATAGGCAAGGTTACTAGGCATAATCTTTTCTTTTCTTTAGATAAGATTTCCTGCAACACTTTAAATGTGTTACATTTATTTTGACAGAGTTACGTACTTCTTTAGAAGAGCATCAGTCTGCCTTAGAACTAATAATGAGCAAATACAGAGAGCAGATGTTCCGGCTGCTCATGGCCAGCAAAAAAGATGATCCAGGTATAATAGTGAAGTTGAAAGAACAGCACTCTAAGGTAATGACTTTAAAATATGTAAATCTGTTGTAGTATAATGTTTTATTTCATTGACAATACTGGAGATTTTTACCTTTTGGTTTTACTTGTTGTTTAAGTCTAGACTGCACGGTACTCTGCAAAGCTTCCTTTTGAAGCCCCTGCTCCTTCATCATGAAGTGCAAGATTAAGAGAGGGGATGACTTACACAGAAGTAATAATGGCTGTGATGAAAGATGCTTAAGCTTTTAATCTTCCCAGTACTGTCATTGGAAGCTGCTGATTTACCTTAGCCTGGGTTTCAGGGCTGCTTATGTTTGTATCAGTTTACAGAATTATGCAGAGCTAAGCAAGACTAATTGTTCAAATGAGTTTAGTGAAAAATGTCAAAGACATAAAAATAGGTTTCCATAACTTCAGGTGAATTTCCCCAATGACTGAATAGAATTTTTTGAGCCCTTTTAGATGCTGAAGGAAAATCCTACTTTGATAGATTCAAAAATATTGGTGCAAGCTTTTGGTGGCATGATGCAAAAACCTCTAAAACAGTTTCTGATTTTACATTTAGATGCATATCTAAAGGTATGCATCTAAATGTAAGGTATTTTAGCTGTATATACAGTGGGAGTGCTGGATTTGTATAGTGCTTTTTCCTTTCCTTCCTTTTTAAAGTCATGACTGTACTGGAGAGCATGTTATGATCATTCTGTTGAGCATTAAAATATATTGTCATCCTGTATTCCCAAAGAACTGGTTTGTTTTTCTGTGCGCTAATTATCCCAAGAGGCTATAATTAGCATGAGCAGTTGTTTAGTTAATATTTTCAAGCGATGGATATAGAATCCATGGGTATGGAGAGCTGACTGTAAACAGAGCCCTTGTGGTTTGGGCACTGCAAATGTTTCCTATTACAATAAGCAGTACACATAGCACTAAGAAACTGCCTTGAGTAATACTGATAATGCTTAATAGTTAACAGTCAATTATTTTGGAAAATTTAGTTTGATACTTTGTTTTTTACCTAAATTATAGCTTTTGCTTATTAACCAGATTTATGCTTAAAACTCAACTTTGTTACTAGCTGTTGGTTTTAATTTATTCTCTTCGTTTAGGAGTTGCAAGTACATGTGGACCAAATCACAGAAATGGCAGCAGTAATGCGCAAGGCCATTGACATCGATGAACAGCAGGGTTGCAAAGAGCAAGAACGTATTTTTCAGCTTGAGGTAAGTATCAAACCCCAGGGAAACTCAGGGTAAATAAGTTATAAATAAACTGATAAAAGATTTAATAAGTGAGAACCAGCATGGTTTAGTAATTTGAGTGTTGAACTACGGCTCTGGTGGCCAGGGTGCAAATCTGTACTAACACATGGAAACCCACTGGATGACCTTAGGCAAGTTACACTCTCTCAGTCCTTAGAGCAGGACGTTTGCCTTCCTTTGAACTGAGGTTATAAAACAGTATTAAACTAAAATTCTAAAAGCTTTGGAAAAGAATAAAAACTTTAAATGAGATATAAAAACAATGAGGAAAAGAACAGTGTAAGTATTCAGGCAGGCAATTTTAGAAGTATAAAGAAGTGAGTGAAAAGGGATAGAGCACAGCTGAGGAAGAGGAAACCCTCTTCAATGAGAAGCCTAGAGTTCCTGGATTGCTTAGGTTTAGACCATGGATCATTTTGAGTGCTCTTTTCTACATCTTTTCCAGCTCTACAGTATACTTTTTATGATATGATGAGAACTATATTACAGATATGGTTGGTGAGGACATGGGAAAGAACCTTTTCAGTAGCTGCCCACAGGCTATGGAATGACCTCCCATGGGAGGCCAGCTTGGCCCCTTCTGTGCTCTCTTTCTCCCAGCAGGCAAAGACCTTATTTACCCAGGCCTTTGGCTGGCAATTGGCCATTTTCATCTTTTCATTGAAGTGTGCTGTATTTTTTTATCATTGTTATGTTTTAACTGTTTTTTTTATCAGTTTCAAAATAATAGATGGGATTCAGGATCAGATTTAGGGATGCATAATCTGGAATTACATATCTGTAGATGATTGGTGTTCACGTTCCCTACATATTCACACTACTTTATTGGGCAGCAGTCACACGGATAGAAGGTGTCTATTCTAATAGCGATTGGAGTTTGGTGAATGATGTTTCCATCAGCCAGCTAAGCTGCAATGATCAGAAGCAGAACCACTTTCACTCTTCCTTGTTGAGGGCCCATTGGCTGGAGGGAGGTGGAAATTATCATCTTCCCACACCCCGATCACCAGCAGAATGGATCCCCTTCTGTTCACACCATTGATAACCTGGCAAAGTAGGTTTTTGTGATGGTTAGACTGGGCTACACTGTGCAATTAGCTATCTAGTTAATGCAGTTAGAGAACTAAATAGGTCATGTAGAATTTTGGCCAATCTTTTTAATGTAGTAGATTTTCAAATTGCTTTTTTAAACTTTTGTATTCCCCATTTTTTAACTGTACTTGATTTTAACTTATATTTCAAGCTGCCTTGGGTCCCATACTGTGAGAAAGACAGGATATAAAGTAAACAGATAAAATAAATTAAAAACTATGCACACTCTTCCAGATTTGGCTGCACCATAGATTACTTTCAAGAAATTATGATATTGGCAGTTCCATTCTTTTATTTCCTTTCCTAATGATACCCAACATGGAATTCTCCTGTTTTATAATGGTCATACACAGTGCTGACATTTTAATTGATCTCATCCATCAGAACTTAATTCCTTTTCCTGATCAGTCACTACCCATGTGATCCTATCATCTTATATATGAAGATGTGGGCTGGTTTTGCTTTGCCGTTTTTGTTTTGTTTTCTTTTGGCCCATTGTGAATCATTTTATTCTTGTTTACCCAGAACTCCATATGCCATTTCAGTGCCCACTCCCATTTTGAAGAGATCCTTTCTATTTTAACTACTGTATTTTCTGGTGCATAAGACGACTTTTTAACCCTGGAAAGGGGTCTCAAAAGTCAGGGGTCATCTTATATGCTGGGTAGAGGAGGATGAGGGCGAGGGGACAAAGAGAACGTAGCCAGGAGAGAGGACGATGAGGATGAGGGGAGAATTCTGCAGATCCCAGAATTCCATAGCCTTGAGCCAGGGCAGTT
>CM034708.1:121887394-121897666 GCA_020142125.1 Phrynosoma platyrhinos
AGCATCCCTGGGTTGTGGGGACGGGTATGTGAACACTTGTCCACCCAGGGACTAAGCCAGGTGAGCTCTGGGGGCAAGATGGCATGGGCTCAGCTCATGCTATCCTGTCCTGTCTGTTCAGGCCCCTGGATTCCTGCAGGAATGGGAGCTTTCTTTGTTGCTCTTGCTATCAGATCATCTCAGGTAGGCTGCCATATACACTTGGAAGTCTTATCACAGAATATTTCATTGTAAGCAAATAATAGTGAGGTTTGCTGGTGTCACAACTCTCTGAAGTACTGGTATTCTGACACTTTTTTTTTTTTAGCATTGTCAAGTATTCAATTTTATTTACTTTCCATAACTGTGTATACAACTTCTCTACCAGATCATTCAAGATGATTGAGTTGAAAATAATTTTCACCTTCACATTTTCTTATTTAAAGGATATTCTGAAATGAAACATGAGGCAACTTAGTACAGGAACTTTACTTCTGACTTCCAAAGTATATCCTTTGAGGAATCTGAAATACAGATCCCAATTTGCGGGGGATCTGTTCCAGGAGCCACCCACCCCGCGAAAAAAGCAGTTCACAAATATTCAAGCCCCATTGAAACTAATAGCCTGTGTGCCTGCGGCCATTTTATGTATAGCCACTTGTCCCTCTCCATGAAGAGCGAGACCATGGACTCGAAGTCCACCAATGGGGAGGGACAACTGTATAATATACTTTCCCCCTTCTACTTTTTTTCTCAAGTAAATTTTTCTCATGCTTTGCCTTGTAAAACCATTATTTTTCTTGTTTACAGCAGGAAAATAAAGGACTGAGAGAGATTCTGCAGATAACCAGAGAATCATTCCTGAATCTTAAAGAAGATGCATCAGAAAGTACATCTCTCTCTGCGTTAGTAACAAACAGCGACTTGAGTCTGAGAAAGAGTTGAAGATCCTATGAAGACTTTTACAGCCACTGCATATAAAGCATCAGGGTTCACTTGTCAAGCTGCTGCGTTGACAAGTTAATGCATCCTAAATCAATTTGATACTTTTTATACCATGTACAGTACATTAATATGATTCATTTAAATGTGTCCAGTGTTAACTGCCGTAGGTGTAAGCCCTATTAAGGCATTCAGGATAAGGAGAATGACCACCTGGAAAAAAGAGCTTCTGCTACATTGGAGACTCTAGGTAATCTCAGACCCTGAATATGAGTTTCTGATCACATAAAAAAGCTACATGTGTAGTGAAGTGCTGTCTTCCTCAGACAGTTGAAAATAGAGGGGGTAAAGTTGATCTGCTCCAATTTTTTTCTCTGTCTCTCTTTTTTGTCACAATCTGAATGCCTGAATAGGGCTGTAATTCCAGTAGAAATGGCTAATAATGTTAGTGAAAGTTTTTTTAATGTGCAGCCATTCAGAACAGCAGATAAATTAAGTGAACTTTCTAAATATTCCATCTCTGTCATATAGGGTACGTACAGATATATATAACAGGTCCTATTTATTGTATTGTTGACACAGAGGTTGAACTTGAGCGAAAACTTGCTGTTTTAGCAGTGGAGCTGCCTTACCTAGCAGTCATGGTCACTTGTAATAACTGTCCACCTTGAGCAGTTTACCTTTTAGATGCATTTTTTAAAAGTACTAATGAACTGGTAGACAAGGTAGCTGTTTGTTTTGTTTTTGTGTTTTTGTTAAGTAATCTTAACCAAATTGCCAGCATTGGATACAAAAATAATTTATCAAAAATTTTAAAACAGAGGGAGAAGATGGGCATGTAAGAACTATTAGGGAACAAACCTGCATTCACCAATACACACTGATCATCCAAAGAATATGAAGTTAAATTCAATCTGTAGCAAATAGTTAATAGAAGTTTTGTACTTCCAGTGCACTTTTCAAATTGACTGCCTTTCAATGAGGAATTGGTGGTAGGTATTTACAATCGAACTTATTGAGCCCCCGGGAAAGAACAGATTTAGTAATTAGTTTAAAAATGCAAAGCTTACTTTTTAACCTTTAAATCAAGGTAATGAGCCACACACCTACTTATAAGTAAGCAGGTAATTCAATGAAATTAAAGTTCTGAATGCACTATCTTGTAACATGGCTATCATGCACTGCAAAAAGAAACACCTAAGATTACTCTTCTAGTTAAATAATGTGAAGCCATCTGGCCCTGAGGCTTGGATCCAGAAGCATTGTGTTAATGTCCTAATATTACACAGTGCAAGCTACACACACAAATGTGCTCAGACACAGAACGTCATGTCCTCTGGAAGCCACTTCCTCCAGAATAAAAAGGGTGACTACACCCAGTGTAGTCTTTCATGTATTCATTGTGTCTTCCCATGTATTCATGGGATACTTTGAATCCAACACTATAGAAGTTTCTCATCATAATGAAACAGTTTTCATTATGTAATAATTTTTCTAAAGCACTTGAAGCCTCCAAGGAGCTCAGGGTAATCTAACATCGTTCTCCATTTTCCTCAGAAGCCTGAGAGATAGTAACTGGTTCCAGGTCACCAGTGAGTTTCATGATTCAATAGGGACTTCAACCTAGTTGTAGTAATCCACTGTAGCCACTCTTCTGTGCTGGTTGTCTTATATTGGCACTACTTTATTTGCATATAGCACAAGGCACCTTCACCTGAACTATAAATATAAATGCTAAACCATTTGAATACCTGGCATTCTGCTCTTTAATAATGGTGCTGGCTAGTTTATGCCCATGATGATCTGATATTAAATATAAATTTAAAATAAAGTGTTCAGAATTTGAATATGTGGTCTATTACCTAAACATCATCTATTTAAGAACCTTATTTTGTTCTGATGTGTACAGTTAATTGTTCTGGCTCTAAATATTGTTTATTACTGAATTATTTGATTTGTGCTCCATTGGAAAGGAACTTGTACATAACTTGTGCTTAAGGATTTATGACCTGATTTTCCAAAACATAGATCAGTGGAGTATGTCTGCACTCACAGTTTTGTATAATATTCTTTTTCCTTTTGGACAAAAGTGGAATTTCTTGAAGCTTCACCTTTTGTAAATTATAAAATATTTTTGTACATAGTTTAACAAAAATGTATTTTCTTTATATTTGGAGTGTAAAGTAGTTAACAATACCTCATGCATTTGATACAGCCTTGTCAATGCAGAGTCTTCTCCAAAAGTCTTATTTTGTAAATGTGAAATTTTGCAAGGTTCTAGAGTGAATGTAGTTAAGTATTCTTTGTGGAGAAAAGCCTGATTAATGTAGGTGTATATTATTGTGACTATCTAGTAGAAATCTTTGGTTGTCTGGGTATTACCTTTCTTTCTTGTCTAAATGAATAGCTTTCCTTCTGTGTGGCATGATAATTTTCTATCACTCATTATTTTTGTAATGCAGATGCTTGAAATGACTTCATGGGTGAGAATGCATCCTGTACAGTAAACTTATTTTTACCAGTAAATTGTGCCATGCAAATGTTTCAACAATTCCAGTTTGTCAAACATGTGGGATCAGCTGCGGAGTGCCTGTTCTGATGTCTTCATAACCTTCACCTTAGAGAGGAAAGAACATGTTTTCCAACTGCAGCTCTCAACATTTGTCACCATTGGCTGGGCTGATGAGAGCTGCAGTTCAACCATGTCTGGAGGGCCATACATCCCTGTCTTCAACCCTACGTTCAAGGAGGTGAGGCCGCAGTAGCCTTAACACCTTTAGGCCAGACATTTTAGAGTTAAATGCAGTCAACAAAGCAAGATAATGCTCTATTGGTATTGATTTATGAATAATTAGAGAAGAGCTATCAAGAATGATCTAAAGATTAAAAGAAAGTTGGTCACTATACAGTGGCGTTTTTAGAACACTGGACATGGGATGTAAGTTCTGCCAAACAGGTAACATTCTGTATTGAAGCAGTTCTATCCTAGAACCTTTCTAAGTTATAACAATTGACAAATTTGGTATGATTTTGATTTTTCTAAGAGGTTCCAAGAAGTCTGTAGACAACAAAGTCCTTCACTCCCCGAAGCACCAGAAATATACTGTGTTTTGAAATTTCAGCTGGTATTGCCTGTTTAGAGAAAGCAATATGGCCAGTTTCTAGTTTTCTTTCTTGCTAGGCGAGTGAATTGCTCAAGAGTACTTAGGGAGGAAATATAGGATTTTAATGTTGCTGTGAGTGTCCACCAGGTGCCTCCACCCCACTCCTACAGAAGGAGATCCTTCAATCCTGTATGAACTGAAATTTCAAGCACAGATTCTCAGAGCAGCAAGAGCCAGTATGACATAGAGTATCGTTAGGTTTCAGAACACATGCACTGAATTATGCTCCTAGCATCCAGATTTTATGAGTGAATGAAGGATGGATCCCAAAACCAGGGAAGTGTCAAAAAAGTATAGTCACGTCATATTGGCAGAAATGAGAACAACTTGACAGAACATAGTCCAAGGATTGCTTATTGATCTTATTCCACCCCATACATTATTTTATCTCATCTACAGTAGGCCCTTGGTATCCGCTGGGATTTGGTTCAAGGACCCACCCACCCCATCCATCCCCCATGGATACCAAAATCCATGGATGCTCAAGTCCCATTAAATACAGTGGCATAGTGATGTCCCTTATATAAAATGGCAAAATCAAGATTTTTTTGGTATATTTTCAAGCTGTGGAAGGTTGAATCAATGGATCCATGGATATGGAAGGCCAACTGTATTTATCATAGGCTGGTAATCCGTGTTGTGAGGACTTGCCTAAAAAGTTGGGTACAAAAACTACAGAGACGGGGTAAAGCAAAAGAACTACAGAGACAGGTGAAAAATGGAGCAGATTTCAGAACTGAGCAACACTCACCATGAACAATTATGCCATTATTTCATTCTAAGACATGGGAGATCTCCAGAGAGAAGCCATACAAAATCTGAAGTCTTAGTTGTATTCTTCTGCAGTGTAAACACTGTTAATTTCCATCCTTTGCACTTGAGCTGGACACTCATGCCCCAGCTATCCTCCCTTCTAGACAGAAAGGATTTCACACAACCAGATGAGCTGAAATACATGGTTCCAAAGCACAAGCAATCCCATATAACGAATGTTTCAGTTTCAAGTACAACTTTATTATAAAAAAGGGTAGAAAATTGGTTTATTATTTATTTAGCATGGTAAATTATGGCAGTTGTTAAAAAAACAAACCACAGTTTGTTGTTTTACCAAACCATTTACTGCTTAGGCCAGCAGAGACATTGGTTAATCTGAGTACTAACAGTTGGCCAGGTAGCCAGCAATGGTAAGCCACTCATAACAAAAGGGAGCATTGTATATTTCACCTACTTTCATTTCTCAGGGTTAAAATTAAAATGATCCCTGAACAGCTGTCAATAACTATGGACTTCTCCATCATATTTTATAAAGCATATTTACCTTGTAATTCAGTAGTCCACTTCCTTGCATTTAAATTGGTAACAATTTTTGGTCCTTTTGACACAAGAATGCCTTACAGGCATTTTTCAGCAAGCTTAGAAATACACTGATTTAACATAATTGTTTGTGTCCAGATGTAGAGTTACTGTGATGCCACATGGGAGACCAAATTCCTCCAGATGGTAAGACATACACTATAGCCACAGCAGGGCTGTGGCCTTGGAAATGTTAGATGCCAAACCCCCAACCAACCTGGCCAAATTGGATCACAATGGGAGTTGTAGTTCAACATATGAAACCACACCTATCACACTCCTGGGGTACAGCATCATCTACCTCGCTGCATAGTATCTCCATAGCTCTGTCACATGAGGCTGAGAGTCTCTATAGAAATAGGCAAGAAATGAGCTGCTGCTTCATTCCCTGGACATAAGGACATAGGTGCAGTGCATATTTTAGGGATTTCCATCAAGCAGCCCTGGGCATGGCATACAACTGAACTCTGATGTTTTTTATTTAAGGTGTCACAAAATGGAAACTCCTGGTTAAAGTGGGAGAACCAAGGCAATTTGCACCTATAAACTTTCTATTCTCCAGTGCTAAAGCATACAAAATGAACCCCATAGCCAGCAGCCAAATAAAGCATCAACATGGCATTCACCAGATATCTGCTGTAAGTTATACTTAACAACAGAGAAAAAGAAAAAGCACCCTTGTGTTTTAAAAGCTGCCTGTCTGTACTAGAAAGAAAAGGACTGTATGTGCAGTGCTAGATTCCAATGATGGATCTCCCACAGCTCAAACTAGTTGTGAAGAGACAGGACAGCTTTTACAATTGCAGCAAAAAGGAGAAACTCCTCTGCTGATATTTTTGTTGAAATCCAATTACTTTGTTGAAATTAAATTACTAGTTCCAACTGGAGTATATCTACTGATTCACTGGGATTTACTAAGTGTTATGGTTACCAAATGATACGACGGATCTACTCTAGTTGGAATTAGCACTTGTCTCTCTCCCTACTATGTGACTGATCCACCCACAGATGGCAACTTAAAATCCCAGAGAAGCCAATTGCAATGCGGTGTTCATAATTAAGCCAGCTCAGAGAATATGACCTAGGGCAAAATCATATCATTCTTTTCACTTCAGTTTTAAAACCAAATTCCTAACCTGTTTTGAGCCACCCCTTTGCCCATTCAAACTTCACAGCTGATCTAAAGGCTGGCAGTTACAGGAAGAGACTCTCCTAAGCAGTAGTTGGGAATTATTTAACTAATACTCTAAGACTTTGGGGGAGGGGATTATATTGGGGTCAGCTGGTAGGCCAAAAAACAGTGTATCCACCTATGCAGCATTTTATTAGGCTTCCACAGCAGAGCACACACACCCCAAGCTCAGACCAGATGGGACGATGATGTGAGAGGCAGAAAAGAAAGTGAAATGCTTCCTTGTATCATCTTTCCCTTTGCTATGAGCCAACCAGCCCACAGGCAGGGCTAAGTAACAACCTCCCACCCTCTGAGCCAGGGAGCATCATAGCTGGCAATAGCCTGGTACCCTGGATAGCTTAGCTGTGGGAGGTACTCTCTCTCAAGCTTATGAAATTGGCTACAGTGCCCCCATATTCCTGTAAACGTGTTTAATTTTTCAAATACAAAAAGAACAAAGGAAAAAACATTTCAGTGATAATCAGTGTGGTGGCCAAGAAAAAAGATCAGTATGGAAAGGAACATAAAATAACTGGGACAGCTATAAAATAACTAGTCATAGATATTCCTTGGTGTTCCTCACTTAAAAAAGCAGACATTTGATTTCAGAGGAGAGATCACCACTATCCTCAAAAAGGAGATTACCAAACTGCCAGAAAATTATGCCCCAACATATGAGAGAGTCCCCTTGTAAGAGTTCTATCCTCCATATACAGGAGTCAACCTGGTGCAATTAAAAAAAATTCAGTACAGCTTGACAATGAAAAGCTGTTATTGGCTAGCAGCAATAATGTACTGAGGTCACCAAGAAGCTGTTCTTCCATTGGCAGTCAATCTCCAACTACCCTCTTGTGCACTTCATACATTCAGCTCAGAACCTAAACCCATCCTCAACAGCCTGGTACTTGTTACTATGTCTGAATACAAGAGAAGAACTCACTAAAATTGGTGTGTGAAGTGATCATTTTCTATCTCTTGGGACCTTGAAACTTTAAGATTGATCTGCTCACAACTGAGCTACATCTCCATTCTACCAACCCACTGCAATAACTTCACACATTGCACATACATGTACTCCATCCTTGTTACAAGCTACATACAGACAAAAAAGTGCCTGTGTGCTATAGCACTGAAAGCAGATCATTAAATAGAACGTAGGACTTCTCTGAGCAGATGAGTGTGGGTCCTTCTCCAGCCCATTCCAGTTTTTGTTTAGGAGGGCAAGATAACAGAGAAAGCTCTTAGCACTACTAGCTTCCAGAAGTCTCCATCAGCATTTCTCCAATCTTTGTAGACTGCATGTCTGTTTACAAAAGTAGTGGTGTTCTTTCCCCTGCAGGTTGCTCTTTACGGAAGAAGTCCTTGATATGGGACAGCTTACTATGGATCCTCTCTCTCAAGGGAGGAACATGGTGACTGGGATCCAAGATGTTAGTTACCCTGCGCTCTCTCTCACGCTTCCAGAGCCGATAGGGGTGTGGCGGAAAGGGTGCTTTGCGTCTCTCTCGGCGCAGCTGTACCGTTATTCCTCCAATTGCTAACATTGCCCAAACTGCAAGGAGGATGAAGTCTACAACAGAAAGAAATCATTCAGTCAAGAAGTACGCTGAATTAAGTACAGTAGTTCCCTCACCAACTGCCTTTTTTCAATATGTTGACTCAAAGCAAGATAGTTCATTTTCACATCTACAACTACCATTTACTTTTATTTTTAAAAGCCATCTTTCTTGCTAGTTCTTTTCAAAATGACATCCTGGCTGCCTAACACAGCAAGCAAGACCAACTCAAGACCTTTCAAGAAAGTGGCAAAGAGACATAAATACGTGTACTGGATCTTGGCAGGAGAGGCAAGATTTGCATTTTTCCAGCAGACAATGGCATAGATCTTCCATGGTTCCATGTATTGTAGGAGTTCCACATGTGCAATCCTGCTATAGCTTCCCTCTCACCAGCCCCAGGACTTCACTGTGTGGCTTCAAGAGCCCCCTCCCAATGGCCATTCCTCCATGCACTACATGGTGGAGAACTGGAGAGTAAGGAAACTGGTCAAGCATCTGGCAATGTTTCCATAGCCAAAAGCAGACATCTTCCACCAAGAGCCATCAGCAAATGATGTCACTGGTCTTCTTCCTTTCTGCTCTCCACCAGCAATGGAATGACCATGGAGATGTGCTACTGGAGTGACAGAGTCTGGGGCTGGTGGTAGGTCTGGTCATTGTGAAGGGAGGAAATAATACCACACTTACCAAAAAGGCACCTAACTAAGTAGAAGGTGACACACTATCATAAGTCACGTGCCCTCTTTTCCTTTGGGAAAGATCCAGATGCTCAGGAAGCATCAGCAAAGTTGTTCACCCTTCCTTGGAATGTTCAGTGCAGCTTTCAGCTCAGAGTATTCTCAAATGACTTCATCAGGCAACACATCAATTTTTTCTTCACTTCTTTTTGTCTAACATAAGCTTATAAGCCTTATAAAGTAAAATATTTCTCTTCAGAGGTTTCCAAAGGAAAACCTCCAATCAAGGAATCAAAGACTTCCCCAGCACACTCACTATACTATCACTTAAGACATACCATTTGGCTGAAAGGGCACACTGGTGTATGTTCTCTTGAAGTCTTCATTTAAAATCCTTCGAAGCAGATCTATGCCAATGTAAGACAGACTTGTATATATGTAACAGGCTGCAGCCAGGATTATGGTGTAAGATCCTATTATGCCACATGTCAGGATGTTGAGCTGAGGAGGAAGAAAGATCATAAGCAATACTGATATAATCGAACTGGTGTCCACTGATATCTGGCAGCTATCTATGTAGACCCAGAGATGGCACGCAAAGCCATCTTCTCTGGCACACAGAGCAGGGAAGAGGAGGAAAAGGCACGCACCTGTTCCTTCTCCTCCTGCTCATTTTGGGCCTTCAGCTATCTCCAGAGAGGCAGCTTGAAGACCCAGGAAGATGTGGGGGGAAGACATACCGCCCTGGACGTACCACCCCCCACTGGGTGGAAGTCCCACCCTGGAAGTCCCGTTCCCTCCAGAAGTCCTGCCTCCAGCACGGGGTAATGTCCAGTGCCAGAAAGGCCATTTAGTTTGGGCACTCAGTGCCTAAAAGATTCACCATCACTGATGTAGACCAAGGGTGGGGGACATGAATCCTCTGAACTTCAACCAACCTCATGGCCACTTTCTGCAGCTCCTCAGAAAACCACATTGCTAAAATTAATTTCCTGGGCAATTTAATAAACTTAAAAGTAATTCACTGCTTTTCCAGGCTTGCTGACAAATACTAGCAGCTTATGGTGTGTTCCAGTGGTGGGGACTGGCTCCCAGATCTGCTGATATACCTCACCTTAATGTAGACAGACATGTTCAAAGCCCATTGAGTCATAAAGGCATATTTCATGTGTCTATCTGTTCTAAATCTTTCCTACCTTCACTTTCTTTTCTTTTGTTATATAGTTAGTTGCTTCATAGTAAATGTCCATAAGGAGAAGTTGCAGGAATACAGAAGGTGCAGGAGTAGAGGTTAAGAAACTCAGGGGGGTTGCAGACTGCCAGCAATAATGCAAATTGAGTCCACTTTTATGGTTAGGGTTAGGGAATCATGGGAGCTGTATTTTATTGTGGCACAAGAGCTCTCTGACAGAGAAGGCTCAATG
>CM034708.1:121974111-121985094 GCA_020142125.1 Phrynosoma platyrhinos
TGAAAGCCTCGGTCTCTGGTTCTCCTTATTCCTTGACCTGAACTCTTGACCCTTGGACTGCTGACTTATTGTGGACTACTGGAACCTTTGACCTTCAGACTGCCTTGACACTCTGCTTCTCCAGAATCCTAGACCTTCAGACTGCTTGACCATTCGCTTTGATTGGTAATTCAGACCTTGCTTTGGCTTCCCTTTGCCTCTGCTGTCAGCTCTCTTGGCGGCTTTCCAGGACAGAATAATCTCTGCCCCCCTAATTATGTTGATAGCAGACCAATATGGAGGGGCTGGTTCAGAGGCATCTGCAACTCTCTGCCCAGATGGAGCAGCTCACTCAGAATTTGGCTGCTCTCCAGGGCGAAATTAACCCTTCAGTTCACCGAAGTAAATGTCTGGTAGCTCTGCCTGAAAAGTTTTCTGGAGAAAGGACAATACTGGATAGTTTTCTGGCTAGCTGCAAGCTGCATTTCAAAATCAGAGGGGAAGACTTCCCCATGGACTCTTATAAGGTAGCATTTATCATCAGCTTGCTCTCTGGGAGCAAATAGGCTACTCCTTACCTCATGCAAGAGAGTCCTCTCCTCAATAGCTTGCAGGACTTTATTGAGGAAATGCAAGATACCTGGGGGGATCCTGTGAAGGCTGAGACAGCAGAGCACCACATAGGACTCTCCAGCAAGGCAAGGGGACAGTAGCAGAGTACATCACTGCCTTCCACCTGATAGCTCAGGACCTGTCGTGGAATGATTCTGCTTTGCAAGCTCAATTCCATTTTGGGCTTTTAGATCTGGTATTGGATGAGCTAGCATGCTCTGCACCCCCTGCTCCTTTGGTCTTGTTGATCCAGCAGGCCACTCAGATAGACAGCCGTCGCTCAGATCATGAACAGCTTTGCCGGAGTGTCCTCCCACTGCTTTCTAGTCCTACTCACCTGACTCAGCAGTGGCCCCTGAGATGGCCTCTCAGTTCAGTGGAGGAACCAATGCAGCTGGGAGGGTCTGGGCCTTGGCTCACCAGCACTGGGAAGGAATGCAGGAGGAGGGAGGACCTCTGTACTGCAGCCCAAGAATGTCCTGCCAAGGAACACCAGTCCATGCTGCAGGGAAATGGGCCCTCCCCGGTGTAGAGTGGGTTCACCACCTGGGAGAGTGTCTTAATAATAATAATAATAATAACATTTATTTCTATACCGCCCAATGGTTACCCAATCCGGGCGGTTTACAAGTTAAAAGCAAATTACAATAATGAGACATCCCTCCCCCCCTTAAAACAGTATTAAACAGTAATACAATTAAAACATCAAGAATATAAGAAATAAAATTTAAGAACTGACAGTTAAAAATTGTAGCAGGTAACTCCTTGCTACTATTGGAGAGGAGCCAGGATTGAAAGGAAGGAGGGAACTGGCCAGGGCCGGGTCATTTAGTCTGGAAAGGCCTGCCGGAAGAGATCCGTCTTGACAGCTTTTTTGAAACTGTCTTGAACCCTCTTCCTCCAACTTGGCTTCTCGAAAGGACCCTCTGTCGGTGGTGGCCAACCTTAGGCTCCTCACCATGGAGCTCCTCCCCATAGGAGCCATGATAGACTCGGGGTCTAGAACAATTTTACAGACTTGGACTTTGCAAAGTGCCATTGGATCCCTTTGGAGGCCCTGGCTGGGCGCAGACCAGTGGAGACCATTGACGAATGGCTTCTTTGGTCTGGTCCTTTGATGCACCAGACACCTGTGTTTCACCTCGAGATCCAAGGCCATGTGCAGGAGATACGGGTTTTGCTGGCCACCGTACCTCACTTCCCCTTGGTCTTGGGGATGCCCTGGCTTTCGAGGAATGACTCGCACATCTCTTGGGGTCACCTCAGAGTATTGCCAAGAGCACTGCTGGCTGGAGCGGACACCAAGGCCTGCACCGTCGCTCTGCCCATGAAATACTGGGACTTCGTTGATGTGTTTGATAAGAAGGAGGTGGACCAGCTCCCACCACACTGGCTGTACGACTGTGCCATTGACCTGGTGCCAGGGACCCCTATTCTGGTGGGGTGCCTCTACTCACTCTTGGAGCCTGAGTTGGCGGCTCTGAGGGACTTTCTGGAGAAGAACCTCCAGAAGGGGTTCATCCATCTGGAAATGTGCTGAAGTAATTTCTTAGAAAATCTGGAATGACACCAGATAGCTAATTTATACCACAGCCCTGGGCTATTTTGTAGCAATTGCATGCACCAGCTGCAGCATTTTATTCCCCTCTCAAGTGGGTTTCTTTTTTTTAATTCCAAGACATATTAGAACAATATGTTATCTTTTCTTCTTCTCTTTTATTTTTTTTAAAGTTATAGTGCTATAATGCACCAGTGAAATTGCACTTTTACACCATTACTCTATTGACTAAAAACAGGATTTAAAAAATAGAGGCAGGTTAGAATATTGGGAACAGCCAAGGGGAGCTAAGCTCATTAAAAATATGATTCAAGAAGAATAAACTGGCTTTCTCCCAGCTAGATATTTGAAAGACAACATAAGAATTGTTCTTAACTTAATAGAATATTATGAGAAGAACAATGACAAGAAAATGGTGATGGTGTTTATTGACACCAAAATATGTTTTTAATAAAAATAAACAAACATATTTTCTTATTTATGTTATTTTATTTTTTATTTCATTTTTACTTTATTTTGACTTTATTTATAATTTATATTATTTAATTATTCTATTTTATTAGTAGAAAAAATTAAATAAAATACAAAATAAATAAAAATAAAAATATAACATTAAATTAAAATAGAATAAAATAAAAAATAAAATGATTAAATAAATACTAAACAAATTAAAATAAAATATAAAATAAAGTAATATTAAAAATTAAAATTAAATAAAAAAATAGAAAATCAAATCAAATCAAAAATTAAAAAAATAATTTAAATAAAATGTATATAAAATAAAATGAAAAATAATAAATAAAAATAATATAAAATATAAAATAAATTTTAAAATAAACTAAAAATTAAATAATAAATAAAATGAAAATGAAATGAAAAATAAAATAAAATTAAATTAAACAAAAATATAATGAAATAAAAATAATAAAATAAAATAAAATAAAATGCAACATAAAATATAAAATAAATGATAAAAAGTAAAAAATGAAAATAGAATAGAAAATATATAATTAGTGTAAAATAAAAATAAAAATAATATAAAATATTAATTAAAATAAAATAAATATCAAAAGGATGACCAAGATTCATTGACAAGTAACCTAACAACTGAGAACAAAGCTACTGGAGTAATGAGTAACATTTTATAGTTTATTTTCACCTTACCTACAAAGGCATTTAGGCATCTTTAAGGGGTGAAACAGACTGTCATGCCACCCCTTTGATCGCTGGGTTGGGGCCACAGCAACCACACAACATACCCCCAACCTGGCATTTTACTGGCTCGAAAAGAAGTGGCAGAAAGCTGCTCCTTTTTGAGTTGGGAAAAAGTCGGGTTCTCCACTGCAGTGGCAGCTTTTCCATGCTCCTACAGTGTGTGCCATCTAAATGCCATGCCACCGGAGCATCGCCATGTGGTCAGTTGGGTGGCTTCATGGTGGCCTCCCAGTGGCTTGGGGACATGTGTCATCTAAATTACATGCCTCTAAGTCACCGAGAAGCTACCTCATGTTTCACCCCAGAGGCATTTTGATGGGATTCTTTTCGACCTTTATGCTATTCTTTAATCATGACAACAATTTCAAAATAAGTAGAAAACAGAACAAAAAAGACTAACGAGTGATGCAACGAGTAATATGAGCTACACTGTAACAAGTAATGACAATGAATTACCATCCAAAAACTGTAAAGTGCTGGAAATGGATTACTTTTTTAAAAAAATAGCTTGTCAGCAGCTTTTGCGGTGAGGAGTCTTTTCTACTTGTCTAGGCTCTCTATAAGATTTAGAACCTGAAAGAGCAGACAGCATGGCAAGAAGTTCTATGGTAGGGCAGGCAATTTGCATCTACAACAAAGGACGGGTCTATGTCAATTGAGGATGTATAACATTAAAGCTGGTCCAAGACTTTTGACTGAGCAGAGCAGCAAATGGGACCCCCACCCACTCATCCACCCACCCATACACATTTCCAAAATTAAGGTGCCTAGTATCATATTCCAGCCCAGTTATTTTGGCACCTGGGGTAGAAATGGCCCTTCCATTTCTTGGCAGTAAACATTAATTAATAAATAATAATTTGCTGTTGCATCCAAAATCTGCATCATGCTACCTCATGGTGGGACTGGCTGTGTATAGCACCTAGGTTCCAGACAAAAGAAACTAAACTTTTGCACTCCCAATGCACTAGGCTGAATGGAAATTGCTCTATTGCCATTCTTGGCCTGAGTAGATAAGGTTTAGAATCAGGCATGGGAAGCTTCTAGGAATCAGTTTGCTCCATTGCCACCTTTATATCAATTGGGGGTAGCATCTGCCCCAACTCCTGCTGTCATAGGACTTGTCACAGTAGTAGTGATGATCGGCAAGAGAGCAGACTTCTTTACTTTTAATCAAGGCATACGGGTCCCACAGCTTTGTTCTTATCATTTGAAATCAGGATGTTTCCCTTTAAAACAGGTCATGGCCTTGTTTTAAATAGGGAAGTTCAACTAAAACAGAAAATAGGCGTGCAGGAATGGCACACTAGCAAATTTGGTAGTGGTAGGAACTGCAGGGCAGTGGGTTGTGAATTAGCTAGAGCAGGGGTAGGCAACCTAAGGCCCGGGGGCCGGATGCGGCCCCCCGAGGTCTTTGGACCGGCCCCAGGCTGGTCCTGCCGCCGCCGCCACCGCCGCCCGCCATAATGATATTGAATATTGTTGTTATTACTTGTTCTTGGGGTTTTCTTGGCAAAATCTCCACAGGGGTTTTGCCATGGCTTTTCTGGGGCTGAGAGAGTGTGCATGCATATATTTTTAATTTTTTTTTAAAAAAATATTTTTTTATTTTTATTTATTTATTTATTTATTTATTTTTGGCACTTCGGCCCCCCAATTGTCTGAGGGACAGCAACCCGGCCCCCGGCTCAAAAAGGTTGCCTACCCCTGAGCTAGAGAGTTGCATGCTAGTCATGAGCTGTGTTTTACTCCCCCTGGTTTAGCCAGATCTATTTATTTGATGTGTTATTTGTAGATGTATTATTTAATAATAGATGTATTATTTGACGAGCCAGTGTGGTGTAGTAGTTTGAGCATTGGAATATGACTCTGGAAACCAGGGTTCAAATTCTGGCTCAGCTACTAAAACCCACTGGGTGACTTTGGACAAGTCAGACTTTCTCAGCCTGAGAGGATGGCAATGGCAAAGACAAACCCCCTCTGAAGAAATTTGTCAAGAAAGTCCCATGATAGGTTTGTCTTAGGACCTTATCACATGGGGGTTTAAACAGTGATTATCCCATGCAAAACACAATATCGCAAGTAAGATTTTCACACAATGCCCCTATTAAACAGGCAACAAACAAGCAATAAATAGCAACAAATTATTCATGGGGAAATCCCAAAAATGATTTGTTGCTGTTTGTTGCCTGTTTATAGCCTGTTATAGGGATGTGTATGAAAATTAATTGCAACCCCTGATTTTCCCTATGTGATAAGGTCCTTAAGGTCGCTATAAGTCAAAAATGACTTGAAGGTCCACAACAACAACAAATGTATTTAATTTATATCTCACTTTGCTTCCAAAATGGCATCTGATGTGGGTTACAGTATAAATTAAAGTGCATTACAGCTAAAACAGTTTAAAGTACAGAAATTTGTGGTTGGTTTGTTTTTATTTTTACTGTCAGCTTAACTTTATTGTAGATTTTGACAATACAGCACTGAACAAGCAACAGTTGAGTACAGTTTTTTAAAGAATAAGCAATCCCATTAAAAACACTATCATCATTTTAAAAGCATTTACAACATAATGAAGATAAAAGCACAGCATTGCCTTTATAGAACCTTCTGCAACATATCACAATTACTGTAATGGTTAACCACTAAAATTGTTTTAAAATAACTGTGTGTGATCACAGCAACTGTTTAATTCCTGCTTTCAAAACCTTCAGTATATTCTGACTTGTCACTGGCTTTATCTTCGACTATTGCCTTGATTTTTACTCAAAGACTAAGAGCCTGAACAGACAGGCAGCTTCAGCCGGCTTCCAACCTGCTTGGGGGCATTGCCAGCTTGTCTCCCATTTGGGGGCATGGTGTATAGATGCCACTTTCCCCAGGGCTGATTTTTGGGGAGGAAAAGCTAGCTGTTTGGGAGAAGAGGCAGCTTTTTTTCGCCACCAAAAGGAGCGGATCTTATCCTCTCCTTTTTGGAGCAAAATCAGGCTGGATTGGAGCCAGGCATCAGTTTGCCCTGGCCCCGATGCAGCCTAACAGGGGCTGTGTGTATGCCCCCTAAATGTCTGTCCACACTACCCAGTGCCATGAGTTGGCTGGATAGACAAGAAAGTTACAGAGGTTAAAGCACTATTTTTAGGAGAAGTAGCCTCTAATATGTCTTTGGGGCTATACAGAAAGGCCAAAAGGGGCGGTCTGGGGGTGGAGTTAGGGCATTGCGAATGCACACCAGCCCCAATGTCGCCGTTACACCACTCACCCCACCTTATGGCGGGCAGCACCAGGGTGCTCACTTGGTGCAGCATACAGACACACTGCGCCAAAGGAGCGCAGAAAAGCCACTGCCATGGTGGCAAGGGTGGCTTTTTGCTGCTCCAAAAAGGAGCGGCATTTGCCAGCTCTTTTTGGAGAGGCAAACTGCCAGGTGAGGGCTGCGGCGTGTGGTTGCCGCGGCCCCGATTCGGCACTCCCAGGGGGGCATGGAGCTGCCCCTTAGGGGCCGTCTGTATAGCCCCTCTATTAGACTTCCTCCTGGCGGAGAAGAAAACTTTCCTGGTCTTCTAATGTCTCTTCTCAGGCTACTACAGCTTATGGCAGGGATGGGGAAATGTAGCTCTCTGGATGTTGCTGAAATATGCCTTATCACTCACTTTGCTGGCAAGGGATGAGGAGAGCTGTGGTTCAGGAACTTCAGCTCCATCTAAACAAAAGACAAAATTGCAGTCTGAAATAATCAACTTTTTAGGGCCAAATAAAGTTGGAGAGGAAGCAAATCAAGAGGAGTATCTCAGACAGGGACTCAGCATCCAGCTTCCTCTGAAAAATCCCAGTGCAAAGATGCAGAACAACGGTGTTTCCTCCTCCGTTAGAAGTGAATTGGAAGGAGGCTGTCCCTTCTATGAATGTGTTCTTTCCTTTGAGAGAAAATCAATGATTTAACAAGAGAGGCAAGGCTAGAAAAATGGATCATCCAGAGTTGCAACAGGCAACTAAATTCTGATTACATTTATCTGGATTCCCATGTTCCTAATTTAGTTTTATTGCATATTATTTATTAGTAACATTTCTAATTCCCTCTTCCTTGAATGGGAACTCTGGGAGTGAGCCAAGCGATCACTATGTCCTGTTCTGATCGCGGCCAGATCAGCCAGAGGCCACTCCTTCCCAGCCGTCCATTTCTGAGTCAAACAATCCCCAGACACTAGCAATAGAAACAGCAGATTAAACAATTAAACGTTACAGATTAAAGGACTAAAAAGCCCAGGAGAATACAAAGGTCATATCTGATGTTGAAAAGGTTACGCAGGCATTTCAGCAGAGGAAATTTTATAGGGGAGCTCTACCACTGTAAAGAGTGCTCTTTCCATTTCATACCCAGTTGACCTCAGTCATTAGGGCACCTGAAAAGAGAGTCTTGTTGATGATGTGGACATATTGGGAGTCTGGTGTTGTCACAGGTGTTACTTCAGATCATACATCTTGGGACTTGGATAGAACTTATGAAAATAAATCCCTCCAAATTAAAGTTTTGCCGTGCTCTTTGTGCATGTTAGCTCAGGTTTTATTATGCGATCAAAGTGCAGTCTCTGTAACTGAAGTTGTAGTACTGATTTCCAGTTGAAAGAAAGCAGAGAGCTCCTAGCAGTAAAAGGGACAGGTTGAAGAAAATCAGGCTATTCCTTTAATCATCAGTTGCTCTAATGAACTCTTTCTGTTCACTCTGTTATTGGAAAAAAATGAATAAAGGGAAATAAAGATTCAGTATGTAGATTCAGTATGGAAGTGCAATTCCATATATCTGTAACATTCCATTTAACGACTTTGCCTATTAAAGGTATGCCCTTGCTTATAGTAAGAATGAAATCTTAATAATCAGACACTGATTTGACATCTACTAGTTGGCAGATTATAATCTTATCCTGTCAGCAGAAGATAAATTGAGCCATTAATTGATTTGGTTATGAACAAGCAAGATTATTTTACTATTTTTGTACATTTCCTAATCTATTTTAAAACATCCTCCAATTCAAGGCATGGTTCTTATTTTTTTCCACTGATAAGCCCATTCTGTCCAGGTTCTGCATTGTCTTACAACTTTTTAGTCTATATACAAATTCATACATATTTTCAGGCTCTTTTCCCTAAATTATGTTTAATTTTTTTTCAAATGTATTCATACAGTGAATACATTTTGTATTCACACACTTTTCCCAAATTTATTGATTTTCAAAAGTATTCATACAGTTTTTCAAATGTATTCATTTTGAGGAACAAGTTTTTCAACTGAATAAAACAAATCCTTAGCACTGTTCCCAAATATGCATTTTTTTGTATGCATTGTTTTCAAATGTACACATTTTTCTGTCTCCTCCACAAATATGTGAGTGTTGAAGTTCCCCCCCCCAAAAAAAACCAAAAAACCCTGCATTTCAGATTTAAAGAAATTACAAGCTTTGACTACAATCTGCTTCATATTCAGGTTTAGGAAGTGCAATTTTTGAAAGCTCAGATTGAAATAGTACTTAAATGTATTTCTTACCGTCCTTCTTTCAACTTGGGACTTCTTTTTGACCATAGAAAAGATATAGAATAGAGGTGGGCAACTTTTGTGAGCTGGGAAGTACACTGTCCTACAGTGGACCCTCTGCACTTCATGGGGGGGGGGATGACTTATACACTACATTTTACTGTGGTGACTAGATACTGACTTTATCACAGTTATGTAAGAATCTACAGAGCACTGACACTTTCAGAATAGTCTTCACCTTATGGTTGGATCTTGCCTAGTCACTTCCTCATGAGCTATCTTGGCAGAGGTACTCCTTTCTGAGTGGACAGAGCGATGATTTATTGCTGAAAGCAGAACTTTCTCATGTTTGTAATTATTACTTGTAGTATGTGCTCTCCAGCCAAGCAATTAAAGAGAGAAATTAGTCTTGTCTGCATAGGCAAAAATCCTCATTCCCACCCCAACACTGGTGCTACTTGATTGCACAATGCGCAGCAATTTCTGGTGAAATACCACAGGTCTTCCTGTTTAAGCTGACTTTGCCCCAGAGTTGGCAAAGTCATGGGAAACCTGGTGTTTCCCCAAAATCTCAAGGTTAGCACGGAATTTTGTGGTGTGTGAACAGCTGGATCGGGCCCAAATCAGGCTGGTCTACTGTTCATAAGCCAAGCACTGTGCCATCCCCCTTCATCGTGCTTAGCAGTGTCTGTCTCTGGAGCCATTACCATCACTTCTGTACACGCAGAAGCTCTGTGGATAGGGCATTTGGCATGCCATTGCTTCTCAAAAGGGTGGGCTTGCCTATGCGACCAATGAGAAGATAGGGCAAAGGGACCCTCAATCATATAGCTGGTCTTCAGAGGTGCCCACCATGTGAACAGAGGATCACTCTACCTTTTCTTCTCATTGGTCACATTGGTGAACCCCCCCCCCCCCCAGGAGAAGCTGTGGTGCACCAAGCAACCTGTTCACAGAGCTCTTGCAGGTATGGAACCAATAGTCAAGGCCAGGGGTAGGCAACCTTACCCCTTCAAGGGCCGAGGGACTTCAGCTCCCAGAAGCCTCAGCCATGTTGGCCAATAGTCCCATGTTGGCCAATAGCTCCTGGGATTCTGGGAGCTGAAGTCCCTCGGCCCTTAAAGGGGAAAGGTTGCCTACCCCGGTCAAGGCTCTGGGGATAAGCCAGCCATGCCAATGCAATGTCAGGCCAGCTGGCCAGTGAGAATAATGCTATACTGCTGCACTGAATACATCCTGGTGTATGTAGCCATCATCATGGCCAATATGGGATCAGTTTCAAAGCACAATGCTCCTGACAGGCCCTGGACTTATGGCCAGTGTAGACAAGGCTATTATCTAAATTAAATAATACCAGGCTATAGCAAGGACCTTCCCTTTCTCTCTTGTCTCAATGTGAAGTGACAGACGGCATATGCTTTGGATGAGTTAGATTTTTCAAGCTTTTATTTGTAGTTCAGTGCTGTAAAAGCCAGAAGTTTCTGTCTCTGAGTTTTTAATATACTCACCAGTTTGCCTCCTCATTGATCTCAGCTAGCCATTTTTTGATCTGCTTCACAAAATCTGGATCCACATCATAACTGAATCTCTCTGCCTTTTTAAAAAAAAAAGTACCACTAGATAAGGCAAAATATCTTGCTTAGAGCTTGAATGTTATACACTTTAACATTATTTTTTACTTTTTGAATAGTGTGTCCCCATAGCATTGTTTTTAGTCATTTTAATGAAAATGAAGTAAACATTGAATTTGAGTATCGAATAACATTTATTTGTTCAAAGCTTTATTTGGAGGAGGATATAGCAGAGAGCTGAAACTATTGTTGTAAGCCGCCCCGATTGCATTGCAGAGGAGTGGGATAGAAATAAAATTTATTATTATTATTATTATTAGCCCCTCCCTCCCGCTTTTCAGGTCTATAGATCACAACAGTCCTATCCAGTTTAGCCAGAGATATGCAATATTGAGAATGTGAGGGGATGTATAGTTCCCATCTCAATTTGTAAGTGACACATTACCAATATCTTACAAGTAACATGATACAGTATTCTTTAACAGGGACAAATTAGTAAGGGCAATTTTTTTTCTTCCAAA
>CM034708.1:121994853-122017835 GCA_020142125.1 Phrynosoma platyrhinos
GGAGGATACGACAGGAGGAGATTTTAGGTCATCGAAATACTATTTAACTCTATCACTCTGCTTTCTGTATGTAAGACACATTTAACTCTTGAAATGATGATCATCGTTGCATTTCCAACACATCTTAGTTTCATATTTTGTACATATCCTAAGGACTGTCAGCTAATGAGAGTATATACAATTAATTAGCTCCTTGGTTTTCCAGTGATCAGTCAACTGCTTGATTAACATTATTATTATTATTATTATTATTATTATTATTATTATTATTATTATTATTATTATTATTATTAATTTATTTATACCCTGCCCCTCTGTTAAAAACAAACAGGGTGGCTTACAAGTACACATTATGATACTTTAAATATAAGAACACATTATGATACTTTAATGATGCTCCCTTTTGAAGCATGGATAGGCAAGGACCTAAATTCCTTGGATTCTGGAGGCTGCTGCTTTTTACTTTGCCTGTTGTGGGCAGGTATGCACAGCTATGGAAGAAGCAGCTAGAGTAGAATCCCTCTCTTTTGCAGCTCCCACTTTATTACATTGTTTACTCCAGACACATTGGTGTAATTTGATGCTGAAACTCCATTTCTCCATCTCTCATTCACTATCTCCCTAATGTTCATGTGGTTAAAAACACACAAAACCCATCCAGCTATGCAAGGATAAGGAAGAGAAAGTGCAGGCCAGGTGGGCATATAAAGGGGGCTTTGTTAATTAAGTTATGCCTGAACAGCACTTCGATACTAGTTTATCACAAAATACAAAATCCACAAAGAACTACACTCATTCCTTCCGATTCATGGGGGGATTCGTTCCAGAACCCACCTACCCTGCAAACTGGAAATATTGCGGATATTCAAGCCCCATTAGTTATAATAGTGGCATGCTTCTGTGTGCACTGCTGTGCGTGCACCATTTTATCCCTCTTTGTTTGCCATCTGCGAATGACCAAAAATGCGGATTCCAAGTCCGTGAATGGGGAGGGATGAGTGTATACCATTTTGGGGCCAATGTCAAAACATAAAATACATTATGCAAATTTTCAAAGCTCCACTGGCTTCTTCATGAGGTAAAGATGTTAGCAACAGAAAAGTAGCTGCTCTGGAGACCCACTTGTCCCTGTCTCATGCAAAGATTACTGCTCTTTTCTTACACAGAGAACGTTGAATTTCTGAAGGAGTCTCTGTACTGTTAAATCTGAAAAAACATTTAGGTGATGTATAGGTAAAATTTGCCAAATTATAGTCCGATGAAAGACTTTTATCTTTGTTGGAGGTAGAAAACCTCACAGTGTTAAGTCCAAGTCTTTTGGTTCCTTCTTGTTCATGAGTTAACACCTAAATCTTGAAATGCAAGAAATGCAGGAAAAAAATATTCAGGGTTACAGTTTGGTATAGTTAGTTCCTAATAGTTAGCAATTATCTGGACAAATTAGTCACCTATTGCAATTAATAGGGGAACAACATAGATGTTCCCTTTCACGTCATCCTACTACATGATTAGAATTACTGTCTAACATCATAAGTAAAGAGATCTTCATTAAAAAAATTAAATAATAAATCTCGAAAGGACAGTAATAAAAATGTCTATTGATAACATTGCAAGCCTCAAACACAAATGGCCAAAGATGTTAGATTTACTTTTAGAAAGTGGAGTAGTCTGAGACTTATGTATAAATAATGAGAAATCAAATATTATGCAACTAAAATGAAGGCTAATCAAACAAAATTGACAAAAACAACAAAAATACTAGTTAACTAAGAGGCAATACCAATTTTGGTATAAATTAAACCATAACCTATTCTTTAGAAAAATAAAATTTAAGATTGGGTTCTGGTCAAAAATTAAATTTCTGTAATTGGACAAAACAGTAGTATGGTAGTAAACATATCTTTAGTCCCAAACCTTTCACATTTCTTTCAGATGTTCCCTATTTTTCCCCCCAGAATAATACCAAAAGAAGTTGCAAACCTCATAATGGATTTTATTCAAAATAACAAAACAAAATCCAAGAAGGTTTTGGTGACATTGAAGTCAAAGCAAAAGAACCCCTGTCTGAAAGTGTGTGAATAAAAGAAAAGGAATGAAGGAGAAAACTAAGCCAATTTATGGTGATGCACCTGATGCAAATAAAATAATTTTTCTTAGAAGTCTCATGTCAAAACCTTTATAACTATAAAGGACACACTTGAAAACAACTTGGAGAAAACCATGTAGTAATGATAAGATGAGAGCCAGTGGGGCCATGTAGCGTAGTGCTTTGAGCACTGGACTATGATGCTGGAGACCAGATTCGGCCATGGAAACCTGCTGGAAGTCACACACTCTCAGCCCAAGAAAACCCCATGATAATCTTAGGGCTGCTGTAAGTCAGAAATGACTTGAAGGCACACAACAACAACAATAGCAACAACAACAATCATAAGGTAAAGTCATACATGGTGGCGCAGTGGTTAAATCATGGTACAGCAGCCACAACGTTGCAAGTTCGATCCTAGAGGAGGGCTCCAAGGTCCACTCACCCTTCCATCTTTGCGTAGGTTGGTAAAATGAGTACCCAGCTTGTTGGGGGCAATTGGCTTATACATTGTAAACCACTTAGGGAGTGCTAGTTCACTGATGACCTGTATAGAAATGTACTTGGTATTGCTATATTAGTATGCTGCAATCTCATATTCCTCATGTCTCACTGATTCAATTGATTTAAAAAAAAACATTGTGAGAAGGAATAAAACTTTTGCAGAAAGTCTATTCTCACAAGGTTGATATTGATGTGACTGGGAAAGAAATCATATCCATGATTATATAAGCAAAATTACTCAGATAAAAAGCAATTTGGGTCATCAGGAACTGTATCAAGACATCATCAGAGGTATGACTTTGCTGTATTTTGAATGTTAATGTGTAATTTGTCTTTTTTCCTTTTTCAGCAGAAATATTTCCCCCATAAACTGATTACCGCACTGACACATTCCCTCTTCAGCTTATCTGATTTTCATTATCACTTAAATAGCATGCAGAAACAGTATCTTTCTCCTAATTGTATGTTGCTAATGTAAAGTCCATAATCAAAGCAATCCTTGAGCCTGATGGTCCTTGGTTCTTCTGCCACAAGAGGGAGCTTTAGGCATAGAGTTAAAAGATCCTATAGCCTTTTTGTAAGAAATGCCTTTCCTAATCTCTGAGGTCTGCAAACTGAAGAAAGGTGGGTTGCACTGGTAAATACAAACTTTCATTTTCATTGCTGACTTTTGCCCTCCTGGAGAAAGGGTATAATAGGCAACTATGTCAATGCGGGTCAGGGGGATTCCAAAACTTTCCTGCATGTACTGCTCACTGTAACTTTCACCATGATGTCAAACAGAAAATAATTACCACCCTTCTCTTTGCCTTTCCTGGTAAAGGCAACAATAATGTCTATATATTTTACCCTTTATCTGATATGACATTTCCCCTTTACTAAACCAATCTTGCATTTTTCTGTGTGGCAACAAGGACCAGGACCTAATGAGTGGAAATTTGACTTCTTTTATTCTTTTAATTGTGAACAGTTTCATTTACTTTGTGTGTGATGTGGACATCCGAATCATTTTCTTGTTTTACTAAATTATCTGTGTCCACAATAAATGTTGCTGCTGTACTAGTACATAAATGTATGGCTGCTAAGTAAGCTCATTCATTCCAAGAACAACCAATGTTCATAGAAAAATGCTGAGATCAATAACGTTTATTAGTTTCTTTTGTGAATGTTCCAGGAACTAATTCAGTAAGGAAGAGCCCACTCAGGATTTTGACACTAATAGTTTCCTTCAAGGATTAGCAATACCAGAATTGTCACTGGCCTAGCAGGAATTTCTTCTTAGGTCTTTTATGGTGTCTAAAGTATACAGCAATTGCTAATCTGAAGTTAGGCAATTCAAACAAAAATCCATCAGTGATACCTTTATTGACCAACCAAAATGCACAATATACTTGTTTCAAGCTTTTGAAGAAGCTTCATGGGCTTCTTCATCATCAGGCAAGATGTTACAAACCCAGCAGGAGAAAAACAATTGGAGATGTTAGTCAGATGCCTACATGTTGTTTCACTCTTTAGTTAAGATGGTAGTATATGGTGGGGAGGATATCTTTTGTAGGCAGGATCTTCCTCCTCCTTCTGGCCCTGTGGCTATGCAGGGGTAGGCAACCTTTCCCCTTTAAGGGCTGAGGGACTTCAGCTCCCAGAATCCCAGGAGCTATTGGCCAACATGGGACTATTGGCCAACATGGCTGAGGCTTCTGGGAGCTGAAGTCCCTCGGCCCTTAAAGGGGAAAGGTTGCCTACCCCTGGGCTATGGGGAGGTTTGCAAAGTCCAGGAAATTTAAAATCCCTTTGCATCTCAACAGGGACCCCTTTTTTGCAATCCAATATGTCTCCATTCCAGTGGGGCCACAGGCCTCTTTGTGGCATCTGACTAATGTCTCCACTTGTTTTTCTCCTGTTTGGTTTATGTTTGGTTAAGAGTAGCATTGCTAGATTTCTCAAAAGTACACAGCACAGTTTGGGGTCTCATCAGCTTCATGCAAGTGAACGATTGAAGTAATGCCAGTCTGGTTGTGGGAACTTGGAGGCCTGAAGCTTAAGACTCCCCTTAGCAGCAAGCATTCAGCTTCTTAAACTTTGCAGCATTACACATTTGTTCAAACATAATTTCAGTCCATGTAAGGATGCCTGATAATAAAGCAGACTCAAGGCTATTATTATGAGATCAGTGGTCAATGACCAACCTTCCATTCCCCTGTAGGCATTGTTATTATTGTTGTTGTTGTGGGCCTTCAAGTCATTTCTGACTTATGGAGATCCTATGGCAAACCTATATTTGGTTTTTCTGGGGCTGAGAGTGTGTGACTTGCTCAAGGTCACCCAGTGGGTTTCCATCGTCCAACGCTTAAACCACTACACCTCACTGGCTCTTGTAGGTGTTGTACTTTCTATAATTTCTGCCTTGTGATATTTAGGTAGCTGGGCAAAACAGAGCTTGAAGGTAACTGGTTACAAATAACTGGTTACAAACAATGTTTTTGAATCAAGGAGGTATTACTAAATTACCATTGTGCATTGCATTACGATGGTACAATTTTGTACATCACAACTGTACACTGTATGATCATACATTACAACCATAACAAGGCACAACATCATTCATTTTGTGGCATAACTATAAAAGGGTTTTAGTGTTAGTTACTTTTATATATTTGGCCTCCCTATTTCTGTATATTTTGTAAAAAATTCTGTGTGTTTATGTGCCTCATAGTATTGGGATTCATTCCCTGGCCCAAATTTCTAAAATGACCCCCCCCCCAAAAAAAACCCCACTCAGTTTTTGGGGAAGAAGAAAATAGTTCCTTTTAAAACTGTAATGATAATTTTAACAATAAAATTGTTTTTTTTTTAAAGGGAACAATAACTTTTTAAAAAATAAAAATAAAATAAAAGCCCCAATAAAATAGCCTTTTTATCAGTGTTGCAAAGTGAATGCTTTCTCAATATTTTTGTTCAGCATTATCATTACTTTCTTGAACTGTCTCTTTGCTTGGGAACTTCTAAAAAAAAAGCTGTCTTAAGGTACAAATCAACCTCATTACCTCAGAATACATAGCACTGTTTCCAATATAGCTGTACAGCAATGTTTTGATGCTGTCATTCTGTAATTTCTGGGTGGCATAACAAGGAAGCACTAGATTCTGCACCTTCAAGCCACAGTAATTTTCAACTGTTCACAAGGACGGGTAGACAAAAAAGTGCCATGTACACAGACGTTACATGAAATTAGTTCCCCGGCCCCATTAGAAAACAGCAGCTTTCCTTTTCTTTGCTCCTTTTATCAGGGCCTCAGGTCAGCTAACATATAGCATAAGTGATATCTTGACATTTTTCCAGATCCTCCTGTATGATCATTTTTTTTCTCACACTTTGTCCTTTCTCCTTCTTTAGTGAACTTGGAATTCAAATGCCAGCCCTGTGAATGTCTACCATTCCGATCTTTTGTTTCAAAAACTGCCAGTTAGCTCCACAGTTTGCGATATTTAAAAGGACGCAACTTATGGGAATGGCTGGACCATTATGAAGCCTTTTGTAACACATTATAACCCCACTTAGCCACAAAAGCACAGAATTAAGTCACATTATTTGTTTCATGAGAAGAATGCCATGAAATAAAATTCACAATTGTACCTTGTATATCAGTGTACACAGAGCGGAGCACAAAACATTTAGAAATACCTTGTATCACACTCATAAACATGTTAATTGGAAATAAGTGTCACTTATTTCTGTTGACAGTATTCTGAACTAGTATTTTTAAGTCCAAGCCAAATTCATTAGGCCCTCCTGCAATGGGATTCAAATTCATAGTGACCATAATGTTAAATCCCTTTATTACTACTGTACTACTGTTTAGTTGCAACTTTGCAATACTATATTTACTGAATATTTGTGCATTCAGTAAAACCTGGGATCCACTTTCAGATACTGAAAATTTTTATACTACATTATTATAGACTCAAATGCAGTTACAATCTACTTCTCCTTTTAAAAGGAAGGCGAAAACGACATTTAGTAAATAGGCCACAGTTGTTCCATTGTGTAAGGAACTTGCGGTTAGATAACATCTGGCATAGAGGTGTAGCATTTGTTTTAGCAGTCTGCTGTGCATTTGCCAAGTTTATATTTGTCAAACAGCTTTTAACAGTTATGATTTATAATGTTTGAATATTTGCTTTCCCAGCTTGAACCCAAATGGAGTTATGAGGTTGTTGTAGCTAGATCACCTGACAGTGCACCTAAAAAAAAATGGTTTTGTGGCTCAACTGATGTTTCTTTAGTTTTGAGATCTCTTTCTCCCTAGTGTAGTTCATGTCTCAGTAAATGAGTAACTTGAAATGCAGTCAGATGATGGGCCTTTACAGACTGCCAGAAATAATGCAACTTGAGTCCACTTTAACTGTCCTGGCTCAGTGCGAGGGAATCATGGGAATTGTATTTTTTTCTGAGACATTGAACCTTCTCTGTCAGATATTTCTGGTGCCACAATAAACTACAGTTCCCATGATTCCCTAGCACTGAGCCAGGGAAGTTAAAGTGGACTCAAGTTGCATTATTTCTGGCATTCTGGGAAGGGCAAGTTTCTGCTATTTCCTCAGTTTGAAAGCAATTTGCCACAACTGAAGTAAACTGAGGACAAAGGTAGAAAGTGGGAGGAAAAGAGAAACTGGGACATTTAAAACTCAGCTGAAAAAGTGGGACGGCAGAGGATTGAAGACTGTTCCTGCCAAATCAGTACAGGTGGAGGATATGCTATTCTAGCATTCATTGTGATTGGCTATGAAAGCTAGGGCTGATGGAAGCAGTAGTCCAACCACATCTGGAAGGCCACAGTCTGACCATCCTAGTGTATCAGATAACAGAAATGAGCTGAAACACAATTCCTGAACTGGTAAAGCTAGCCCATTTTGAGAATACCCACAAAACAGGTAAGACTTCAACATCTTCAGCAAATCTTATAAAATACAAAGGGGGCCCTTGGTATCTGCTGGTGTCTGGTTCCAAAAAACCACATGGATACCAAAATCTGTGGATGCTCAAGTCCTATTATATACAATGGTGTAGCAAAGTGGTATCTTTTATATAATTGTCAAAATCAAGGTTTGTTTTTTGGAATACAAATATTTCAAGCCATGGATAGTTGAATCTGTGGATACAGAATATGTTGATGTGGAGGGACAACTGTAGCTGATACTCTGATATCCAAATGAAGAGAGAGTATTTCACATAGTGTGGGCCATCACTTTTAATGCTCTCTTCAGAACTGCAGAGCAAACCTCATTACATAGTTATTTGTATTTCGCTACTTTCAAGTTCTGGTTCAACCTGGTATTGCAAATGCATGAAGACTTTATACTAGATTATTTCACTAGAGAAACAGCAAATAAGTTATTTAGATACTGAGTAACCACAGATAATCATTTCTGTGAAATTCTGAAGCACACAACTGTCTTGACCAGGCCAAACCAAACTAAACCAAACCAAACCACAAAAAGGGTAAATATTAGAGCTTACATACATGTACTACTTCAGATAATTATGGACACATTTAAATTTGCTAGAGTGACTAGCACTGAGAACAGCATAAGAACGAAAGCCAGTCAAACTGCTTAAAAGCCATAAATGGAATCAACTTAGGGCCTTATCGCACAAGGCACCTGTCCTGCTATTATTTTATTTTTTGTGAAATCGAGAGCAAACTCTGCTTTGGGGGTATAATGTTTTTAAAAGTCCCCAGCCTTGCCCCCAACCAAAATCAGCAGGAAAGCACTATTGAACTTCCATATGGACATTCATAGCATGACAGAAGCATTAATGGAGATCATTACCAGATTATTTCTGTAAGTGAAAAATAATGCTTTTACAACTGTCTCCCATTTTATAATGATGGAACAACAATAATGTCATGCAGGAGGAGCCAACTATTATCATGGTGCTATTCTGCTTTATTGCCCTCATGTAATAGGCATCTTAGTAACATTGAGTTAATGGTCATCCTTTTGCTGTATGTATTCTGTATGTATTCTATAGAATACCTCATACAGCACAGAGCTGGGCTTGCTATAGGAAAGATTTTCACTAATGCAAATTGCAATTATTTAAAAAAACACCATCTTCAAGAATCAAAGAGAACGGATGCATCTACAGCAAGCAACAAAATTTGCAGCACAGAGTATTCTGCTGTGGAGCTGCTCTGGATCCACAATGTGAACACTGCAGGTACTGGCATGACAGCGAGACAAAGCCGCCTTGCTTAGATGGCTGGCCAAGCCAACTGCACATTGGCATTGATGTCCTATCCTTCTCAGGGCCACTGCCTCCGCTGCCACTGCCTTGCCTGTCACAGAAGCAATGCCAGCAATGCTCTTCTGCTTTTGCTTTTGTGGCTGGTGAGACAGTGGCATCGCCAAGGAAGTTTTCCAGTACTGGTCGGTGAGGGGGACAGAAAATGGTGATGTCTGTCAGTACCAATCTGTCCTTGTGCATGCGGCCACTAGGATCACCCTGAATCCAATCCAGTCCAGAAGTTCACACTTCCAAAAACATTGTGGTCACTCCGGAGTTTTTTGGAAGCTCTGGAGTAAACTTTGGGGTTTCTTATGAAGGATTAAAAGTTAAAAGGAGTGGTTATGCTGCAGGACAACCTGTGCATTGTCTGGACTGATCACACTAGGTTTAGGTATGTTTTTTCCCCTCTTTGTCTAGGCACACCTGAGGAGAGAAAGAGAAAGAGAGATAAATTGTTATGGCATCAACTGATTTTTTAAAAAAGATGTTCTATTGCATAACAATCCTCACGTAGCAGGAGATTGTAGAACAGTTCCTGTCTTCTTTGCATTTAACCTAGAGTGAAAAGACAAGAGAAATAATCCAGTTTGACACCACTTTAACTGCCCTGGCTCAATATTAGGGAATTCTGGGAACTGTAGTTTTGTGAAACATTTAGCCTTCTCCGTCAAAGAGTTCTGCTGCCACAAAAAACTACAGTTCCCTAACACTGAGCCAGGGCAGTTAAAGCGGTCTCAAACATGGAATTATTTCAGCAGTGTGTCTCGACCTATCTAGATAGAGGAACATACATAGTCATGGGTCTTTCATTTATACAGTCAAATTAAGATCCAGCTAAGTTGTAGGAGACCTCCTTATGGTTTTTGCCATTTGACAAGAAATGTGCTTTGAGGCCTCACAAAATTAAAAATCCAGTAAATTATTAAAGGGAGTGGTTATGTACTATTAGATTAAAAGTGGAAACATTTATTGCAGAGAAAGTGCATCTTTAGATAATTGTCTGATAAACTTCGAGAAGAAGATAAATTGCTCTGACATTATTATCTGTCTGCCTGCCCCCCTCATACCCAACAGAACATTCTTATCCACCCTATGTAGTGTATTTTTTTTTCTTTACTTACAAATGAAACTTCTACATTTTTCCCTTCTGAGACATAATGTGCTCCTCCAGGAACCTGACAAGCAAGCACTGCACTGCTTTGCACGCAGGTTGTGAACTTTTCCACTAGTCCTTCCTCCTTTGCCTTTAACAGGAGCTTGATCTGCAGGCTTGAGCAGGTAATAACCATGTTTATCTCCACACTGTACTGTAAAAAGCTTCACTCATTCAAGGCCAGTGAGAGACAATTTACTTGTCCAAGAACATTTATTTCTCCTCCTTACTCTTCACCAGGCTTACATATTTCCTTGTATAAATAATTAAATACAGGTTATCAAAGTATTGTCATTTGCAAATGCACAGTGAAAGGCATTTTATCCATATGCATGCCTATTCCCAGGGCTAAACAGCAGAGTCCCTAGCAAGTATGCATACATGTTACAATGCTGCACTGTCTGTTTTCTCTTCATTTGATCCTTCCTGACTTTTCAGATCTTCAGGGGAGAGCTCTCTCTTGGCTCCACCACCATCAGAGGCACATCTGGTGAAAACAAATGGGAGAGCTCTCACAATGGTTGAACTCTCCTACATGAAGTTCAGTCGGCCCTCTGTCTGCTCTCTTTCTGCCAGCAGGCAAAGATCTTTTAATTTAGACAGCCCTTTGGCTATTAACTCATATGACGTTATCACATGGGGGCACATCTGCTGGTTAATCCACACAAATCCCAAACAGAAACTGGATTTGTGCCCCGCGTTTTCACATGACGTCGCACAGAAAGTGGACAGAAAGTGGACAGAAACTGGTGTTAACAGAAATCTTTTGAAATTCAGTAATTTTGAGGAAATGCAAATGCGAAATTAAGGTAATTTCGCATTTACCGTAATGTGAAAAGCAAGTGTGCATTTGGGAGCATTTCCCTGCTTTTCCCATGGTTCCAGCGAGCATTTCTCTATCTGCGCATGTGCACAAAGCTCATTTCTAGTACATTTATGGGCTTTTCTCACTTGTGTGTGAATGTTAAATGCGCTTACTGTAAATTTGCAATTAAGGTAATTACGTGTCAAAGCCATTTGCGGAATCAAGGTTTATTTTCCGTTTATTTTCGGAATGCCTCATTTCCACTTTATTTTCGCTTTCTGGCCCATGTGTGATAACGTCCATAGTGGCAGAAAGGTCTTTAAATGGGATGCACTGTGCTCTTTTCTACTATGTTTTAGATGTGATTCATACTGTGTTACTATAGTGTTTTTAATAGAATTGTTTATTTTTTAACTTTGGTATTAGTAAGACTTTACTGGTACTTCAAGGTACTGTAATCTGCCTTGGGTCTCATGCCAGGAGAAAGGGGGGAAATAAATAAATGCATAAATAAGTTTTCCAGTTTCTCCCAGTGCCAATCATTGCAATGTCTCCTCTTCTCTAAGGGCCTTTGCAGACTGCCAGAAATAGTGCACTTTAAATTGAGGCACTGCCCTGGCTCATCATGGGAACTGTATTTTATTGTGGCACCAGAGCTCTCTGACAGAGAAGGCTCAATGTCCCAGAAAAAAAAAATGCATCAGACAACCTTAGTTCAGAGGTTCTGAAACTGTGCCCCATTCAGTTGATCTGACAGTGGCAGAACTGTAAAGAATATGTGTGCTTGGTCCTGTATTTGATTCATTCCACTCCCCAACACTGGAAATGGAGGACATTTTGACCACGACTGTTAAATAGACTAACAATATGGCACTGGTACAGGCAACTAATTTTCTACTAAAGATCTACCAGTCAAAGGGATTCCTCCTATCAATCAATCAAATATTTATTGCATGTACTAAATACCCATTATAACAGATATATGTAATAATAAAATATAGACATGAATCAGATTAACACACTGCTTGCAAAATTTGATTGGTGTTCAAAGTGACCAGATGAATATGTTTTGCAACCTTTCTGAACAGAATTCTTCAACAGATAATGTGAGGATCAGAATTCTGTCAGGAATCTGGAAATCATTGAATAAGTGCTTTTGCTCTGCAGAAGTGCCACAATGGATCCCAAGAAACTTTCCTAAAGGTTTTGATACGAAGGGCAACACAATAAATAATGTGAAAACTCATGTCTAAATAACAGCAATTTTGCATTCCCTTTCCCCACTCCCTGATTCTTCTGAAAGCTACTTCAACCAGTCCACCAAGCTGCCATCTTCCATCACACCCACATGACCAGAGGTTCCCTCAGCCACCTTTCTCAGCTAGATTGTGTCTCACTTTCAGGTCTATTTTACTTCTCTCCCCCTCTCCCTTCTACTGTCTCTCTGTCTCTCTGAGCACTCCACTGGTCTGTATTCCATCCCTTCTCCTAGATCTCTTGATGGAGCTGGTGAGATGATGATGATGATGAGATAGCATAAGCAGGCAGAGGTGAAGAAGGCAAGGACATTTTAACAATCTCCAGACATTTAAAAAATCAATCCAGACAAACATTCTGAAAAAGAGGACATGTTCAGGAAAAGGAGGACCTATGGTATGTGGGATGCATGATTGACCATGCATGCTGCATTGCAATTTGGGGCTGGGAGCAATGGTGCCAATCCCCATCTGGCATCCTGCCACCACCATCTTCTTCCTACAAAGCAGCACACTGGTCACACCGCCTAGGGATTGTGGGAAACGCACCAGCCAATGAGCTTGAGCCTGCTTCAAGTTAATTGGAGGAAGTATTCCAGTCTTCCCTCTGGTCAGGTGGGAGGGCTTATAAGGGGGGCACCTTATAATCAAGCTCTCATTCCTTCTTGGACCTTCTTTCCATCTTCTCACCCTCTTTCCACCTTGGCGGGACAATATTATGGTGGGTCTTGTTCAACTTCATTGGACTTGGGCAATTTCATTTGTCACAACTGTGGAAGGGGCAGCAGTGTGGGTCCTGGATCTGGGACATCATTCGCCAGTGCATGGCAGGCATTTGTACCATACATAAGTCCCCTGCTGGGATCTAGAGGAGTGGCACAGATGGGGTCTTACCCAGGTGAAGGCAGATGCCTTGCCCTCCTCCCTTCCTCACTGATAGAGGTCACCCAGGACCCCAGCCTGGCAAATCTCTCCTGTCATACCTGTAGTCTGAAAGCAGGCTGAAATGGGGCTCATCAATCAACAGTTGAATTGGTTGGTGCCTGGATCTGGACTCATGTTTTGGCCAACGCTGCTTTCCAGCTGTAAACAATAAAATTGCGGCCTTTTTACTCCATCTGGTCATATATGTGGTTATTTGTGCCTTCTGACATCACCTTTGGAACAGCAACTCTAGGTTAAGGAGCATGATCATTTGTTAATTGCAACTATAGAGCAAGCTATACATGCAAAAATAAATAATGTAAATAATACAAAGTTTACATTTAAAGTTTGAATTCATTATTCCCAAAGGTGTGAAGAGAATACACAGACAGTTCTAGCACTACAAGTACATATTCTTAGTGCTATATCTAACTTTTCTCTTGTCTCTAAGCCTTTTTCTCTGGTACAATAAGTTTAAATAGCATTTGTGTTAATTGTGTGTCTGTTGGCCTATTTCTGGGTTCCAATTTTATCTGATTTATTATCTCTGATTAGCTTTTTATTTCCTTTTAAAATTACCCCTCCTTTCTAATATTTGAAATTTCTCTTTCAGAAGCTGAGTTTTCTCAGTGTTTGGGCTATATATAGACTCAGCTGTTAATATTTCATCTCCCATATGAACTGTTACGAAGATGTATGTCCCCTTGAAGTCTCTTAAAATTTCTTATACAGTAAAATCAAACTGTTTTTCAAACACTGTCACTTCACATCTTGATTTAGGATTCCATGTAGATGTATTCTAAAATATGAAAGTAAATTAACTTGGCTATCATTTTTCCATGATTAGTTTCTTGTAGCAAAACAGTGTCTGAATCCACCTTGTTAATTGTGTCCCACTACAAGTCATTTTACAGTTGGATGCCGAATCAATAACAATAAAAATATATTATCTATCCTTTTTCATTGTAGACCTGAGTGTTTGTGTGTGCCTTCACATAGCCTATCAACTTATGTTGACCCCATGAATTCTATAGGGTATTCTGTAGTTTAACATATTTCCTGTTTGCTTAAAGTTAAAATGTCACTTGGCTCGTGCTTTCCTTGGTTGAAAAAAAAAAGTGCCCAATCATTTAAACATTTTGCCCCAACATGCCCTTGTTATCTTGGCTCTTGTTGCCACATGTCGCAGCTGTCTGACCAGGCATTCCACTGGGCCTCCTGGTGGCTTCACAACCACCATGGGTCACTCTCTTTGAGGTCAGAACAAGGTGCCCAGCAATTGTCACATGTTAGGTGCAAAAGAGGAACCCATAGCGCCAGTGGATGTGTCAGGTGGCTCAGTGGGACATCCTGTGCAGACAGCCACCACATCAAGGTAATGGAGAGCTCCAGATCTTGGAAGATCCAGAACAAAAGGTATGTTTTTTACTCCATAAAGGTAAAGGTAAAGGTATTCCCCATTGACAAGGTTGTCAAGTTGTGTCTGACCATGGGTGTGTGTGTGTGTGTGCTCATCTCTGTTACTAAGCCGAAGAGCCAGTGTTGTCAGAGACTACTCTGTGATCATGTGGCCAGCATCATTGCACAGAATGCTGTTTACCTTCCCAATGAAGTAGTACCTATCTATCTACTTGCATTTGCATGCTTTCGAACTGCTACTCCATATTACTCTTCTACTCTACATTAACCTTGTTATGCCCCTGTTCTGGTGTAGGACATGCTGGATGTTGTCTGGACTGCTTACACCAGAACCAGGGTTTGGGCTTCATATCATCCAAACAGGGCGACAGTAGAACAGGGGAAATCATGTCTTTTGACCTGTGCAGGCAAGGCCTGAGTCTTCTAGGTTTATTCATTCTTGCATTTCTTCTTCACACATTCTTTTTTCTGTATGTACCTCTTCATCATGGTTACAGTCTTATTTGCTTGAATCAAGACTCAAAAGCACCAGCAGCTTTATTGCTTCATGATACACATTTGCTATTGTTATATCTTCTTGCTGTACTATAATCTTGGAAAAGCTTGGTCCAAAACACACTGCAGAAATAATCCAGTTTGGGATAGCTTTAACTATCTTGGCTCAGTGCTAAGAAATCCTGGAAATTGTAGTTTATTGTGGCACCAGAGCTCTCTGGCAGACAAGGCTAAAAATCTCACATAACTACAGTTTCCAGAATTCCCTAGCATTGAGCCAGAGCAGTAAAAGCAGTCTCAAACTGGATTATTTCTGCAGTGTGTTTTAGACTATTGCTGACTCTGGAATTCACTCCCATGGGAGGTTCACTTGGCCTCCTCACTGCTCTCTTTCCACTTGTAGGCAAATGCCTTTTATTTAGGCAGGAGTTTGGCTTTTAATTCATGTAGCAGGAGGATCTTTTAATTGAGTGCACTATACTCTTCTCTTTTAAATTCTGTTTTAAATGTGTTTTAACTTTATGTTTTTAATATAATTGTTATTTTTTTCTTTAAAAATTTTAATATCATTTTTACATACTTTGTTTTAACTTGTTGTAACCTACTTTGGGTCCCATGCAAGGAGAAAGGCAGGATATTAAATAATTAAATAATATTGCAAACTTGCTTCTCTCTATTGGTTTGTGAAATACTTGAAAGAGAGACATTTTTGGAGTCTTCAGCCTATGAAATTCATGGGGTCACCATAGAACAACACATAACTTGAAGGCACATAACACACACCGTTCTCTTTATTCAGAGTTGAAGTTTTATGTATCAAATCAATTTCATTTATACTTTACAGTGTCTTGGGAATCACAAGGAGTTATGATATTTATTTACAAGCTGGTATAAAAGGTAGTATCTCAACAACAACAACAAACCGATTCACATTTGGAATTATCTTCTGTACACTGGAGCATTGTTTCTTTCCTTAAATATGCAGCTCATTTCCTTCTCTTCCATTAGAAATCCCTCAGGGGCTTACACAGGGTTTCCATGCTGTCCAGGTGCTGGACTCAAAGGACTTGAGCTTTAATAAAGCATCAGCTCTTACATGCCAAACCATTAGCAGCAAAGTCAAAAACCTTTTAATCGCCCAATAATTCATCAGAGAACCTTTCTACCAAGTTTTGCATAGTGTAGACTCAGTACGAAATTCACACGCTGCCTAGACTTCTTTGACTGTCTTCTACCTTGGGGAAATCATAACTGTCCTCCAATTACAGAGTCATATGTCCCTTTCCTGCAGGTAGCCAAAGTCTAATCTACACTGCAGAAATAATTCAGTTGGACACCACTTTAACTGCAGTGGCTCAATGCTATGGAATGCTAGGATTTGTAGTTTTGTGAGATATTCTCTGTTAGAGAGTTCTGGTGCTCCCACCAAACTACAAATCCCAGAATTAGATAGCATTAAGCCATGTGGCAGTTAGCGTGGTGTCCAACTGCCTTATTTCTGCAGTGCCGATTAGACCCAGAATTCAGAGACTGACACTATTTATCTGATCAGTTATTTGATGATTTAACTCCCATACAAGAAGGGTGCATGTGCAATCTTGGAAGGTTAGACCTGGAGCCTGGCCAGAATGTAAACAAGGATATTGTAGATTTTTGTTTGCAGTATAAATAAAGAGAGCTTTCTCAATGGCTGCATGGAGCTCCCTTTCACGGAAAGTCTGGCTAGCCAACTTCCTGCTTTTTTTTTTTTTCACTGGAAAATTAAGACTTTTCTATTAGGCCTATTTGGTTTTTAATATCTAGTTATTTAAAATTTGGAGGATAACTGATCAGTGGATTTGTGTTTTAGCAAAGAGAAGCTATAATGGTGCCTTGGTTAGAATCATCAGGTATTCTGCCTCTAAGAATGTGCAGTGGACCCTTGGTATCTATTGGGCTTTGATTCCAGGACCCCCTGTGGATACCAAAATCTTTGGATGCTCAAGTCCCATTACATACAATGGCATAGTAAAATAGTGCCCCTTATATAAATTGGCAAAATCAAAGTTTGGTTTTAGGACTTTTAAAACAATATTTTCAAGCTGGGGATGGTTGAATCTGTGGATTCAGAGGCCAGTGCAGTAAGGCCAGTGCAATATGAGTGTGAGGTAGAAACAGGAGAAATTACTCTGAATTTTTAAGTAAGATAAAAGAGAAAACTCATTTTTATTGTCTCAGGAAATCCCTCTTTAGATAAGGAGGAAGACAGGCAAAATTTGACCTAAACTTAGTAAGAAAAGACCCTAAAAGCTGGCTCTCATGTATGCTTATAAGCTAGCACCCAGTGTTGGGGTTGGAGCCTCATGGATGCTCCTTCCAGAGCAAAGGAAAACAAAAGACTACATTCTTGAGAGAAGGGGAAAGTGACATATACGGTACTAAAGAGAGATACAGAGGGATGAAAACAAAAGGGGAGGTATTCTCTAGACTCCACACTCTCACTAATCATTTTACAAGCATTGATGCCTCTTTGCTTTTGACACTTCCTTTGCAAAATTCAATCCTCTATATCAGGGGTAGGCAACCTTTCCCCTTTAAGGGCCGAGGGACTTCAGCTCCCAGAAGCCTCAGCCATGTTGGTCAATAGTCCCATGTTGGCCAATAGCTCCTGGGATTCTGGGAGCTGAAGTCCCTCGGCCCTTAAAGGGGAAAGGTTGCCTATCCCTGCTCTATATCAAGGTTAGGGAACTCCAGAAAGTGTTGGAGTGTATTTCCCAGAATTCCTGACCATCACAGTTGATGATGAGGTGTGGTAACCTGTAATCCAACACAGCATCTGCAAGGCCATAAGTTATCCATCCCTGCTTCCTGCAAAAGAGTCCTCTATTTTAATTTGTAAGTAAACCTATTTTAATTTGCTGCCAATTTCTTTCTTTCAGTTAGTCTCAAAGGTGATACAAGATCTCTCTACATACTGATTCTATTTTAAGGGATTCTTATCTAATTTAGGTTAAAGAGAAAAAGCCCTAAGAAGGCACAGCAAGGTCCTTGTAGTTGGTCCTTGGTAGCTAGTACCTGGACAACAGATGAGAAGATACCTGGATCATCTCATTGGGGTGAGATGTATACTGTTCTATTTCAATTATTGTCTATCTATCTATCTATCTATCTATCTATCTATCTATCTATCTATCTATCTATCTATCTATCATTTTCCTCTCCTGGCCTGGCTAATGGTAATAAGGGTAGACTGAGTTAGAGAGGTGGTACCTCTTAGAAGGCTCAGACCATATTTTGTAAAGGAAGGGCATACCCAATGAAGCAAAATCTCCCCCAATATAGCAAAGCTGCATTCAGCCATGCAACTTCCCAACAAGTAAGGTGAACCAGAGCTTGGAAGTAATGTTCAATGGCCTGTAATATGTTACACCTTGGACAACCATCATTAGTTTTATCACATTTGATACTATTGTTAATATTTTTGCTTTTTTCCTTCTTGAAAAAAATATTTTATACACACACACCCCACCAAGAAAACTAAATAGTATATTCTCAAGAAACAATAGGTATCAATTCATTCATTCTTAATGATGTTTCATTAAGTCTTTTCAGATCTTGTGACTTGAAATGTCAAAATTCCCTCAGCGAATATAAAATCTTTTGATCTTTTGAAACAAGATGGTTTAATGGTGGTTGCAACTGTTGCAGTCATTCATTCATTCATTCATTCAATAAATGGTAGCCATTTATCTATGGAGGTGGCATGACTAGTTTGTCCTTTAGAGGCTCTGATATTATCTGACAGTTTCTCAATAAGCCACCTATCCCCGGATCTTCTCCAACAGCTATCAAGGATAGATCTCTGCTCTTCCAATGTTTAGCTATTCCATGTGATGAAGAAGATAATCAAGTTTCTGTGTCACAGTTATTTGCTTTCTTTGGCATAAAGAGAGAGTAGTAAGATATCCAGGCAGGGTTTTATTGTTTGCTTCATGATGGCTGTCATCAAGTATAGGATTGCATGCCAAAATTGATTCATTTTAGGACACTCAAACTACATATGCAAATACATCCATTTTTCATTACATCCTCTCCAACATTTCTGTATAGATTTCCTAGTTATCCTTGCCAGTTATACAGGGGAAAGAGACCATATGTGGGTAAGTTTGAGAACATATTCTTTGGTAAGAGCAAAACACATTTTAAAAGGAGGGGATGTCCAGATGCTAGACCCATCAAATTCTGATACAGGTTGAGTCTCCCTTATCAGGAATTCCAAAATTGTCCACATGGGTGGCTGAGATAGTGACCCTTTGTTTTCTGATGATTCTGTATACACAAAGTTTGTTTCATGCACAAATTTGTTTAAAATATTGCACATAAAATTACCTTTGGGCTATGTGTATAAGTTGTATACAAAACATAAATGAATTTCAGGTTTAGACTTGGGTCCAATCTCCAAATCTCATTATGTTATAATGCAAATATTCCAAAATCCAAAAAACTCTGAAATCCGACACACTTCTGGTCCCAAACATTTTGGATAAGGGTGGCTCAACCTGTATTTTAATCCTGAGATCAGATTCCCACTCTGCCCTAAGAATTTGTCCTTTTAAACATAAATAGCAATGTCTTTTCTGTCCCCAAAGATCCTAGAATAACAAATGATGGTTCTTTCTGAGTCTGAAGGTACAGGCCAGAGAACATGACAGCATATATTTTTTTTGCAAATGTATGCTCTTTCATCCTCTGTTTTTGTTAATGTATTTCCTCCTTTTTTATTATGTGCAAGTGGACACTAACTTTGGTATAATTGCTGCCCTAGATTGGATCTTTGGTATTTGTAGTGGCCAGATGTAATAGCATTAAGTACTGGATTTGTACTCTGAATTGAATTCACTGTCCTAAGCCAGATAGGCTTTTAGTATATGCTATTATCCATAAAATCATCTGCTAATTTATTTGAAAGTACACCCAACTACTTCCTACTTCTATATCAAAATGCATAGAATCAGACTGCCTAATTGTACCTTATAGCTAGAATAATTGTTTTTAAAACTTATGTTTTTCCATGCTTTGCTTACCACATGGTAGTGTTCAAAAAAGACGTAACAGGTATTGAGATGAAGAGAGACAAATAAAAATATACAGCTGGTTCCTGTTATCCTGTTTATGTTGCCATTATGAGTACTTAACTTGTAACTAATCATGGAATATTTCTGTTAGTACAATGTTGCATCTCTGAATTAATGACTTGTTTGTATTTCATCTTCAATAACATCTTGTTGTTGTGCGCCTTCAAGTCATTTCCAATGTATGGCAACCCTAAGGCAAGCTATCATGGGATTTACTTGGCAAAGTTTATTCAGAGAAGGTTTGCCATTGCCTTTCCCTGAGGCTGAGAGCATTTGACTTGCTAAAGTCACACAGTTGGGTTCACGGCATAGTCTAAAACTCAAACCACTAAGCCAGGGGTAGGCAACCTTTTTTTGTCGGGGGCCGAGTTGCTGTCCCTCAGACAATTGGGGGGCCGAAGCACCAAAAATAAATAAATAAATAAATAAATAAATAAATAAAAATATTTTTTTAAAAAAATTAAATAATTTAAAAAATATGCATGCACATTCTCTCAGCCCCAGAAAAGCCATGGCAAAACCCCTGTGGAGATTTTGCAAAAAAAAAAAAAAACCCAAACAAGTAAGTAAGGTTTCATCATGTAATTCCAGTTATCTGGGGGACTGTTCTGCCACCCAGGAGAATACTTGCATAAGGAGTTCTTGGAGGCCTCCTTATGCAAGTTGATAAAATGTATGGTTTTATTAAGATATTTATATGAGATTTTAGGGAGCATACAGGTTGAGTCTCTCTTATCTGAAATGATTGGGATCAGAAGTGTTTTGGATTTTTTTAACATTTTGGAATATCTGTATTTGCATATACATACATAATGAGATATCTTGGAGATGAGATCCAAGTCTAAATACAAAATTCATTTATGTTTCACATACACCTTACACACATTGCCTGAAGATAATTTTATGCAATATTTTTAATAATTTAGTGCAAGAAACAAAGTTGGTGTACTTTGAATCATCAGAATGCAAAGGTGTCACTATCTCAGTCACCCATGAAAAAAGGTTTTTCTAATATTTCAGGATTCCAGATAAGGGAGACAGCCTGTATAAAAAAAAATAATTTTAACAGTTTTAAACAATTTAAAACAATAAAAATAATTTAAAAACATACAGAAAGTTAAACCAAATTTCATGGGTTAAAACAGTTTAAGACTATGTGCATAGGTATTTTGGAATAAATTAGTCAGGTTCTAAAGTCACATTTTTGGTTTGGTGCTAAACTAAAGACAATATTTATCTGGGGGAAAAGATTCCACAACTGGGTGCCATCTCAGAAGAAAACCTCTCCCACATCCTCCCACACTGTATTGACCCCATACATGGTCTAGGGCAAGCTGTTTGCCTAATTCCTACACCTAAACCTACTGATTCATGGATTCTCTGTCTTACCAGGATTCAGCTTCAGTTTACTGGTCTTTTACAGCCAGTTGTTCAAATTGCCAGTTACACAAGAACAAGCTCCCAGCAGGATTCTCTCTATGGCAGGGGTTGGCAGTTCTTCTGTCCCCTGATTATTGGTGGGCCGAAGGGGGGGATGGCGCTGGAGGTGTGCGCGCACGCATGAGCACTACTCCCGACGTCACGCGCATGCATGTGCAAGCGCGGGGCACCATTTGTGTTCCAAAATGGTGCCCGCACTCGCACACGCATGCGCACAACGGCGGGCACCATTTTGGAACGCAAAACGGTGCTGCGCGTCGCGAGCGCATGCACATGACGCTGGCACCATTTTGTGTTCCAAAATGGCGCCTGCTGTTGTGCGCATGTGTGCGTGAGCGCAGGCGCCATTTTGGAACACAAAATGGCGCCCTGCATCTCACGTGCGCTACAAAGGTGGCAGCAGCGGCGTGCGCACGGTAGTGGCAACGGCGGCAGGACCGGCCACGGGCCAGTTCAAAGGCCTCGAGGAGCTGGGTTTGGCCCGCGGGCCGTAGTTTACTGACCCCTGCTCTATGGTCTCCATTTTTATTTCTTTACAAGACAGCAAAAGTGAGGCTCTGCTAGGAACTGCAACATAGTGGTTTCCTATATCAGTGCCCCAACCATCCAAACAATACAGTAACTGAATTTTTGTGTAGTTCACAAAAAGAGAACTGTTTTTTAGCTGACATCATAACCACAATTATAATGTCTATCTGGAACAGAGCCACCAGTCTGTCATTCTGTGGAAATTTATTACCCTGATTGTGCATTTGTAGAAAGAGCAGTAATCTGGTTTGTGTACCAATGTGGACACAGTCTCCTGAAGACCACTCCTTCTTTGTACTTTTGCAGTGAAGAAATGCATTGTAAACAGAATGTTAAAAGCCTATCAAAAAGGAAATGGACTTCCACAGATAATTCACAACACTGGTTTAGAAATAGCTGGTACACATAGAGTATGGCGTAGTGCTTTTAGTGTTGGACTATGACTGTGAAGACCAGGGTCTGATTCCCAGCTCGGCCATTAAACTCACTGGGTGATCTTGGGCAATTCACATGCTCTCAGCCTCAGGGGAAGGCAATGGCAAACCTGCTCTGAACAAATCTTGGTAAGAAAATCCCATGATAGGTTCACCTTAGGGTTGCCATAAATTAGAAATGACTTGGAGGCACACAACAACAAGAAGAAGTATTGTAACTTTACATGAATGCCCAATAGGGCATTTATAGCCTTTTGGTCCCACACAGTTTTAGTGCTTTTATCAAGTCTACTGTTACTGCTACAGCCTCTGGGATTACATCTTGTACTGCAGTTACACCAGCCGAGGGATTTAGGATTTTGCCAGTGCCCTCCAACACTGGCACATTCACCAGATAAGTTGCCAACATGGCAACTTTGTTGTTAACTGCCTTAGCATTGATCCCAACCCATGGCAACTCTATGGATGAGATATCTCCAAACCTACCCCCACCCCCCGTCCTCTACTGCTCTGCCCAGCTCCTGCAAACTCAT
>CM034708.1:122022806-122035347 GCA_020142125.1 Phrynosoma platyrhinos
TTCGGTTTATTTTTGGAATTTGTCATTTCCAGTTTATTATCGCTTTGTTGGCCACGTGTGATAATGTCCTTGGACAACATGAGGTCAATTCCGCATCAAATCTGGACCACCCCTGCTTTAAACCACATTAAAAAGACTTACCCTTTGTTCTGGATTCCAGAAAATCCAGAGCACTCCGCAATGACACCGGGTAGCTGTTTACACAGCATCCTGCTATGCTGCCTGGCATTGTGCCACTGGCATAAATGAATCAATCCCTCTGGAGTAAAGTGGGGAGGACAAGAGCCATGGACACTACCTTAAACTCATTGGAAGAAAGGAGGAGTATAAATGCAACCAAATAATAACTATAGCAGGAACAACAGCTGCAAAACAGAGATGATCCACTAAGGGGGGGTTGCATACTGCCAGAAATAGTGCAAATTGAGTCCAGTTTTAGGGTTAGGGTTAGGGAATCATGGGAACTGTATTTTATTGTGGCACCAGAGCTCTCTGACAGAGAAGGCTCAATGTCTCAGGGGGAAAAAAACAATTCCCATGATTCCCTAGCACTAACTCTAACCCTAAAAGTGGACTCAATGTGCACTATTTCTGGCAGTCTGCAACCCCTCTAAGATATTTATTTATACAAGCCCACTGAAGCGAGTGAGAACTGCACAAGGGCATGGTAGATCATTCATTCATTTCTGTTTAGATGGGTACAGGAAAGCAACCCTGCCAATTAAGCTGTGCAATGACAACATTTTATTTGACCAATATTGCTGCCCAGTCCTTTTCACTTACCAAATTCATGATATCTCTGTGATATATTACCCCTTAAAGACATTTATATTCTATCCTGTCAATTTTTAACTATATGGATCATTTTGATGCCTGTGTGTGTGTGTGTTTGGACATAGACAAATGACTACTGAGTTAAAATGTCTGTCTTAATATTTTATTTTTGACAAGGTTTAAAAGCCTAAGAGAGGGAAGGAAATTGGTCTCACCCCCGATAGTGAATTATTCTTCATCAGCCTGACCTTTTTTCTAATTTTGGAGTCAATGTTGGAATGCCATTTTAAACCAGCTGGGCCCTCACCCCATTGATTCTTGCAGATGGAGACATCTCATGCTAGCAATAGAAGCTTTGTGTGACCACTAAATATAATCCACTGACGACTAATTGTGGGGCATCTCCAATGAGCGGCTTCCTCACTTTGTGCTACTTATTCTGCTGCCAAACTAAATTTCCCAAATGTCACTTACACAGCATGAAATACATTGGTCTGGAGCATCCATTAAGGTGATGTCTGCTGCTAAGAAGCCCCATCTGGCATTTATTTGTTGATTACTTATTATGGTCACTAGCAATGCACTTCCTTGAGCTTCCAGACTCTTTCAGCCACATGGACCAGCTGTCTAGCAGTGCTTGAAATTACCTATATTTGTCTTACTCACAGACTGTGTCTGCAGCTGGCGTAGGCCTCCATTTCTCACAGCCTTTCTAGTAGATCACCTATTAGGGCCATCTTTTATAATATGCCAGTACAGTCTCTTATTCCTGGGCAAAGTAAGTATTTAACTGTCCCATTTATTGACAGCCTTCGTATACTAACCCATAGTCATGGTTGTCATGAACAAGTGACACTGTTTACACTGGGGAGGGGAGAAACATGGTAATTAGTTGGAATGGAACATTCTCTGTTAATTATCAAGGGAATAGCTCACTTTCTAAGCACTGAACAGATGAGCTCTCAGTAGGAAGAAAAAGCTTCCATCTTTATATCCTGATGTTAAACAGTTGGCTAGACATCCTAATGAACATAATAATTGCATGTGTATGATTGCTGTGGAGTTGTCATTTATTTATCTGTTCATTTGTTTATTCAATGTATTTGTGAATCCCTTTTCTGCCTGCAGGAAATTTAAAATAACACAGTACATTCATTACAGAGTAAAAGCAGAAGCAAAATACAGTATTATTTTAAAAAGGGAATTAATATTTAAAAATACTTTTCTGAAGCTCTATTATGGGTATCATTACATTAGCAAACTCTTACTTCCCCAATTTTAATTTTTTCCACCTTTGCCTTTAGATAGAAGACTGTCATCTTGCTGAATGGAATTAAAACTCCATACTAGTTATGTGTGAGAATGCCAAATATTCATTTATAGAGTTGTATTTTTCCCCTCAGAAAGATTTCTTCACATGCCCTGTAAAAGTGCTATTCCCCTCTTTGCTGCAACACATCATCATAAAAGAGTGATTTCAACAAGATGATGATGATGATGGAGAATATCTATATACTATTAATTTTCATAGAAAATTCCAAAGCATCTTCCAGAATGAAATGATCTTTTTTAAAAAAAATTAATCTTTTAAAATGCAGTAAAATAATTTTTAAATGAAGGTTTTATTTAATCCACAGTGGCTGGGGGTAGTTCTTAACATAATTAAGAATTAATTTAAAAGAATCATAATAATTCCATTTTGTCTTTGGTTGTTTGTCTTCTCCTTCTAGATCAGTTGGGTAGAAAATGAAAAATCAGTCCTACCGCATGCCCCGAGAAGTCACAGGGAAGTTTTAAACCTGCCAGAAAGGAAAGCATACTGAGTCACAAGAGACTTTAATCAAAGGGAACACCCCCCCATTTGAACTCCTTCACAGCAAGAAGGTGGAATGAACAAATTTTATTGTAAGCAGGCAGGATTTATAGACAGGAAAGTTACACAGCATCTATATTAATTTTGCATGTCCTAACCAGAACAATAGGTCTTTCCAATTACTAGGCTTGCTTGCTTACTAACAGTTGCTCGCTGATGTGCTAAAGCCTGCAGAGTCAACATACCCAAGGGCTGTTTTGTTGTTAACTGCCCTCGAGTCGCTCTCGACTCATGGTGACCCTATGGATGAGACACTTCCAAGACCCTCTGTCCTCCACTGCTCTGCTTAATTCCTGCAACCCCTTAATAAATACCCAAAGTGACCTCCTTCATAGAGTCCCTCCATCTGGCATGTGGCCTTCCTCTCTTCCTACTTCCCTCCACATTTCCCAGCATTATTGTTTTTTTCCAAAGAGTCCTCTCTTCTCATGATGTGCCCGAAGTACGACAGCCTCAGTTTGGTCATCTTGGCTTCCAGGGAGGTTTCTGGCTTGATCTGCTCTAGGACCCACTTGTTTGTCCTTTTGGATATCCATGGGATCCTCAGCACTCTTCTCCAGTGCCACATTATCTCAAATGAATAGATTTTCCTCCTTTCTTGATTGTCTAGCTCTCCCATCCATACATGATAATAGGGAATACAATGTCATGTATGATTTTAACTTTTGTGCTGAGTTGTATATCTTTGCATTTTAAGATCTTTTCCCAAGGGTTGTAACAACAGGGAATCCTTGATGGGACCCAGCCTTGCCATGGGATCACTGGGCCAATTTGCAAAAAAAAAACAAAAAAACAAAAAACAAAAAAAACACCCATATTTAAACAACAGCAAGTAGCACATACCAAAAACTAGTGAACTACACAAAAATGGTTCCTAAATGCAAAATGGTATAGCTTAGGTTAAGCAGATACCTACAGATGCTCCAGTGTGACATCATGCAGGCAGAACAGAAAACAAAGACAACGGATATTTAATTAAACCAACTTTATTTAGACAGAATAGATAAGAAGAAAAGTGACATTTAATTATACTACCTTTATTTGACTTAGGTGGAGGATGCTGTAGTAGTTGGATAAGAAGAACACAGTTGAGATTCCAGTACTTTTAGTCTGTTTCATTCTTTATAACCCTGTTAGTCAGTACATTGGGCTAGAGAGATTACTGTAGTCAAAATTAAGATTGGTATTGCCAATGTGGAGAGAAGGCAGCAGGATTTTGTTTTTGTTTTTTTTTTCTGGTGGGGTTGGTTTTAAAATCCTATTTAATGTGGCTAAGAGGCTTTATCCTTTTACTAATTCCTTTACTGGGAAGAAGGGCAGGAGGAGGCTTTAAAAGGGGAGAGTATGTTCTAAAGATGATCAGAAAAAGGACATTCAAGAGTAAGGAGTCTGCCACAGGCAGCTGATTTGAGATGTCATGAAGCGGCAGCAAATGGCTGTTACTTTAATTTGTTATCTTTCTATTTCGACTGATAGATTTGGTCGAAGGACTTGTAGGATTTTCTCCTCATGTCCCAAATGAACTGAACACATTTTCTGTATTACAAGCTCTCACTTGTAGGTGATGGACAGCATTTTGAACTGTTCTGCACCAGGCAGCATAATATCTTGGTCTGAATCTGAGTGGAAAGATTTCTGGGGAATGGTGATGGTGATGGGAAAGGAGGTCCCGTTTCCTGTTTCTTTTTCTTGAGTTTTCTGTATACCAAAGGAAGAGGAGTTTTAGAACTCATCTATCCAACATTAGATCCCTTTCCAGAACCCCATAGGCTTTGAGAGGCTCTCATGCAGGCTTTTCTGTCTCCCCATTTCATATTCCCATCCTTCTTTCAATTGATATGTCTAACTTTGGAGCTTATCGCATGGGGAGGGGGAAAGCTGGCTTACCTTGTCCAGCTTAAATTCTCTTCTGGGATACATTCGTGTGTTATCACACGCGGGAGCTCTGTAAGTCGCCACCAGTTCTGCTGGCCGAATACAGCCTGGGTAAGACGTGGGTCCAAGCTGCGCTCAGCTGGCCAATTTTTAAAGTCTGAAGCTTCCAACTTCAAAAACTGGCCAGCTGAGCACAGCTTGGATCCGCATCTTACCTGGGCTGTCTTCACCTGGCAGAATTGGCAGCGAATTATGTGTGATAACACTTGGATGTATCCCAGAAAAGATTTGAAGCTGGACAAGATAAGGGGAATACATGGGCCTTGTACTGTCTTCTCTGCCCTGGGCATAAGCATTAGTTCAAAATGCTTGACTTTCCCTAGATGTCCTTATGGTATTGGCTTCAGACAAGGCTTTTTTAAAAAACAGCCTGTATTACATGAGTCTCAGTAGTCCAATTTATGCCTGCATATATCTTTGGTGGGCAGGGTGCATTGCAGAGGTTGATATTCTCTTCTGTTGTTGTTGTTTTGTGCCTTCAAGTCGTATCCAACTTATGACAACCCTAAGGTGAACCTATAATGGGGTTTTCTTAGCAACATTTGTTCAGATGGGGTTTGCCATTGCCATCCTCTGAAGCTGAGAGGGTGCGACTAGCCCAAGGTCTCCCAGTGGGTTTCCATGGCTGAGCTGGAAATCAGAGTTGTAGTCCAACATAAAAACCCACTATCTCACACTGGTTCTCTTCTACCCTTCCACAATGACCACCTCCCTCTGATAACCCATTATCGTCCTGTGCCCCATTGGCCATCTAGTAGAGAGTGGAGAGGGGGACAACTAGGAGCATCTGACTATGTGACTATTGCCAGACAGGCAATGATGAAGGCATCTTTAGGACCTCTTGGGGGTTCTCCAGGGGTCATCAAAGATGATGCAAAGATGAGCACATAGCCAGATACTTCTCAGCCATCCCTCACTCTCCACCAGTGACTAGATGGTGTGGATGACAGGAAGACATCCTATGTAAGGGAGATGTTTTGTAATTCTGTCATGGCAGAACTTTACAATACATTTCTCAATGCAGAATCTTGACCAACTATCTTGACCAACTAGCCACTCTTATCTCTCTAACTTGCTTTAACCATATGCTGTAACTATTCAATTCTAGTTGAGAGCCAGTGTAGTGTAGTGGTTTGAGCATTGGATGATGATTCTGGAGACCAGGATTCAATTCCCATCTCGGCTATGGAAACCACTGGGTGACCTTGGGCAAGTCACATGCTCTCAGCCTCAGGGGAAGGCAATAATAATATCATAATAATAAATTTATTTCTGGCTAACCTCTTCTGAAGAAACTTGCCAAGAAAACCCCATGATAGGGTCTCCTCAGGGTTGCCAAAAGTCGGAAACAACTTGAAGCCATACAGTAACAACAAAAAACAACAAATTAAATTCTAAGAACTTGCTCACACTCTCTGTGTCACTATCTAATCTGCTCTTATTCATCATCCTTGCTCTCCTCGGACCTACTTTCACCAGGAATCTCTTGTAGGTCAACTGGTACAGGGACATATTGTTACCTTAGCAACATTGCTCAGTGTTCCACTTCATATTAGCAAAGTGGTATTGCTGTTTTAATTACACTTCACTCCTTCTGAATTGCATTCATAAACCTGTTACATATTATGTCTATATATAAAAGACATTTGACCATCCTTGCTCAGTTATGGTCACTATGTTTTCCTCCCTCATTCTCCAAGGAGAGTGCCTCCCTCCCCAGCTTTTCTTATGAAGAGCAAGAGGGGAATGTGTTGTGTGGGTACTCCTGAATGGTTTGACTACTCCTATAAATGCTTCATAGAAGGTTTTGTTCCATTATCCCTCTATCCCCCCACTCAATAAAGAACAACATAGTATATTCTTTGAATTACATCCTTTGGTGAGGCACCAGAGCTCTCTGACAGACCAAGCTAAATATCTCACAAAACCACAAATCTCAGGATATAGCAGGATGGAGCCATGACCATTAAAGTAGTGTCAAGGTGCTTTATTTCTGCAGTGTGGATACACCACACAGACACAAGGAGAGAACCTCTATGTTTATGTGTGTGTGGGATTTAGAAGGAGAGGAGAAATAGCTATGGGATGAAAAGAAAATACGACTCTTTCCTACTCATGTGTGATGGTGGCTGTCCAGAAAAAAATACTATACTACTTGTTACAAATTTAGCTTATTTGATAGTTTGGTGATGAAATGGATAAACAGTAATCTGTTTCATATGGAGGGAGCTTGAGGGTGAAAAATTCAGAGTGAATCTTTTGTGATGACCACTCCTAGATAGAGTCTGGATGAAAACTTTTAAGTTATCAGTGCACTTAAGCACTCCATTCCCTAAGCGGTTTACAATGTGTAAGCCAATTGCCCCCAACATGCTGGGTACTCATTTTACCAACCTATGAAAGGATGGAAGGCAGAGTGGACTTTGGAGCCCTCTTCTAGAATTGAACTTACAATGTTGTGGCTGCAGTACCAGGTTCCTTCTATATCCTATTCTATAAAATAAAGTTGGCCCTCCATGTTCAGGGAGGATCTGTTCCGGGCCCCCTCTGCAAAAACAGAGATTAGTGAATATTCAAGCCCCATAGGCTTGAATGGGGCATGCTCCCGGGGTGAATCCCATTGATTTAAACAGAGGTTACCCCTCTGTGAATATGGAGGACATGAAGTCCGTGAGAATGGAGGGACGGCTGTAAAATAGAAAAAGTATGCTTGATAAGTTTTTAAAACCCTCCTACTATAACTAGAAGAGAGCGACAGAGTGGCATAATGGTTTGGGTGTTGGACTGCCACTCTGGAGACAGGGTTATGGCAACCACTGGGTGACCTTGGGCAAGTCACATGCTCTCAGCCTCCTCAGGGAAAGGCAATGACAAACCATCTCTGAACAAATCATGCAAAGAAAACCCCATGATAGGGTTGCCTTAGGGTCACCATAAGTTGGAAATAACTTGAAGGTAGTGGTGTCCTACACCCGGTGTGTGTGGGGGGGCATTGTGGGGGGGGCTTCAGGGACATGGCACCCCCTCACTTCCCTGTCTAGTATGGCCTTACACGTGAGTAAAGCCATGCCACTCATGGAGGAAGGGATGCCCTGGGCTTCTCCCTCCCTTCCATGAGCCATGGAGTGAGGCTGAGAGATGTGGGGGGCCGCTCAGCCAGTTATCACCCCTCTTTTGGGGAGACACCCAGTGTGGTCCGCACCCCCCAAGTGACACCATTGCTTGAAAGCACATGACAACAACAACATAACTAGAAGAAAGTTCTTAATCCAGGATAGATTAAGGTCCACATGATTCCCTTCCTCTCAGTAATGCTAAGAAAAAGGATTTGTGACTTTGGTGTCCATGCCAGTGTGTAACACTTTTTAATTGTTTATATGAATAATTTCTCCTTTAGAGACAGTGAGCTGATGATATAAGAGCTGCTGCTGGGAAAACGCACGTGGATTGAAAGACAGAGGCTGTAATTAGGGAATCATGTGGCCCTCCAGATGTTGTTGGATTGCATCTCTCAGCATTCTTTGCCATTGGTTATGCTGACTGTGGCTGTTGGAAGTGGCAGTCCAACCACAGCTTGGGCATCCCCATAATTTCCTCCCTTGCCTTAAATAATGTTGCTGGGGACAGGATGGATCTACTTCAGGGCCAGACCATGAAAGCCCTGTCCCAAAAAGTCATAAAATCCCCTTGACAAAGTCCACTGTGAAAAGTGTGCAGATAATTCTTTGAAATATTTGCATTTGTTTGTAAAGGGACAAGTGTTGATTAAAGTGGCATGACATACCGGCTACAAGGTACTTTGCAGGATAAAACCAGATCTGACCTGTAGATTTCTGCTACATGAAAATTATCAGTTTACATTCCCTGCTGTTCGCTTGGCCCTGGAAATGCCATGCTTCACTTGCTTTTAATAAATATTGGATTACCAAGAAAGCGCAAACAAAAACTTTACCCCTAAGTAACCTTCCTTCTGTTCTCCTTTCTTTTGTCTAGCCGCTGTGGACAGATGCCTCCTCCTAAAATGCGCCCTGAAAGCCTCCTCATTTCTGCTTGCTAGGGCAACCAAGTTAGATCCTTGTGCTTTGATGTTCATAAGACTAGTTAGGCCTTGGGGGAAAATGGGAGAAAGATTTTAAGGAAAGACAAGAAGAAGGTAGGAATCTGTGGCATGAAGAACTATTCCAAACTCATTGTCCTCAAACTTCCAAATGTTTCACTGATACTAACTGATAGATTCAAGAAAAGCTCTATTGTAATACTGAACAGCAAATGTCATCTTTAGCCAACCCCACACATGGTCCTTTTCATAAATATCTTGTCTGACTAGCAAAACAATAGTCCTACTTACTTCATTCTCTGATGCCTGCTTCCCACATTACTTGCAACTTTAACTTACATTCCTAAGGGATCTTTTGGGTGGCAATGAGATGGCATGATATTCTGTAACATAAGCAGTGGTCAAATGTGTATCCTTTTACAAATTCTCTTTATCTGGAGAAAGTCCTTCACTGGATATGCTGTCTGTGTTGTATGATTCAAGACAGTTGTAGAATCACTGCTGCCATTTATTTATTTTATGTCCTGCCTTTCTTTCAAAATGGGATGCAAGGTGGCTTACAATAATTTAAAAAGGTAAAATTAAAAAATTAATTACAAAAGTTAAAAAAAATTAAATTATACTAATATGAAAGCAATAGTTAAAACCATTTTAAAAAAGGAAAAAACATTAAAGCATTATTTAATGCTTTAGCACACCATACTACGTAAGTGAAATTCACCCATCAAAAGCTTGCCTAAAGTCTCAGTCTAGGAACAGCCACACTAAAGAGTGCTGGTACCCCATACAAATCTCAGGATTCTGTAGGAGGGAGTCATGGCAGTTACAGTGGTGTCAAACTACATGATTTCTACAGTGTAGATGCACCCACAGATAGTGGATAAGTGTTGTATACTCGGGCTTTGAGACTTAATAGATTGTTGAGTTCATTTTCTATTATTTTCTATCTCAGGTTTAATGTGAAATATTAATTTAGCCTTTTAAAAAGTGCATATAAAGGGTGCAAATATCCATGCCCACTATGGGGATTTCCAAAAAAATACAAGAAAAGAAAAGAAAAGAAAAGAAAAGAAAAGAAAAAGTCAGTAAGTCTCCTGCAGGAAACCAAGTAGTTTTGCACTTTGCACAGTAGGACTGTTGCTCAAAATTGGCAGAATTCTTCAGGCAGGATCAAAGACATTTGTAAAAGACATATGAAACGATGGGCTTAAGTACACACAGGTTTCTGAAACCATTTAGAATGGGTTAATTTTTTCCTAGGAGAGCTAAAGCTTCTCACCATGTGTTGCAACAGGCTAGGCTGTGATTGTACACTGGCAGGTTCTCACCAATGTCTGGAAAAATACCTTTAGCTACAGTTCATAGTTAAGCCACTGGACCAGGGGTAGGCAACCTTTTTGAGCTGGGGGCCGGGTTGCTGTCCCTCAGACAATTGGGGGGCCGAAGCACCAAAAATAAATAAATAAATAAATAAATAAATAAAAATATTTTTTAAAAAATATGCATGCACACTCTCTCAGCCCCAGGAAAGCCATGGCAAAACCCCTGTGGAGATTTTGCCAAGAAAACCCCAAGAACAAGTAATAACAACAATAATTAATATCATCATGGGGGGGGCGGCAGTGGCAGCAGGATCGACCTGGGGCCGGTCCAAAGGCCTCGGGGGGCCACATCCGGCCCCCGGGCCTTAGGTTGCCTATCCCTACGGACAATCTGAGGTATATAGTTGCATGCACAATTGACCAAGTTGCAAGTGAGATACAGAGTTTTCCCAAACCAGCGTAAGGTGCAGGTTATTAGAAATTGTGCGTTATGGACGTGTCCCTTTCCATACAGACTTTCCAAGTCCATAAGGTTTTCAAGAAGATCAGCTCCAGGACACATCTCCCATATTGTATAGTACCCAGACCAAATCCTTTTCTGCTATGCATCAGAAATACCAATGTAAAGCTTTACCTCCCATGATCCCTGATGAGTGACCATGATGTCTGGGACAGATGTGGGCTGGAGTCCAGCAACAGACCACAGATGATTTTTCCATCAACCATACTATCACCCTGGGAGGCAGAATAGGCTGAATGGGTTACACAGCAAGCTTCATGGCTGAAATGGGATATAAATTTGAGTCTTCCAGTTCATCACTTTGACCCCCTTATTATCAGTCCAGTATTTAAGTTACATAATGAGGCTTACATTCAAGTAAATACACATAGGATTTCCGGATTGCATCTGCTGTACATTTGTTTTTGTTTTCCTTCCCCCAAAAACTATCTCATGAGTTGCTAGCCTCCATTTTCCTTTGGCTGTCACTTTCCGCCATTCTTCCAGATGCAAAAGTGAAATGGAGCCTGAGACTCCATCACTTGAAGGGCCCCACTCTATTATTTCCCTATAGTTGTTGCTGAGGTTGCTGCTGCTGCGATGATGATGATGGTGATGGTGATGATACTATTAATTCTTGCATGTACTCTAATAACCTTGGGTAGTAACATACCTTTCTTCACAGGTTCATTCCCTTCGGTGGGCTGCCCTCTTCCTCCCCAGCGATGGCTTCACAACTGGAGAGTGCTAGGGATACCCTGATTTCCGTCTTCCACAACTATTCCGGCAAGGAAGGGGATAAATACAAGCTGAGCAAAAAGGAGCTGAAGGACCTGCTGCAAAATGAGTTTGGCTGTTTCCTCGAGGTACACAGTTCCACACATACCTTTTCTTTCTTCCCTCTGTGAAAGCCCCTAATATCATATCTGGCCTTCTCAGAGGCCTTCTGCTTTTTATAGATAGGGGAAAAAATATTTTAAAAAGAGCTACAACTTCCGTCAACTTCAACTGTCATGGCCAATGGAGAGGGGTTATGAGTGCTGTGGTCCCAAACATCTGGAGGGCAGTGAGTTGTCTACTCCTGGTTCTCAAGATGGTTTGGATGTCCTGACCATTGGTCAAGTTGGCTGGGGCATCTGGGAGTTAAAGTCCAAAATGCCCAAAGAACCAAGATTAGAATCATAGAATCCTAGAGTTGGAAGAGGCCCCAAGGTCCATCCAGTCCAACCCCTTTCTGCCATGCAGGAACTCCCAATCATAGAATCCTAGAGTTGGAAGAGACCCCAAGGTCCATCCAGTCCAACCCCATTCTGCCATGCAGGAACTCAAAATCAAAGCTTCCCTGACAGATGGCCATCCAGCCTCTGTTTCAAGACCTTCAAAGAAGGAGACTCCATCACACTCCAAGAGAGAACCACTGTGCTCTGAAAGATAGATGGGGGATGGGTATATATCTTTGTCTTTTAATAGGGTAAGCTTTCCCAGCCTGGAGACTACAGAACTGAACAGGCATGGGGGTTGGACTTGGTGGCCCTTGGAGTCTCTTCCAACTCTATGACGCTATGAATATTGATCATCTATCGCTAATGTGGCTGGTGGTGATGGGCGATGGGCATTGAACTCCAAAACCTCTTGAGATCACCAGGTTGGAGAATGAAGAATTCATCACTGAGTAGCCAAAACTGAAGAATTGCTAGCCAACTATTTCCTCGGTGTTTTGGCGCCCCCAATATTGCAGGCCAGAAGTCAGCACTGCAGCTATTACTTCAGCAGCTCTCTGCTGATACAAGAGGACCAAAGAGGTTCTTCTTGCTCACATAAAAAAGTTTCAGATATGGATGAAGTTGGTCCTTAGATAGGAAGAGCTTGAGCAAAGACCAAGGCTGCATCCATGTTGCAGAAATGATCTGGCTTGACGCCACTTTAAATGCCATGGCTTGGTGCTATGGGATTCCAAAAATCGAAAAAGGTTGTTGTTTGTGGTTTGCAGAAATCATCCGGTTTGACACCACTTTAACTGCCAGGACTCAGTGCTATGAAATTCCAGATTACAGTGGAACCTCTACTTACGAATGCTTCAT
>CM034708.1:122038577-122048681 GCA_020142125.1 Phrynosoma platyrhinos
GCCCTGCATCAAGTAAACAGGACATGGGGAGCCTGGGGAAATTTGAAGGGAATAATTCACATAGTTAAGGCCTTGGTCTTTCCAATTCCAATATTAAATGTTGAATTCAGCTACATTTTCTTGGATTTTTTTTTCCCCTTCCTTTTCCTTTGTCGTCAGCTGGTTGGGTGGTAAGCTCCCTGAGCTGGAATACTTTTCTTTTGCTCATTTGATTCTGAAAAGCATCGTGTTTATTGGGATGAGGATTTTATGAACCACAATCAGCTCCCTGGACATTGTTGAGGCCCTAAATAAAACAGATGAATTTCTTGGAAGATTTGCAGGGCAAACTGAACAAGTGTACAAATATAACTGTGATCATAAGAGCCCATGGCCGTGAGGCTAGTTAAATAGTTGAAAAGTTTTGGGAGCCAAGCTAATTCAGGACAGTTGAGTGAATAATTCTTCTGTCTAATTGGTCTCATTAACATGTTATGCAAAGACAACATGATTTTTCAATTATCCAAATCATCATTAACGGTGCTGAGATTTGAGGGTTTTTGTGGGGTTTTTATTTAAATCCATATTTAGAATACAATGTCAGCAAGAAATTCCATTAACTTTAAATGAATTTTGGCCACAAATCAAGCACTTTCTTGTATAACTAATTTTGCTTCAAATATTAGTTATACTTTTGATTCCCAAACAGAAGACCATCACTAGCCACGTCTGGGATTCTGTCTTCATTATTTATAATGTTCTATAAACTGAAATTCACCTTTTCATCTGTAAGAAAAACAATGGCTGTTGTCTTCTATATATATTAATTAGTTTGTATACTAATCTGTTAAGTGAAACAAATACAGAAAAGATCTGTGTGAAAATTATGAACATCCAGAACATGGAAATTTTTGACCAATGTCCAACTGGTTGTAACTTCCCCAAGATCTGTAAACAGCCCTGGTATACCAAATGGGGACAACTTCATGAGTTGGTCAGAGTTATTCAAGATGTAGTAGCAGATCTGGTATATCTGTCAAGTAGTAGTGGCTTTCATCCACGTGAGTGAGGTAATGAACCTAATTTAGCCTGAAATTTAAAAGAACTCTTCAGGATGTTAAAGCTTTTGGGGGGTAAGCTTCTGCACCTTTTGTCTTGCTTCTCATGCTCCAACAGAACACAGAGTGCCAAAAGCGCAGTAGCCAAAGGAACAAGCAGTGTCCGACAACCAGCACTCTGGTATCAGGAACCGTAAATCAAAGCAGAGGAGTAGCAAGTTATTGAAGTCAAGAAAGTATTGCACAGAAGACGCAGGCTAAGAGAGAAACCAAGTTTGTTTCTAGCTTATAAAGCCTGTTGACTCAGCCCTACCCAACTTGCAGACTGTATTTCAAGAGAGCGTTTCCCAGCTGCATATGTGCAGCCTCTCACTTTGCCTGTAGGGTGCGGGACTGGGTTTGTGCCACATGCCAAAGTCTTCACCTTTCCTGAGGACTTGGGGCTATCTCTCCTACCTCCTCCTTCTCTTGAGAATTATTTGTTTCATTTGTATGCTGCCTTTTTCCCAGAAGGGACCCAGGTGGTTCTCAGATTGAGTTGGAGGAGGGCCCGGCTGCAATAGATCTGTTTTGTCTCCTGAAGCCAAAGTCTCAGGGAGGGATATGACACCTTTTAGGAATGGGCATCAGCATCTTGGCTAGCTGTTTTAAAGCTCAGACTAACTCCAAAGGAGATTCACAAACCCAGCCAGACATGGAAGCCACTTGCTGTCACTGTTGTAATAATGGGAAATGTATCCATTATCCCAGAAAGGTGAGAAGTGTAATGTGAGGCCATGAACTGATGATGCTCATGAAGCAATTCAGAATGGACAATAGGCTAGGAGTTCACAACATTCAAGTGTGGTATTACATCTCTCATTAGTCCAGGGGTACAGAAAAGCCAAGGAAACATAAAGTAAAGATATAGAGCTAGGAAAGCGTGGGGGCAAAAAAAATAAAATTAAAAGAAATGGCCCCTGCCACCTCTGCTCTAGCCAAATCATCCAAAGGCCAAATAAGACAGGTTGTATCTATATTTCAGGGAAAGGAACTGGCAAAAACAGTATTCCATGCTTAAGAAAACCCTATGAATTCATAGGGTCCCCACAAATTACAGGCAACTTGAAGGCATACACACAAACATACACATATCTTTCATTTAATATGCACATTTAAAAATAGAAATAATAGCTGCCGGAAGTGGTGTTTATGTGTGATATTTTTTTAGGAGTTTAATCATCCACCTGCTTTCACTGTGTGTGTGGTGTGCCTTCAAGTTATTTCTAAGTTATGGCAATTCTAAGGCAAAGCTATCACAAGTTTTTCCTGGCAAGATTTGTTCAGAGAGGCTTGCCTTTGTTTTCCTCAGAAGCTGAAAGAGTGTGATTTGGCCAAGATCACATGTGTTTCCACAACTGAGTGAACATTTGAACCCTGGTCTCCAGAGTTGTAGTCCAATGCTCAAACGACTATACCACATTGTACTACTGACAAAAAACACTTCTTTGAAGCTGCTGTTTGCAATAGGAGAAAAGCCTTCATTAATGCCAATAAAATATTTGCTCCCCTTGCAAATAGAAGGATTTGTTAACCTGGGTGTAAAGGATTTCAACCTAAACCTGGTAATAAAACAGAGCCAACATGGAAACACATATCTGTTCCAAGTGTATGTGCACACATACCTCAAATGAAATTAATTAACCAAGGAGTTTATCACACCGGGGCAAAGTGCACAAATCCCGTGCAGGATTTAAAACCCCAAAAATCCCATAGATGCAGATTGACTTTCACACATATCAGGGTTATTGAGCAATTAGCCTGGACAGAAAGTTGACAAAACGTGTTCCTTTTTACTTTCGGAATGTTCCGAAAGTAAAAAGAATTGCATTTTCTCCACTTTCTTTCCAGGTTAATGTCACGCTAATGCTCACCAACCCTGACATTGTGTGAAAATCAATCCCCGTTTGCAGATTTTTTCCACTTTCTATTCACTTTCTGTACAGGTTAATGCTCAATGTCATGTGAAAATCAATCTGCTTTTGTGAGTTTTTCCTGTTTTAAATCCCATTTTTCCACAGGATCCTCCTGTGTTATAAACTCCCAAGTATTTGACAGCAAATGAGCAAAGAGAAACTAAAGGCCAAACTGGAAATCAGCAGGGGAAAATATGTAGTGGCTCATCTCAGGATCACTTGTGAGGGGCCTCATGCTTTTCCAGTTATCGAAGCTGTTCTTTATACTATGAGTACTCTAAATTCTAGATCTTTCCTTTTGAATACAAAATAAAAGCAGCAGCAAGTTTCATTCACTGTTTAAGGTTAATAGGTGGCAAAGCACTGGTATATTTGTTTGGAAGTAATGTCCCAATGATGTCAATGGGATTCATCTGTTGATGGGTTTGATAGTGGAGAAATGTCCTGCTGAATATGTGCTCCAAACTGAAACCGGAAGCCTTTTGTTTAAGTAGAAGTGGGGTATGTGCAGCCATCTAGCATATATCCTACAGTTGATTCTGCCTGCAAATACCAAGAGAATAGCAGTGATGGGCAGGCAAGCAGCCAGGCTGCCTTTTGGAAACACTTGTCTACATTGACTAGATTTTTATTTGAAGAAACTAGAGGTTGGAAACATTACTTTTTTGGACTCCAGTTTCACCACCCCAGCAGCACTGTCAATTTAATGCGATTTGTAGTCTAAAAAGAAAAGTTCACTATTCCTGGAAGAGCTGTGGCTAGGCTTCCAAAGAGCCTCACTGGACGTTATCACATGGGGTCTAAAGCAGCCCCATCCCTTCGCCATTGCTACATCATTCCGGTTCCTTTGCCCCCATGATCAGACGACGTCGCAGCAAACCCCGCCCATCCCTGCATCATCCTTGCACCATCGCTGCATCATTCCAGCTCTTTTGAATTCCTCTTTCAAAGAGGAATTAGGGCTGCGCGACCAGAATCATTCCGGTATGGTTCTGGATTGATTCCATGCCGCTTTTCTTGCCGCTGGTGTGATAACGTCCACTATGTTTGAAAACCAGTAGCTTGGCAGAGAATGTCCATGGAGAAAGCATCAGGTTTTTCCTTTTCCCACGACTAAACAAATCTAGTGTAGTGCTCTCTTTATTTTTCTATTTTGTCATTTTTCGCATTCCTACATTCTACTTGTAGAAAGGTCTGGAAGATTGGAACAGGACAGACTTAAGCTGACAGAAAATGATGGGCTGAGCAGATTCACATAGCAAAGTGTGTAAGAACAACCTGCTGATGCCACCTTTGCATATGATTCTGCCATTACTCAAACATTTTCAGAACTGCCCCCTTACGATGGGCTTCTAGTGGCAGGTCAAAGACATTTTGTTTTGACAGGCCCTTAGGGAACTGACAGTTTGTGGAGAACTGTCTGTTAAATGTATTAAAAATGTTTTTACTTATTATGCATTGTCTCAGAGGTCCTGGTAGGTCAAGAGGCAATAAATAAAATAAAATAAAATTGGTAAGAGCTTTTATCTGTATCTGTTTCAAGCTTTGTAAGCCTCCTCGAGTCTCAGGGCTGGGTGAAAGACAAAATATAATTGTGATGGATAAAAGATAAGCATGGTTAGGTGGTATAGGAGCGGCATGTGAAACAGTGTGTTAGGGTTGAACTGAACTAGCAGGCCCATTAAATGTACATGAGCAAAACGGTTACTGTTCAAACATGCACACTTATAATAGAGCTGAGCTTCAATAATAATTCCAACTTCAATTGAAATATTTGGGCAATCACATCAAAATTCTGGCAACTGGTTCAGAGGTTTAAAAAGCAAGCAAGCAAGCCAGGCTAAAGTTTCAAGTGTTTATAGTAACAAATAGTGCATCTGTTATTTATAAAAAAAAGTTTCAATCAGCCATTTCAACATCACTAGGCCATTTTTTTTTAAAAAGGGATACTGTATCTGGGAAAGAAAGGGCATGACTAAAAAGCCCTGTGCAATTTTCTACTGGACAAGTGCCTGCCATCTGCTGTTCTGGCAGAGCCCACTGAAAAGCTTCAAGTCAAGCTCCTTGATGTCACACTGAGAATATTTGTTTGCTTCCTCTTGCAGCTGGTCTTCACTGCCATGTTTTAGGACAAGCTTCCAACATTCCTGTAGATTATGTCAACTGAGTTATTAAATCTCTGAGAACCCTGCGCAGCAGGAGTGTTTGAGTGCTAGCTGAAGTGATAAATATAACATGGGCCCAGTAAATGGTTTGGTGGGAAGGGGGGGGGGTAGCTCAGTGGTTGAGCACATGATGTGTATGGAAAAGGTCCCTGGATCAGCCCTGGCATCATCTGGGTAAGGCTAGGCTAGACTCCCGTATAAAGCCGTGGAGAATTTCTAGAGGGTCCTATGTTACTGAATTAGATGGGCCAATAGCTGACTTTGGATAAAGGCAGCTTCTTTTCTTCCACATCTTGAAAAAACTGTGTGTTCCCAAGTTGTTTCCAAAATTGGCGACCCTTTCACAGGATATTCTTGGCAAGATTTGTTTGGAGGAGGAGGGTTCCAAGTGCCTTCCTCTAAGGCTGAGTGTGAATTGCCTATCATTACCCATTGGGTTTCCATGGCTGAGTGGGGATTTGTGCCCTGGTCTTCTAGGATCCTAGTCTCCTCAAACCACTGCACCATGTTAGCCCATTAAAGTGGAATTCCTTATTGCCAAATTCCCACTTAATTCTCTTCTTTATGTACTGCTTTTCAGAGAGGGGGCAAAGTAATTTAGTCCAGCACTTCACCTCTTGATACATGAGCTTTTTTGCTTTTGTGAGGAAACTCTGGTATTCTTAGCAAAACACCATGGCAAGTTACAAAATTAATATTCTGTTCTCAAGCATTACTGCAGAAGAAAAGAAGGGGTCCACGTTCTGCTGTTTCATCTTCACTCCACTGAGAGTTTCCCCACCTTAAACTATACAACCAATTGTGGAAAATTATACTAGCATAGTTGATGGGAAACTCCTCAAATGAGCATAGGACTCATGTTAATGTTAGCTACTTCTAGTACAAGAGCTCTTGTCCCATTTTTTTATCTGCTTTTAAAATGTCCCAGGTTCTCTTTCCTCCTCTTTCGTCCTCAGCATACTTCAATTGCTGTAAACTGACTTCAATTGTACTAAAGAAGTTTGCACTCCCTTAACTTTGTAGAGGACAGAAGGGGAGGTAGTGGAATATTGCCCTTCCCAGTAGGCTCAGGCAGAAGCAAACTGCAAAAGCAGCCTCTCCTAGTATGTACCTTTTCCCTCATTATAATGTCTGCCATCTTGGCCACATTCTGATTTGCTTGGCCACAGGTTGTCTGTCATCTGCAAAATATTGGGAGGGTATGTAATGGCTCGTTTATTGTTGTCGCTGTATGCTTTCAAGTCGTTTCTGACTTATGGCTACCCTATCATGGGGTTTTCTTGGCAGGTATCTTCGGAGGGGATTTGCCCTTGTTATCCTCTGAGGCTGAGAGAGTGTGACTTGCCCAAGCTGACCCAGTGGGTTTTCATGGCCAAGTGGGGATTCGAACCCTGGTCTCCAAAGTCATAGCCCAACACTCAAATCAAACACCACACTGGCTCGGTTCATTTTTTAGAAGTGTACAATTCATGAATGGCTTGGAGAGAAGGAAGGACTCCTGTAAGCAACTTTGTGGTTCATCTGCACTGTAGAAATAATGCAGTTTGACCCCACGTTAAGTGCTGCAGCTCCATCCTATGGAATCCTGGGGTTTGCAGTTTTACAAAGCCCTTAGCCTTCTCTGCCAAAGACTGCTGGTGCCCTGAAGTCGTTTCCCGGTTATGGCAATTCTAAGGTGAGCTTATCATGGATTTGTTAAACATTTATTTATTTACTTACTCCCTTTGTATGTCAGTTTCCCCCCTCAAAAAAGGGACCCAAGGCAGCTCACAAGATAAAAATGTTTTTTTTAAAAAAAACATTTTTTAAAAATAACCCAGTTAAAAACAGTATAAAATTAAGATTAAAAACATACAAAAGTTTTAAAAGTTTTCTGGTCAAGTTTCTTCAGAGGGGGTTGACCATGGCCATCCTCTAGGCTGAGAGAGTGTGACTTGTCCAAGGTCACCCAGTGGGATTACATGGCCAAGCTAGGATTCGAACCCTGGTCTCTCTAGAGTCCCAGTGCTAACACTCAGCACTGGTGCCTCCTCACAAAACTACAGATCCCAGGATTATCTGTGGAATAGAGGTATGGCAATGAAATTGGGGTCAAACTGCATTATTTCTTGAAATATTACTACAGTACTGAAAAGGCTAGATTCCCTGACAGAAGAGCCAAAGGCCTCATTCCCACTTACAAATAAATCAGTTTGCGATCCGAATTGATGGATCGGTTTGACAGTGGAGCGTGGTTCACACTACATTTGCCCCGATCGCATTTTCTTGTTGTAAAATAACCCACTTGTCATCCCCATTGACTAATGAATCGATTCAAAATGGACCCTCTTTAGATGGCTGGAGAATTTAAAGGGCAAATTTAAACCGATTCAATCCGCATTCCATTCACACTTGCGCCGAATATCAACTTATTGCAAAAGAATCAAGGGAAAAGAGCGTCAAAAAGACGCACGTCAAATGGGTCTAGCGAAGGAACCCCCCCTTGCCAAACTGCTTCTGCAATTCGGCTCAAGTGTGAACCAGGGTCATTTAAATCACTTCAAACCGGTTAGCAAACCGGTTTATAACGGAGCGGGAATAAGACCAAAGAGAGCGTCAACGCTAAGTAGACAAGAGCCGAAGCGCTTTGCGCTCTTTGGCCTCACTGGCAGTGCTCCCCCAAACCGTGCCCTTTAAGGGAATTTTGGACTTCAGCTCCCAGAAGCCTCAGCTGTGTTGGCCAATAGCCTGGGATTCTGGGAGCTGAAGTCCAAAATTCCCATAAAGGGCACAGTTTGGGGGACCACTGCCTTAAAGAGATTTTGGACTTCAGCTCCCAGAAACCTTGGCTGCGTTGGCTAATAGTCTGGGATTCTGGGAGTTGAAGTCCAAAATCCCTTAAAGGGCACAGTTTGGGGGGATAAAGAGATTTTGGACTTCAGCTCCCAGAAGCCTCAGCCATCCTGGCTAATAGTCTGGGATTCGGGGAGCTGAAGTCCAAAATTCCCTTAAAGGGCACAGTTTGGGGGACCACTGCTTTAAAGAGATTTAGGACTTCAGCTCCCAGAAACCTCGGCCGCGTTGGCTAATAGTCTGGTATTCTGGGAGCTGAAGTCCAAAATCTCTTTAAGGACACAGTTGTGAGCCTCTCCTCATGGACCTCCTCCTCAATCTGGCCCCCTCCTTTTGGAAACCGTTGCTCTCAGGAGCCAATCAGCGCCGCCGCCGCCTCTATCTCCTCCCCCTTTCCTTCCTCGCGCCGGGATGAATCCTCCTCCTCCTCCTCTAATCCTTCTCCTCCTCCTCCTCTCGCGAGAGTTGGTTAGTAAACAGTTCTCTCGCTCTCGCTCAGCGTCCGCCCGCCCTCCATTAGAGGCAGCGGAGGGGAAGGGGACGGACGCTCCCTGGGCTGCGGCGAAGAGGAGGAGAGCGCCGGCTCGGACGGAGGCAGCCTGAGGTGAGTGTGGAGGAGAAGCGGAGACCTTCCGCCGCTGAAGGTTGAGAGGAAGGAAGGAAGGACCCCCTCCGCTTTGGTGCACTGTCACACCTTCCGAGAGAGAAAAGGAGAAGAGGGAGAAGGAGGTCGAGGTCGCCTCCTCATCCTCAAGCCTTCCTTGTTCCCCCAAAACACACCTGGGCCATGGAGGGAGGCCGAAGCCAAGGAAAGAGAAAATACCTGGGTGCTTCTCTGAAGGGATGAGTCAAGACTGGGAGTCGACCCAGACACACAGAAGTATATACCTGTGCCTATTATATTGTAATACTCCAGTTCCCAAATTAAGAGGCAGTGAGAGGAAGAGGGAGAGAAAATTAGGTGGAATAATACAGGGAGGGGGGTGCCCTTTTTGCTCTATAGAGAGGAGCCTTTGGATTGTAGACATACTATATACGCACATTATATATATATATATATATATATATATATGCACACACACACATATATATATGTATATTGGGCGGGTATCTATCTATCTATATCTATCTATCTATCTCTATATATGTATTTCCATGTACTTTTATTTCTGTAACCTGCCTGGATTCCTTGTGATTCAGCGGGCTATAAATAAATTATTATTAATAAATTTATTATTATTCGTTATTGTTATTATAATACACACACATGCACTATATATAGTGTGCATATGTGTGTGTGTGTGTGTGTATAGCAGGGGTAGGCAACCTTTCCCCTTTAAGGGCCGAGGGACTTCAGTTCCCAGAAGCCTCAGCCATGTTGGCCAATAGTCCCATGTTGGCCAATAGCTCCTGGGATTCTGGAAGCTGAAGTCCCTTGGCCCTTAAAGGGGAAAGGTTGCCTACCCCTGGTGTATAGCATGTACATAAACATTATGTATACATAAACAATATATATACTATAAATAGATAGATAATGTACATATAGTATTTAATATGCATACATAGTATGAATATAATGAAACAGTGTTTCCCAATTGGCAAAGGAGTCAGACAAGACTGCATCCTATCACCCTACCTATTCAACTTATATGCAGAACATATTGTAAGGAAAGCAGGATTGGACATGGAAGAGGAAGGACTGAAAATAGGAGGAAGAAATATCTGAGATATACTGACAACGCCATAATACTAGTAGAAAACTTCACAGACCTAGAATAACTACTAAGGAAGATCAAAGAAGAAAGTTTAAAGGCAAGCTTATTGTTGAACATAAAGAAAACAAAAATAATGACCACAGAGAACTTACACACATTCAAACTAGACTGGGGAAATAGAAATAGCAAAAGAGTTCTCATATCTGAAATCAAACATTGATAGAAATGGGGATTGCAGCCACAAGATCAGGAGAAGATTAAGAATGTTTAGGGTGGCTATGAAAGAACTAGAAAAAATCCCAAAATGCAAAGACATACAACTCAGCAAAAAAGTCAGAATTATACAAGCCATCCTATTCCCTATTACCATATATGGATGTGAGAGCTGGACAGTCAAGAA
>CM034708.1:122055290-122074323 GCA_020142125.1 Phrynosoma platyrhinos
GGAGACAACACACCTCTCGAGACATCTTGTCGGGCCTACAAATCACTATCTATGACAAGTCCTATCTATGACAAGTCCTCAGAGTGGTTCACAGTATTATAGAAACTGTAAAATGGAGTTTTAAAAGAAATGTTGGTTGTAGGTACATCAAAGTGAAAGCAAATGCTCTCAAATTATTCACCTGGTTTTCAGCTAAAGTTCTGGCATTGTGTTTTGTTTAAAAAAGAGAGAGAGAATTGAATGCAAAACCCAAACAAAAGCATGGTGCTGCTGACACTTAGAAGGCTCTGTCAAATATCAAGGTCTTCTTGTACCTTGTACAAGTACAAAATACTGCAGCTGGAGCAAAGACACTCCTGATCTTAAAAAGTAGAGTGGCCAATATAGAAGGTGGTTTGACCCTGAAAAGTTGACTGTGTGATCACATGGCCCCAAGTGAACTTAGACTCCTTTGCATAGTGGGATCTTGAGGTTGAAGCAAATTTGCAGCTGAGCTCCAAACATACACCCTAATATCACAAGGGATGTCCATGTGCACTGTGTTACTGAATGGACATCTGCATCATGCTATCATCATGATGATCCACTTGCCATCTGGTTATGTCTTGATGCATATGGAGATTCCATACCTATCTGGTAGCGTGGTTGCTTACTTGAATGATGCTCCAAGATTGAAATTCCATTGGTAATGGGTTCTTCAGTGTTCAAACATGGGGCTGAAAAACACATTTAGCTTTTTTTCAGAGTAATTTCAGTGTGATGACTAACCAGTTTCATTAGGATTGTAGCCTAATAAATACTCAAAACAGACTGATTCTTATAATCTCGAGTAGCCTTCCTCAAGCTCATTCCTCCCCAATGTGTTAGGCTACACATTTTATCATGCCCATAAACTGTGGTCATTGACTTAAGTCCAACTCTTTTGTAGGGTATCAGGTTGGAGAAGGCTGTTCTGTATCAAGTTGGAGAAGGTTTGCAGTGAACTGATCAGTGAGAAACACTGTGGCCGAATATATAGAGTTCTCATGTGTCAGTAGCTCATTGGAATGACCTTCCAAGATTGAACATCTCTGGGCCATAGTTTATAAACAGTAAAATTGGAATAAAAGTGAAATATAATGGCTGGTCGCTGGTCCCCAGGTCTTCTGCCAGGCCGGGGGGGGGGGGGGAGAATGGTGGTTCATGCACGTGGCCCCCACTGATCGCCACTGCCCGTGCGTCACAGCTGCCATTTTGTTTGCCAAAATGGCGGCTGCTGCTCCTTTGCACATGCACAGGAGTACTGCGCATGTGCAAATGAGTTGTGGCTGCCATTTTGGCAAACAAAATGGCCGCCACAATGCGCGCAGCGGTGGCGGGGGGGTCGGCAGGCCGGGTGTGACCCGCGTGCTGTAGGTTGCCAACCCCTGCTCCAGATGATGTGTGATGGAGTATTATGAAAAGGACCAGGACCAGGTTCTTAGAGAATGCTTATATTACATAAAGAAGATGCAGGTAAGACATTAACAAAGAATTACAGACCTATTTCATTATTAAACAATGACAGTGGGGTCAAGCAGATGGTGGCTTGGAGCGGCCTCTGACAGCTCCAGCCATAAGTGACCCCCAATTGGTGCAGAACTGTAGTGACTGGATGCTGAGGTCCTGAAGCCAGCCTCTGCCCAAACTGACCACCAGTAAGGAGTGGCTTTTTTTTTCTCCTTTTCTTGATGACTTTGGCCCACCTTAGGTAGCCTTGGCGTGGCTTTTGGCCAATCCATGGGTGTGTGTCATCTGTACACTCTGCCTTCAAAGTGTACAGAAGCTGCTCTTTCCTACCCGTCTGTTTTGCACCTATAAGTTATTCCCTATTATTTGGGCAAACATGCTGAGAAAATATTTCTCTCAGAATATAAATGAGGACCAGAATGGATTTTTGCCTCAAAAAAATACAACTAAGGAGTAATGTAATATGAATATCATCAAATATTTGTAATATAATGACAAAATGCTGCTTTAATCTTTTTAGATGCAGAGAAAGCCTTTGATAATATTTCCTGGATTTACTTCTTTCAAGTATTAGAGAGAATGGGCTTTAAAGAAGATACCGTGTGGGATATAAAGACAGTATATTCTGGCAAAAAAACCAACCTGATTTTGGTAGTTGGCAATAACACAACACTGATTGAGATACAAAAGGGAACCAGACAAGGATGCCCCCTTTTACCTTTGCTTTTTATTTTTCTGTTATATAATTTATTGAGAAATATTAGACAAGATGACAGAATCCATGGGGTGAAAAATAAAAAAAAGAGTATAAGTTGAGAGTTTGTGCAGATGGTCTTGTGATAATGATACAAAATCCATTGGACTCAGTGAAGACTATTGGAAAAAATTAAGGGGTTCAGGGCATGTTCTGGGTTTAAAGTGAACTATGATAATGCAGTTGTTCACTAAAAATACGACTTCAGAAGAGGAAAATGAATTAACTACTCTTTCCAATTTCATATACTGAATTTAAAGGCAAGGCACATGCTGAATTTAAAAATCATTGTATTTGAAAGGTTATTCTGCAAGTTTGCTACAAATATAAGCGGAGACTTTTTCCTAGCTTTTTCAGGAAAAAAATGGGTTAAAAATCAGAGATCAGAGTTATTTTGTGATGATCTTTTGTATTTGGAATAAGACAGTTTCATACCTTCTCATGATGTGGCCAAAGTATGACAGCCTCAATTTGATCTTGGCTTCTTGGGGTATTTCAGTTGGTCTGTTCAAGGAGGGCCCATTTGTTTGTCTTTTTGACTGTCCATGGCAATCCTCAACACTCTTCTCCAGCACTACATCTCAAATGAATTTTCTTTCGATCCACTTTTTTCACTGTCCAGCCCTCACATTCATATATAATGATGGGGAATACCATGGCTTGAATGATTCTAACTTTGGTGCTCAGTTGACTATCTCTGCTCTTTAAGATCTTGTCTAGTTCTTTCATCACTGCCCTTACCTAGACTTCTTCCTGTTTCTTGACTGCATTCTGGTCAATATTTGATCCAAGATATGAGAAATCTTCAACTATTTTGATTTGCTCATTGTCTGGGTTGAATTTATGTAGGTCTTCCATGGTAATTTGTTGTTGTTTTCATTATATTCAGCAGCATGCCAACCTTTGCACTTTCTTCCTTGATCTTCATTGGTAGTTGTTCCAAGTCTATGATGTTTTCTGCTAGTAATATGGCATCATCTGCATATCTTAGATTGCTGATGTTCCTTCCTCCTATCTTCACTCCTCTTTCTTCTAAGTCTAAGTCTGCTCTTTGTATTATGTTTTCTGTATACAAGGTGAACAAGTGGAGTGATAGAATGCAGCCATGCTCATATTTACTATCCAATTCTTTATCCATAATACCCAGGACAAACATTTTGGGTAACACAACAAAATCTAACTTTAATTTTTTTTAATTAACATGTACATCGCAGACCGATAACTTTTCACTTTATTACAAGTCCAGTACATATAAAAAAAGGAGCCCTCCTTAATTTGACAACCCTAACACTGATTTGAAGCATTCTTACACATTTTCGATAGCTTATTTGCAGTTAAATGCTATCTGTACATGCTTTCTTTCAAATTACTGCACAAAGCAAAATTTATGCTTTTAGTGCACATTCCCCCTCCATACATCAATTTGAATATTATGCTCAAAACTTTGGACCTACTTTATCAAATAATGTTTTACAGGTTCCTCTTCTGTCTTTAGTTTCAAAAGGTATTTATAGACTTCTAAATTTACATGTTCATCATTCTAATAAACAATTCTAAGACGCCTTTTCTTCAACGTCTGTGTCTACATCTCTCTTATCTTGATTAAATCTCTCCTTAAATTGCTTATAAGCAAACAAATACAGATCTTTGCATTCCTTGAAAAGCATCTCTCATGACTTAAGAGATGCAGAATCTGTGGATATGGAGGATCAACTGTATGCTTTCGTGTTGTGTCTTAGTTTTAGTTTTGTTTTAATTGTAGTTATATGTACAGTCAGCCCTCGATGTCCACAGATTTTTTTTATCCCCGAATTCAAGCATCCATGGTATGAAAATATTTTAAAAATAAATTCCCAAAAGAAAACCATGATTTTCCCATTTTATTTATGGGACACCATTTTACTATGCTACTGTATTTAATGGGACATGAGCATTCAAGGTTTTTGGTATCCACAGGGAGTCCTGAAACCAAATCCCAACAGATACCAAGGGCCCACTGTATTCATGTTTATAGTCAGCCCTTTCTATCCACGATCTTGCCATCTGTGGATTGCAGCATCTGCAGATAGCCCCATCCTGTTCTCATGCATGCCACCATTGAGAAGAATGGGACTTGATGTCCTGTGATATTTGGCGGGGGGGGGGGGGGTCAGAACAAAAACCCCATAGATACAAAGGGCCAACTGTATATCTTTTTCTAGTTCTATTTTTAAAATGTTTCCCTTCTTTGGAATGTTTATTACTTTATTTGTGAATTAGATTGTCTGTATTAAAATTAATTAATTAATAATTTAATACAACGTTGTGCAAAAGCTGGGATGAACCTATGTACATGCTGGAATTTCTTTATGCTCCATTGTTTATCTGTGTGATGATATAGATAAATGACCAGCTCAAGCTTACATGGTAGATGTCTACTTGTCTTCTTCAATTTTTCTCTCTCCACAATAATCTCTTTGAGGGGGCCCACAGAGCCATGAAGAGGAGGGGCAAGGAAGGAAAAAAATGGTGTATGCCCCTATTGCTAGTGTTTGTGGAAATAACAGAAGTAAATAAATGGGGTGGAGTGTTGGTTTTTAAGAATGGTTGAATATTAGGCCTACTAAGGCAAGTAATGGGCTCATTAACTTCTGTTGCATATAGTTTTTATTTGCCTTCTTTTAGGGGAGCAGAATTAACTTGCCTCAAACCACATAGCAACGAATGAAATGTAATTGCAGTGTTTGGTGTAATGTGGCTCAAGTTTTTTGCGTTATAAACTCCCTAAACATCAGTCTTTTCGATCTACAGGTAAGCTCGCCTGCCTGCCTGCAGCACATTTGCTGTCTTCCTATGTTCTCCTCTTGTTCATTAGCCTTGTTTAAATGCAGGTGGGTTTCCTGAACTTTGCTGCTGGCAGTTTATGTTTTTGATCCTTGTTCTACGATTGAGTAGCAGCTAAATCTGAATGGTGATGAACTAACTGCAGAAAGTTTGGAAACAACTGAAATAGGGAAGTGTTCTTGTCTCTATGCCACAGGAGTATCAGAAGACTAAGAATAGTAGGCATTGGATCAAATGCTAACCAGATGGAAGCATCAGTGTGAAATCCCTGATAGTGTATTTCACTGGGATTGGTGGAACTAATTAATGGAAGAATTTATCTCTCTGAAGTGCACATAGGAATTTATGTGCGTTAATCAGTTAAGCAGCTAGCACTAGTTGCTGTAGGTCAGTAAATGTATTTCAAGGTGTTGGAATTAAGGGCTATGTTTATACCTTGACACTTTTAGTTACAGTTGTTCAGTATTCATTGCATGACACCTAGAATGTTTAAATGTTGTGTTCCGGTATTTCTGTTTAAAATGTGGTTGGTTTATGATTCGTTATGAGGCAGCTTGAAATTCGTTATGGGGCAGATTAAAAGCAATGCTGCCTTCTTAAGTAACTAGGATCCAAGCAAGCAACTATATTCCTGAATTGAAAATGATTTAAGTTAACAGCCCAGTCAGAATTGCCTTAAAATAAACTTTTTTGGCCTTATTATTCTGGCTTTAAATCTTGGCAAGTAAAACTGTAATTTCAGAAATAAAATTTCAAGTTACTGAAAAAGCATTGGGAACGCATGCCTAAAATTGTAGCTAGTTGGCAATCGCTGTAATGTAACTTGGGATATTTATTATTATTCAGCTATGAGCCCCTCTTACACCTCCAGTGGTGTCTGCCATTGCTGTTTGCAAAATTAAATTATATAATACAAAACAGATTAAAATGCACACTAAAACAGAACTTCAAAACTGCAGAAAAGAGACTGCGCGCAACACTGGTATTTTACTACTTTTGCCTTTGGTTTGCTAATGCAAAAAGCCTCTACTGAAATAGCCAGCTCTCAGTTGACCAGTCTAACCTTCCACAAGATGAAGTAGAGTCCACCTGAATCCTTATAAGCTTGCTTAGAGAAGGAATTCCATATAGGGTTGGACTTTCCTTCCTCCAGGTTTTTAAAGGGAAAAAGAAGTGTACAGTATATTCCCAAAATTCTGCATAGGTCAGACATGTAGGTTTGCCCCAAACACCTAATATATAATATAAAAGTCCACTTGTATGTTTGCAGGTCACAGAATACAGGAGAAAAGTGAATGATATTGGCATTTGGTAACCAGCAGAAGACCTATGGGGGGCAGCACAAGTTCAATAGGAAGTTCATGTAACATGGAAAGTTCTGATTTTATGCCTGATCATGTACTGAAAATTATTGTAATAAGTACTTTGGACCAGTGCAGTGCCAGATGCTGCAGAGGAGGGTACTGTTTTGATGACCTCCATGGTCAGAGACCAGGAATCTTTGCAAGGGACACAGGGTGCCTGAATGCAGTATGTGATGGGAGCAGGGTGATAGGCTATTTAAGACCTCCCCGCCCCCTCATGTGCTTCTTTAGATTGTTGCAGTGCAGCTCACCCTCCAACCTTCAGTACAGTGTGAGTTTGCTGGTCACTTTGGGCTAAGTCAGAATTTTCTCCCCTTTATCTGGGTCCAGTGTACACCTTGGAACCCATTTGGTGAAGGGTGGGGCTCTGGAACAACCTCTTCAGGTCCTGGGACCTTGGAGATAGGGAAGGAGTCTACCCTTGAGGCTGGAGTGTGGTGGAGTCTTCTTCTTCTGAGGTTTTTAAACAGGCTGGATGGCCACCTGTCGGGGATGCTTTGATTTTGAGTTCCTGCATGGTAGGGGGTTGGACTGGATGGCCCTTGTGGTCTCTTCCAACTCTATGATTCTATGACCTGGGGGTTGTGCTCTCACTTATACAGTCCTGTGAGCTGGGAGAGAGTACCCTGGGTTTATCTTCCAGTAAGTGACCAACTAATGATTTGGATTGCTCTCTGGGCTCAGGTGTTTCCCCCAAAGGAAGGCTGAAGAGGTAATCTAGGGTAGACACTTGGCCTCAGCTGGGCCCACATCAGGTTGCCCCCTCCTTGCTCCTTTCAGGTCCAGTTAGCTTACATAGGATATAGGTCAAATAAAGTGGCCTTATGTAACCCAACATTTGGTGTCTGACCTTGTTTTTCCATGGTTGGTCATCAAATGATCATATATGAAATGACAGGTGGAAACTTTTCATCTTGGTGGAAATTATTCCTTTTAATCCATACATGTGCTCTAATTGTACTAAATATTAACAACATTTTTTATGCTTATCTGTCACTGAACTTTTTTCTTTTTCTTTTAAGGCCTGGCTGTTGATATTGACTTACTCTGAGGTCATGGCAGCTTTTTCTTTGAAAGTTTACTTTAAACAAATTATTTCCTGAATGAAAGATTTCTTGTTTTACATTAGATTTATGTCTGTAATAGCTGGCTGAAGTGTTCAGATGAAGAGAAAGAGAGTGCTTCAAGGCTATTGTCAGGTATTCTGTCAGAGCACATGTATGACCTCATACATATCTTAACAGGGAAATTTAGTGAAAACACAAGCATAGAAAAATTATGAAATGATTATATTTGCAATTAGCTGCCAAGTTAGCAAACAGATATAGCTATTAGAAGATAAGAAAATTACAGTAGCTGTCCAACTTTCATGATACAAATTAACTCTCCCTTATCTGGAATTCTAAAATCCAAAATATTCCAAAATCTACAATATCTTTGAGCACCAACATGACAGGGCAGCAGCGGAGGCAGGGAGGGAGATGGCATGGCTGAGTTTCGAACCAAACCTTGCCCAGGTGGTGGCCGTATGGCTGCTGTTGCTGCTCCTCATCCACCACCTAGGGCAGGAGGTGGCAGCAGTGGCTACTGGTGACCATCTCTTGCCTTGCCCCAGAAGATGCTGAAGGTCCTAAAGTGCCTTTAAGTGTCCTAAAGTGACAATACTGAGGTAATAAAACCTTACAGCATAAGAAATATGAGTAAAATCACAGGTTTGGTTGCCTCAGTATTGTCACCCAATGGCTTAGCATGCTTGTACACTTGCACATCATCATCTCTGGGAGATCAGAAGCTTTAGGATAATAATAAAAAGTCTCATGAGATACTTTTGTGTTGTGAGCTAATGTCTGTATGCTTCTTTTGAAACAGTGTAAATGTTCTGCTGTTCTTCCTATCATTGTCCTTCCTTCCTCCCCAGCAACTCCCCAAACTCTGAGATTACTGATTTTAGTTCCATGGTGTGATCCCTTTGGTTAGTTTTACACCTGTGAGTTTTCTGAAGTTCTTTTGGCAGCCAAGGCAGGCTTGCTTTTACTGGAAAGGTTATTTTGAGGTACTTCTTTCCTGCCCTTTAGTCATAAAATGATCTTGCCAGGATATTGCATAGTAATAGACTGCAATAAATAAATTCCATATTTGTCTTGGATAGATGGTGACGCTTCTGTCTGGAGCAACTGAACTGGTAGGTTGGGTGCAGTTTCCTTTTATTCAAGGGTGTTAACCATGTTGTCAGGAAAGGGCCTGACTTGCAAGATAAACTCATATAGACTCAAACCATTCTTGTTTTATTCACTATTATTGCTGTGCAAGCACACATTTGGTTTTCATTCATAGTTCTTATTCTGCTGCAGATAATACGGAGCACTCGATTTATCCAAGGACAGAAATAAGGAGAAGTTGGCATTTTCTGAAATTCCCTTTGAATTGTACACATTTTATTTGGCCAGTGGTTTTCAAAGAGGAAAATGGTATGATAAAACAGTTAAGAAAGGACTAAGAGTGTCTTTCTCAGGTGTATTTGACTTCAGCAACTTCCAAGGCTTGTGTGCATAATTCCATATCCTTAGATTACTGTCTCTTAAGGCACTTAAGCTTGGTGGTTATTCATAAATTATCAAACTAAAATAAACAATGTAGAGCTGATGAATTGGCAAGCATATTGTTAAAAACTCTTTTTATCTCTGATAAACTGTATGAGCATTGTTAGTTAGCATTGCTACCATTTTTACTAGTTGCATGCTAATCTTAGATCAAAATCAAGGCTCTTTTGTCCAAAACAAAGCCAAGCCAATGTTTTGTTTTGGGACAATCCTTAACATACAGCTAGTCCCATGGGTTTATGCATGTCAGGTTGTTCCCTGGAAAAGCTGCTCAAAAGAAAGCCATCTGTCATTCTTTTTTGCTACCATTAAATTTTAAAGTTCAAATATGATGTATTTGAGGCAGCTGTCAGGCCAGTGTTCACTGGAGTGCAACAGTAGCTTTGGATTATGAGAGAATGTGATTTACTCGTGGCTTTCTATTGGATTCTTGCAGCTGAGCTTGGGCTGATCATTTTTATTTCATCATTCCTTCATGGATCTGAGTATAGTGTACATCCTTGTTCTTATCCCAGTAACCACCCTGTGGCCAAGTTGGAAGTGAATGGCCCTAATGAGCTTCATAGCTTTGTGGGCAATTAAACCCATTTCTGATCTTATACTTGTATCACTCTGGGCATTTGTCTGTGGGTTATGCTGAGAGTGAGTGACTTATCCAGTGTCTTTTCACTTCAGAGTAAGACTGGGAGCACATCGATTTTTTGAAGTTTCAGTAATATACAACAGTACCTTTAATTTTTAAGAAAAAAAAAACTTTGGGGAAGAGGACACTATAATCTGCTCTGCTCCTTGCTCTTTTGGAATTTACTGGCAAGTGCATTGTAATTATTTTAAATTGTAAGCTGCCTTGGGTCTCAGTCTTGGGGGAAAAGGTGCAATATAAGTAACGCTGATAATTTTTTGACTTAACAGTATTTGGAAAAGTAATTCCCCATACATGCAGTCTAAAGTGGTACAGTCCATTCTCCTTTACAATTACAGTGGGCCCATGGCATCCACTGGGGTTTGTTCCAGGAACCCCTGTGGATACCCGAATCCATGAATGTTCAAGTCCCATTAAATGCAATAGCATAGTAAAATGGTGCCTCTCATATAAAGTGGCAAAATCAAGGCTTGCTTTTTAGAATTGATATTTTTTGAATATTTTCAAACCATGGATGTTTGAATCCGTGGATAAAGAATTTGTGCATAAGGAGGGTTGACTGTACCAATCTTCTGCATGTCTAGATCTAGCTTCAGTCCCAACCTCCTAACATAGGCCTGCACAACATACAGCCCGCAGGCCACTTGCAACCCGTCAAAAGATTTTAGGTAGCCTGTGAGGATTGCAAGGCTCCTCTTTTGACCGGCTTTCTCCCTGGAAAGAGCTGGGCTGCAGAGGACAGGTGAATGGATGCCCTCAAGCCTCTTCTGCAACTAGGCTTTCTCCTGAGGAGAAGGTCAGGTGGCAGAGGAGGAGGATGGGAGAATGTGCATTTCGTGAATTTCCTCCACTGCTTGGCCTTCTCCCGAGGAGAGGGCAAGGCAGAGGAGGAGGAGGACACAATTAATATTAATAATATTACTGTTAATAATTAATAATATTAATCATAATAATTAATTTCTGATTAAAATTATATATTCATTAATTATATCTTTACTTGAAAAGTGAGCTGCTAAAAACCTATCTGCGACCCAAGGAAGTTTGGCCTATTTTAATTTTGGCTCCTACCTACCACCAAGTTGTACAGATCTGTACAATGGGAAAATAGTTATAGTCTTCGAATTCCATGACAGCTATGCATTAAAATGCTTCTGAAAGAAACTGAACTTTGGGATCTCTGCTCTGTAGGAGTTTCCAGCTAATGGCAGTTCTTCTAGACTGGATTTCCAGCTATTCTTGTGGGTTTCTTTGGGAGCTTGTCAGGGTTTGTTGATCTTTAAATCCAGCACTCTGTCAATTTGCTATGGAATATCTGATGATTACCAGACATGGCCAATGCTCCCCATGACCATGGCAGATTCCTGGACTGTAGTACAAAAAAGTATTTTTCCAGGCTTTGCCTGCAAGAGAGATAGTGGGTTCCTCAGTTCATAATGACAGAGCAATCATCTGCTCTGAGCGGCTAGAGCCATCATCTGATAATCAGAGCAGCAGCAGTGAGAATGACTGGGCCAAGATGTGTTCAATATCTGCGATTATTTTTAAAACTTTGTACTGTCATGCCCATACAGCTTTAGTTTAACTGTGTTTGGACATGACATCTAGCCCCTATGGTGTTTTTTGTTAAAAAGTGATTGAGGTGTTCTTTCCCCTCTTAGCCACTTTAAGCTGCCTGTGATACTGAAAAGAAACTGTTTCTGTGCATGTGCATTGTTTTTCTTTCAAAGGAAATTGTCTTTCTGTAAGCTCATGGAGACACTTCACCTGTGAATTCTCTCTTCATCTCTCCCAGTAGTCCAGACATTGACCTCAGTTCATTTATTAGAAGTGGGTACATATTTTAACTCCCCCATAAAAGCTTTTTCTGTTTTTTAAACAAAAATGACCCCCCTCCTTGCTAAAGAGTCAGAAGACATTGGGTACATATTTTTTTTAAGGATTGCACAGAGTGGATGGAGTAGCTCACTGCTTTCTCTGCCTGCAACTTTACCTTTGTCTTTCCCCTAAGAAGCAAGATAAGGAAAGAGACATTTTCTCAGTATTTTCCTGCCTGTTTAAGAGAGAGATTTCAGAATTCTTGACCAGTTAGGCAAATGTCAGTTCTGGAAGAAGCCAGTGATACAAAATAGTTGAATCTATCTTGAACTAATATATTTGCCCATGCTAGCAGTGGGTGAAACTTTGCTTGGATGGATACGAAGTGCAGCCTTATTAACATATAGCAAGTTGATTTTAAACCAGGATGAGCTACTTCCTATATATAGATCTGTTAAAATTACAGACATAAGTTGATTTAATGGTTACTCCCTCCATAGGAAACCTTGGGAGAGGTAGTTCTGGGTGGGGTGCAAGGGGTTCTTTGAGGGAAAGCCATGGCCATTAGTCTGGTACACGTATACCTGAATTAAGGAATACCTGAGTTAGGAGCCCTTTACTTTTTACCTTACTGCAGCCACAACATTGTGAGTTCAATCTCCACAGGGCTCCAGGATGACTTAGCTATCCATCCTTTCGTAGGCTGGTAAAATAAGTACCCAACTTGTTGGGGGCAATCTGCTTACATGTTGTAATCTGCTTAGAGAGTGCTTAGTTCACTATGAAGCAGTATAGAAATATAAATGCTATTGTTATTGCTATTAAAGAATTAAGTGTGTTTGGGGCATCTTTTCTTTAATAGAAAACTTGGTACCAGAGGCAGAAAAAATGTGGAAACTACAGGAGCAGGTTCTCACACCACAAAAAAGAGGAATAATTAAACAAGTTTTCAGCAAATCTTTTATTCAGAACCAACAATACACACCTGTAAAATGATGCAACCAAGTTGGGCAAGCCTTGGAATAACTAAAGAAAAACATTTTGAGCCTGTAATTCTCCAGCTGTCCTTCACCATCTTCCCAATGTCGGTGCTGCTGAAAAATGCCCATCTAGACAGAGGATGTGCAGGGGAAAAAATTGGGGGCTATACTTTTTTGGTATATCTCAGTTAACAATCTGTTAATCTTCAGTTTAAGTTTTGTAGTATGTCTACACAGGTGTATAAAATTCTTTTATCCACCTAACAAAGATACATGGGAATAATGTTCTGGTGGATTTTTTTTTTTAAATACTGTTGGGAGTATCTAATTTCCCATCTCTTCACAAAAATATAGTTCCAGTAGTTTCCTGAAGAAGAGGTTGACAGCTGAATCTAAGACTACGGTGTTTATGCCTTGTGATCCCTTTTTGTAGGTACTTCTGAACACTTTAATGTTTCTGTGAAGAAGGTTGTAGTGACATAAAACCATTAACACTACTTTTCCATAGGTTTTCTAGCTTACTTAATTCTTTCCCATCCACACACCCCAGCATAACTCCACAGAGGTTCAACATGTAAGATGACCAAAAGCCCTAGTGTACATAGTGCAAATTAAAACAAAATGGTGTCCTCCTTATTTTGCTTAATGTCTGTTTTGTATATGCCTGAAAATTGACAAAGTAACAGTAAAGAGAAATAAAAAGGAAGGAAAAATAGAATTGTGGCACCTTTAAGAATAACAAATTCCTTTGAGTATAAGATTTTCTGGGCCACAGCACACTTTTTAAAAAGTGCTGGCAAAGAGGAATATTAGAGTCACTTCTGTAGAGTTACATAGAGCCAAATGATGTTGGATGTAGGTCCCTACTGCCTAGGCATGATACCACTTCTTCAGCTTCTGATGTGCCCCAGGTTCTCAAGCACTGTTCTCCATGCTTAGAATAATTGCAGGAATAACTCTCCTGGTTGATCAGTTATCCTTACTTTTTTCTTTATGAACACCTTAAGTGTGGTAGCCTTTCTCAATGTAGTGCCCTTTACCCATGCTCGACTACAGCCCCTATTATCTTTAGCCAGCATGGCTTTTCTAAACTGGATCATGGAAATTGTAGTGCAGCACATTTGGAGAGCATCACATTGGGGAAGACAGGCAGAATATGCCTGCAGGACATAAAAACAAGCTGCAACTGGGGAGGGACAGTATCTCTATATATGTAGGTCTCAGACCATGATGGTTCAATTCCTGTGTCTCTTTGTTGCAGATCTAACCTTGAGTCTCATCTCATCTAATTCTTCCATTTTAGAAGAAAGATTTTAAGAATAAAGTATGCTTTACAGATGTACATGACTGATACGCTGACAGTGCTAAGAATGTTGCAGTAGGCAGAGAAGAAATGATAACATTCCTTCCTTCCAAATAACCATCTATACAAGGCTTACTTTAGCTTTTGTCTTGCACTTCATGTTAATAGAATAGCATATAAACGTGCTTGCCGGCTGAATAATCATTTGCTATTTTTGAGAAACATCAACAGTTTGAGCTGGTGAGCTTGTAGGTACAGAGTTTTTAATGTAGAATAAGATTCATCTGTCAGAAACTCTCTTTGAAAATGGCTTGTAAGCAGCTACCAGCATGATCACCTGTTGAGAAAACAGGATTGTGGCAGGGAAGCATTTGTAACTTTTATGCCTCAAACTTGCAAAGTTTCAGCTTGTGTAGAATATGGTGAAATTAATGAAGAGGATGGCAGACCATTTCTAAAATGGGATACTGGTGCTTTGAGGTAAGCTTTGTCAGGTTCAGTGTTTTCTGTCAAAAGTCAAAGAGCTGATTCAGGATCTGCATATTCCTAAGCAGCCAGCCCAACATACTTTAGAACTGGACAAAGCCCCAGGTCTACATGCAGCCTGAAGGGATGTTTTTGCAACTCCTGACCCCTTCAGATTCCCTGGACCACCTTTTTTCTGTCAAAAAAGAGTATGTGCTTCTACCAGAATTCTCTAGTATTTGAAGATCCCAAACCAGAAGGAGGGTAGTTTCTGAAGCCTTCACAGAATTCCAAGGGTAGAGAATTGGTCCATAGACCCATTGCACTTGCCCATGTTTGTGTTAGAGCTATGAAATAACAGTGAAGATGGGTTTATTAAATGGACATCTACAAGGTCCAGTTCAGAGTTCAAGGGGTTGAAGTAAAAGTAAATGGATCATTGGCAAGGAGCAGGGCTTCTCCCTCTCCCTCTTCTTCTTCTTCTTGTTTTTTATTTATTTAGCATTTTGTACAACACTTTCCAAAGTCATAAAAACAACATAAAACCTGCCAATGGGGTACAATCTAAAGTCACAAGATATAAGTATACAGTAAATAGACAATTTATCAGATTAAAATAGCTATAAACTATAAAACTATAAACTAATAATACACCCTCAGTCTGGATTATGAGAGATATCTTCCACTTTGGACGTACTTCCCTGATAAAGTTCATTTCTGATCTGATGGCTTTCTGGAAAGGATGTTAAACCTGTTTCTTCCAGACTGCTGAGTGGACATTGGGCTTTCTGTTTAGGCTGTTACTGTTAGTGATGTTGTATTGATTGTTGTTGTTGTTTAAAAAAACAACAACATTAAATCTGCCTCAAGCTCTGGAATGTGGTATAGAAACCACTGATGAGGAAAAATTGTTCTTCCATATATCTTGGATTTTAATTGCCCAGTGCTCTGGATAGCATGGCCATTTAGAAGGATTGTGGGAGTTTTAGCCCAAATTATATGGAGGGCCAAGTTTTCCTCACCATTAAATAAATGCTTGAAATAAAAGGAGAAAGGCAGTTTCTTACCTACCTCTCAAACTCACTAGTTCTGGAGCATCTTCCTGTTCGTTTTTTCTTAAGCTTCAGCATCCTTTGGAAGCACTGTAATACAGACATGTTCAGGCTGGCTGTGTGTTCAGGATGTTTTTCTGAGACAGAAGGTGGAGGGAGAATGTCATTGGAACCTGATTTTTTTTTTATTTTGCTTTCTTGTTTTTGCTATACTTGAAACTTTATAATGGACTGGTTTCTATATAGAATCATTCACACATATCCTCTGGACTAGTAATAATCCTTTTTAAAAAGCAGTTTCTGTGAATTTGTGTTAAAAATCAAGCAAAATCTATGGCTCACGTCACTGATAGCTCCCAAGTCTCTTTGGCCTTGAAGTATTCTGAGAAGCTTCTGTCTCCTACTCTATTAAGATTCCATTAACTGACAAGACAATCTGTTTGTTCATTCCCATGCTGTGAATAGCTCTAGCATATTTTCTCACAATTCCAGACTGTTCTTGTATTATGTTAGTTCGGACCAGATGAGTGATGTGACTGTATCTACTTTTCCTTTGCTGTGGGCATTTTACAGAGCAAAGCAGAATTATTTTAAATGGCTGAAACACTTATGTGCCACCCCTCCCATTTACGAACAGGCATGGCTTTGTTAAGAAAAACTAATTTTATTCTGTTACATTTATTGCATCCTTTTAAATTTAGGATTGTACCCTCATCTGCTAGCAGGCTTTTACAATTCAAATATAAAAGACATACTCAAAATTCTTAGGCAAATTCATATACATTTATACCCAGAAATCAGAGTGAGTTCAACCAAACTTACTCTAAGATAAATGAATATTGGATTGTACCCCTAAAACAATGCCTGTGCACTGGGCTTTTGTTAAACACTAAGCACTTTTTCTCATTGATTGCATTGAAAAGTTAAAGTTATTCTTCAATCTCCCATTGAAATAAAAAGAACATAAAACTGGAATGTAGTTGTCAAAAATCTTACTCAGTTCAGTAGAAGTTGCTTGTAAATGAACACAGTAGAATTTAGTTGTGCAAATGCTTTAATGTTGACTGGACTGTTCCCTGACACTTTTATTCTTTGAAAATTTTCCCCTAATAGAGGGTAATATAAATACCCTCAAATATCTATTGACTTCTTCGTTTGAAATGATTTAAAGTTTTTCATTTAAGAGGAAGATAATTTTATTTGCCATTCTTTCTTTCATAAAGTGGAGGCAAACAACTTAATTCAGTATTATAACTGTGATGAAATCTTATTAGCAAAAGTTTTTTTGTTGTTGTTGTTAGCTGACCTCAAGTTGGTTCTGATTCATGGCGACCATGTGGATGAGACATCTCCAAGAATCCCACTGCCTTGCCCAAATCCTGCAAGCTGTTGCCCATAACCCCCTGATCAAGTCTATCCATCTTGTTTGTGATCTTCCTCTCTTCTACCTGCTACCTTTCCTATCATTGTTTTTTCTAGTGATCTATGCCTTCTCATTATGTGGCCAAAGTACAATAGTCTCAACTTGATCATCTTTGCTTCCAAGGAGAGCCCTGGTCTGATTTGTTCAAGAACCCATTATTTGTCTTCTTGGCTGTCCATGGTATCCTAAGTACTCTTCTACAGCACCACATTTTGAATGAGTTAATTTTCTTTCTGTCTTCTTCCTTCACTGTCCAGCTTTTGCATCTCACATACATGGTAATTGGGAATACAGTGGCCTGAATGATTCTGACTTTAATGCTCAGTTGTATGTCTTTGCTCTTTAGTATCTTTTCCAGTTCTTTCATAGCTGCCCTTCCCATTCCTAGTCATCTTTTTATTTCTTGACTGCAGTCTCTATTCTGGTCAATGTTTGATCCTGGATATGGAAATTCTTCCAACTATTTCAGTTTCCTCGTTGTCTAGATTGAATTTGTGTGTTTCTTCTGTGGTCATTAGTTCTGTTTTCTTTATGTTTAGCATCAGACCTGCCTTTGCATTTTCATCTTTGACCTTCCTTATTAACTGTTCCAATTCCTGAATGTCTTCTGCTAATATCATGATGTCGTCCACATAGGTTGTTAATGTTGTTTTCTCTTATCTTAACTCCCCCTTTTTCTGTTTCTAATTCTGCTTTTCTTATGATGCTTTCAGCATATAAGTTAAACAAGTAAGGTGGTAGGATGCAGCGTTGCCTGATCCCTTTGCCTATTGGGAACCACTCTGTTTCCCCAAATTCTGTTCTGACAGTGGCCTCTTGTCCTTGGTACAGATTCCTCATCAGGACTATGAAATGTAGTGGAACCCCCACGTCTTTGAGTGCATTCCATAATTTTTGTGATCTATACAATGAAATGCTTTGCTGATTCTATGAAGCACATGGTGTGCTCCATTACTATCGTATGTTTGCAGTGTGGTCCCTAGTACCCCTACCCTTTCTGTATCCTGCTTTCACCTCTGGAATTTCTCTCTCCATGTATGGTTGGAGTCTATGCTGCAGAATTTTGAGCATTATTTTGCTTGCATGTGAGATTAGTGCTACTGTCCTATAGTTGCTGTGGTATTTAGTATCTCCTTTCTTGTGGATTGGTATGCATATCACCATTTTGCTTTCCATATTTGTTGGTATATTTCAGCTAGCACTAAAGTTGCATCTGTTTGTAGGCACTGTAGCAGTTCAATTGGGATATCATCTGTTCCCTGTGATTTATTTTTTCCCATTTCCTTTACAGAGAGATGCACTGTGAGTTGGAGTCTTCATTTTTCTAACTTATGGTGCAGAGATGGCTCATATCTCACTTTACTTCTTAGAATTTGGGGCTCGTTTTCATATGACTCCTCATTCCAACTATCTTTCATCCCCTCATCTGTTTTGTATAATTCTTCTGTGTATTGCCTCCAGCGTCTTTTTATTTCTTCTTGTTCCTGTATTATGTTCTTTTTCTCTCCATAGAGCATCCCTGCCCTTGGTTTGAACTTGGCTTTAGTTTCTCAGTTTTTTGTTTTTAATAGGGATCTCTCGTTCTTCCCCTTTTTATTGTTGTCTTCTATTTATCTGCATTGGTCATTGTAGTATTTCTCCTTATCCCTGCCTGTCAGATGTTGGATAGTTGTGTTCATATTCTGGCTTTGTTCCTATCTGTCTTTGCTTGTCTTCCAAAAAAGATATAAGCAGTTCAAGTTCTCAAGCCACTTTCCCAGTGAAGTGAGATATGAGCCATCTCTGCCACCATAAGTTAGAAAAATTAAGACTCCCAACTCACAGTGCATCTCTCTGTGTCCAAAGTCATAGGCACAATGTGAAGAAACCCATTTTCTCCTCTCCCCATCCTCTGAGGACTTGGGGAGTCTTGTGTCTTTGGCACAGTGAAAGTTCTGTCATCCTTCTGGAGTTTATGGGAAACTTGGAGGAAGGGAAAGGATCTTTGTGATTGTGTCCATGACACAGGTGTACAACAGCAGAGGAACAATGGCACTTAGACTTTTGGGATCCTCCTCATTGACCTTTCCAAAAACACCTAAACAATACAAAATTGATGCCGATATCCCTGTGGAGAGAGGAGCAGCATCCTGCAATGTGGGTTGGTCCCTTCCATTTCTCCATAGACAGTCCTTTTGGGACTGCCCATTAGAGGGAGCAACCCTCTCCTTGAGGCCAACTTTAGTTCCTGCCTTAACTCTGTAACTCCACTTGCCTTTTTCATTTCTTTCCCTCCTTTCCTGTCTGCCTTTCTTTTTTCTTAAAAAAAAAATAAAAATAAAAA
>CM034708.1:122074423-122091885 GCA_020142125.1 Phrynosoma platyrhinos
GGGGGGGGAGCTTCCCAGGACCTACATGGCTTGGACTCTATGGAATCGGAGGTGACCTACCTTAGCAGCTTCACTCCCCTAGAAGCACAGGATGGGATGTTACTAGGCAGTCTGAGGTTTACAGGAAGATCCAGTCAACTGATAGGGATTATTGGAAGGAGGATTTAAAAAACCCATGTTCTAATTGTGAGGCAGGGCAACTGTCCTCAGATGAGGAACAGAACAGTTCTGCTATGTTTCCCCCTATTAGTGAAGAAAGCCGATAGAAAGGAAATCTACTCATTTCAGATGTGATGTGGGAGGAGAGTACTGAGAATACCATGGATGGCCAAAAAGACAAACAAATGGATTCTAGGGCAGATTAAGGCTGAGCTCTTGATGGAAACCAGGATGACTAAATTGAGGTTTTCGTACTTTGGCCACATCATGAGAATTCATGAATCATTGGAAAAGAGAATGATGCTAGAAAGTTATAGGGCAGTAGAAAGAGAGGAAGACCACATACCAGATGGGTAGATTCAATCAGAGGCCCATGGCATGGCATGAGTTTGTAGGATCTGAGCAGAGCAGTGAAGGACAAGGGGTCTTGGACATGTCTCATCCACAGAGTCGCGGTTGACTCAAGGGCAGTTAACAGCAACAACAACATTGGATGACATGGATTTAACAAATAAAGCCAACCAAACCAGAACATCCCCCCACATTTTTATCCCTCTATGGCATTCAGTAACATCTATTAGTGAAAGCTGAGCATTTTACATGTTCTTAACAGCCTAATTTATCTGTAGCAGCTTTCCCAGATATATTGGCTTGAATTCCCATCTTCCCCTAGATAACATGAGTCTGCATCAAGGTTGACAATGGTGATAGGCTGGAGGGGGACTTTTCTGCCTTTAGGGTCCTCTGTGGGCCACATAGATTGCCAGAGACTTCCCCTGAAAGAAAAGTGGAAGGAGGCAGAAGTTCTTTTCTGGTTCAGAAAAGTTGTTCTTGATGCAGGCACCCTATAAATCACCTATTTGAATGAAGAATTACTATTTTCACCTTTAATTTCAGTTTAAAGGTGAATGGCACTTTGTAGTGGTATTTTTTTCCACTAATATTAGATACAGAGAAGATTTGTTAAGTCAGAATCTACAGTCAGGTCTTTTCTTTTTCCTTCCCAAGCAGCAGGGTTTTTTTTTTTTTTTTTTTTTTTTTTTTTTTGGATTTGGGGGCTCTTTGGCACTTGGCTTGAAGATCTGCAGCCAAATAATACTGGCTGGTTAAATGCCCTTTTAAAACATTTCAGCCGCCTTGTTTATCTTGTGCCAGGAATAGAATGATTCCATTATGTAAATGGCATGATCTGCAGATGGAATAACGGCTTCTTTATGGGCCCTTCCAGGAAATGTGGGTGGCCCCTTTTCAAAACATTCAGGGCTAACAGGGTGGGGCAAGGAAACACAGTGTTCAGATGGCATTCTGCACTGCCAGAAGGAGCAGTTGTGGGTAGCTGGTAAAGTTTTTGGAAGGAAAAGAATGGAAGATTTTGCTGCATTTTCCTTACTTTATTTCAAATACTGAATTAACAAGGCATTAAGTCATCAGTTCATTTTAATTAGTGGAGACCATTAACGACACCAGCATGAGGACATGGCTCGCATAATGGGGATGCTGTATGCATGCTGCAATATAGGCAGAGCACAGGGGAAAAACACATGGTACTGATTTTAGTGTTCACTTTCCTAGAAATCTTCATTATTTTTTTCTTTTTTTGAAAAGGCAAACTTCTGTCCTTATGGCAAAGAGGTCTGTCTGAAAATGAATGAATGCTGTCTGAGGATTCGTGTAATCCAGAGAAATGGCTGAATGCTTTCCACTGTTCAAGATTGGACTCCTTGAAACTGTGGCTAGTAGTACCCAAAATATATAGTTTTACTGCTGTGTATAGTAACCGAAATAAGAGAAACAATTGGTATAATTAATACTGATTACATAATCCAGCTTGTTTTAGCACATAATTTGTAATTTATCTGGGTGCAGAGTTTGTTTTCTCTGGAATGTGTACTACTTTGCTTATATAGAATCAAATTGGGGGACTCACAGAAGTTCTTAACCATTTTATGATCCAGTCTTTGTTGATACTGCTCTAAATGTGCCAAAAAGAGAACCTGGATCTCTGTCCTGTCCTGTGCAGTTGGTCTTTGGGCTATCCCAGTTCACTGAATCGGCATTATGTATCAGTATTATCTCTTCTCTTCTCTATGTTCTATCCAAAAGTCAGAAGTATGCATCTATGTGTTGGATATAGATGTGGCATAATGAATGCTTTAATTCATCCACTTATATCCCAGTGATTTAGGTCTTGTAAGGTATGTAAGTTAGTGTATCTGGGTTTTCAACTGCCCAGTTTATTTTCACAATCCTCTGAGATGGATAGTGCTGAGAAACAGCAACTCTGTACCTTTGCAGACTGCTAGAAGTAGTGCAAATTGAGTCCACTTTAACTGCCCTGGCTCAGTGCTAGGGAATCATGGGAATTGTATTTTTTTTCTGAGACATTGAGTCTTCTCTGTCAGAGAGCTCTGCTGCCACAATAAACTACAGTTCCCATGATTCCCTAGCACTGAGTCAGGGCAGTTAAAGTGGACTCAATTTGCACTATTTCTGGCAGTCTGCAAAGGCCCTCTGTTAAGGCCATCTGCTGAGCTGAGCATATAATTGCACCTGGATCTCTGATGGAAGACAAAAGCCTTACTGCTTTATTCTTGCCATTGTGCTATCTGCCAGTTTAGGCAGGAGGTAAATTTCCCAAATATCATGACAGCTACAAGAGAGAGCAAAGACTAAAGGAGAGGTGTGGATCAATAGTTTGTACAGTCAACCCTCCATATCTACAGATTTTTTATCCATGGATTCAAGCATCCACTGCTTGACAATACTGAAAAACTATGTAAATTCAAAAAAGAAAGCCTTAATTTTACCATTTTTTTTAAATAAAGGACACTATTTTACTATGCATTGTATTTAATGGAACTTGAACACCCAATGATTTTGTATATCTGTATGTTATTATTTAAACTCTAATATAAAATGTATAAAATTCTTAGAATAAGAATTTACTGACACCCTCATCCTCAGTGCTTCCCTTGTTCCTGCCATGCTTACATTGCTGTGAAACTGTTAATGAAGCAGTTGTTGCATTCTTTTTCAATATCAGTGTATCACAGGCTCTAACCATTTGATTCCCTTTGTTTTTTTGCATAATATGCAGCATCACAAGCACCAAGGTGCTTATGCTGCCTTAAGAAAACTTGTCTCCCTACCAATATGGTACTACACCAGATATGGGGAATGGTTTAAATTGCATCTCTTATTTTCCCACCATTGGCCAAATTGCAGCCCAAGAGCATTATTACCCAACCTTAATCTAGGGATTGAGAAACTAGACATTATATGGAAAACTTTAAAAATATAGTTTGGAATAGAAATCATTGACATCTTATTGCTTTTGAAAGTGCAATTTGTGGATTTCTGAAAATAGGTGGTGTTAATAGTTGCATTGAGAAGGTACCATCTTGGTACTGTGTACATGGTTCTGAAAATCTAAAAAGTAGTATAATGCTGAAATACTGAAATGTACTATTCACATAAAACTGTTTGGCTCATGGGCAACTTAACCGTATGTGTTATTATATAATGTCTTGTTTGTAACACTTAAATCTGATGGTGGGTAATATCCCCATTACAATGCAAATGTGAGTTAAAATGCTAGCAAGATCATGTTTTATAGAATATATGCCTTCTTTGCATTTATAGATTGAACCATAGTACATTATTCTAAAGCTGTACCCAGTTCTTGCTTAAACTTTAACTCAGTTTATGGAGAATCTCATTATCTTCCAGTTTCTGAGTAAAACTGGTTCTGGCACCAGATTGCAATGTCTGTCTTAGTAGCAGAGACTTGGGAAGAGACTCGGGAGCTGGGCGGTGAGCCTCGGAACACCTGGCCTCATGGGAGCAGAGGCAGGGACGGGATCGGCGGATGTAACAGCAGAGCCCCAGCCTTAGCCCTTTAAGACTCTTGGGGGTGTGGCCCTGATGCTCAGCAGGAGGCTATCTCTATTTTTTCTGTATATTTAGAATTCCTTTGTTTATTGTATAGATGTGCTTTGTGAATTAAGCTAATTTTAATTGTTTTTTAATTTGTTTTGTTTGATTTGTTTTTTGGGGGGTGGGAATGAGGGATGGGATTTGTATTGATTTTATTTGTTTTGATGCTTGAATGTTGTACGCCGCCCCGATTGCCTGGCAGAGGGGCAGGATATAAATAAAAATTATTATTATTATTATTATTATTATTATTATTATTATTATTATTATTATTATTATTATTATTTATTAAGCATTAGACATGTATGGAAGAGAGGACTTAATTGCAGCACTAGGACAGGCTTTTTCCTTCATTGTTTACAATTTAGCAACAATTTTGCTTGTAATACAGCAAGTTACTTTCCCCTCTGACTTGAATGCTTACCATTACAGTAACACCTTGCACATAATGGGGCACTAGGCACATGTGTGTGCCTCCAACCAAAGATCCATTATCTTATTTATTTTTTTTTTTTTGTTCTTGTTTTGTGTGCCTTATGTCTTATGGTGACCCTAAAGCCATCACAGAGTTTTCTTGACAGAAGTTGTTTACAGAGGGGTTGTACTTCAGCACTCAAACCACTATCATGCTGGCTCTCCATATACATATCCCCCACTTTTTCTTTTTCTTTTTTACACAGAATACAGAGCGTGATCCAAGCATATATTTCCAATTCTTCTCAAAGAATCCCAGTTAGTTTTTTGCCTTCAGTAAGAAGTGAACTCTTCTTTTTGATTTTAAAGGTGTAAATAGCTTATGCCCAGTATGCCTCATATGTACCTTGTGTTTATATTAACCCCTGCTTCTTTCAGGACACAAGAGTATGAGTAGAGATACTTGCCTGTGATCTCATCAATGCTGCTCTAAATCTAGATGCATGGCAACATTTTGTCTGACACCTGATATTTCCTATACCTTTAAACATCTGAAGTGAAGAACATCTTGCATCAGTAAATCAATCCAGACAGAGTTAATCCTATAAGGGACTCTATGTTCCTCATTGTGGGTTTTCTATTTTTTGGTGAGGGGAAAACAGATTTTCTTCTGTTGAGTAATTATTATTTTATGTACTCTGTTTCAGTACATGTTACTATGGCAATGACTGCTGGGACTCCAACATCCTTTCCCATGAGCAACCACACCCGGGAGAGAGTGACGGTGGCCAAGCTCACACTGGAGAACTTTTATAGTAACTTAATTTTGCAGCATGAAGAACGAGAAACCAGGTACAGGGTTTGGATTTCTCTCTCTCTCTCTCCCCACCCCCATTTCTCTTGATGAGGGGTTGGTATAAAAAGACTCCAGATATTTTGGGACTGCAACCTTTGTCAGCATCAATCCTTATCAGCATACTCAATGGTGAGGAATATGAGATTTACAGTCCAACAGCATGTGGAAAGAAATATGATTCCCACTCCTCCTCTAGATGCTTTTGGGGATTTTGTGATTGATTTTTTTTCTCAAAAAGTTACACAATTCTATAAAAAATAACTAATCACTTTTAATGAACTTTCAAAATACTGTTTGGACTGTCAATTCAGAATCCCTTGTCTTGAATAAGACTTAAGGTAGTTGAGTAGACTGACTCCACTTCAAGAGACTGACTCCACTTCAAGACTCCTACAAAGACTGAAAGAGACTAAGGGCTCTTTAGGCTTAAATCCCAAATTGTTTACCTAAGAAAAAAGGCTTGCTGAACTCATTGGAGCTTACTTTTGAATGGTATATGTAGGATTGCCCAGTTAATCCTCTGTGTGAATAGCAAAAGAGGCTTTAGCAGAATTCTCTTGTGCATGTGGCACAATTACCCACACTATGGTAATCACCCATTCAGATTCTTGTGATGTATTGTAATTTGCGATGTATCTGCTAATAAGCATGGTTTGTTCTGTCTGAATTAGCAACCAAAATAATGCTTTTCGGGGATTTCACCAAGTTAGCTGTTGGTACTGTCTTCCCCACTGCCCCCCACCCACCAAAAATGGGATCTCAACAAGAGAATAATGGGTTTTATGGGGGAAAACAGTAGACTCTCCTAAACAAACAAGCAACACTTCTGTATTTTAACTACTCTTACTGATGTGACTTGAGCCAAAAGGAAAGGACATTTGGATTGTAAAACACAGGTTGTTATTAATATGTGGCTTTTTTTAACCAACATAGGCAGAAGAAACTAGAAGCTGCCATGGAGGAAGAAGGTTTAGCAGATGAAGAGGTAAGATGAATGCAATTAAACTTGAATGCATTTATGTTGTATTGTTCAGGTTTGGTGTTTTAATGATTCATGGGCAATCACATATGTATTTCTTCATTAATCATCATACACCAGCACTACACATTGTAATCTTTATAAAATCTTGTAAAATCCATTCAGAACTATATCTATCAGTGTAGGCATTACGTGGCATTGTCACTGGAACAGTTGTAAACAGTTTCTTCAAATTTCAGCCAATTTTTTTGTGTACTAAAACAAAACAAAAAAGCTAGGACAAGTCTCAACAAATGTATTAATTTGATATCTTTTTGGTTTGGATGATTGATAACTTTTCTCTTTTTAAAAATCTTTTATTTTTATTTATCTTTTTTGTCCCAGTCAGTGTAATTTAAAGCGGAGGGGAATGAATTGTGATATTTTTCAGAAAGCATGATGGTGCAAAGAGGTCTAATAGTCAGTAGGCTCTCCCCTTTTTTGTAGGAGGGCATAAGCTTTCCTACTGGGACTAGGAAGTATACATTTTTTTAAAAAATTACCCCGGCATCAAAATTGACCAGAAAAAACCAAGAGAAATAAGAGGAAGAAGGAAGCCAGCAGAAGAGAATACAGGAAGTATTAATTTGATCTTCTCATTTAGGGGAAAATTTGTTACATTCAGTACAGAGTAAGGTGAAAAATAAGAAACTCTGGCAAAGTGTTATCTTTGAGGGGACGGAAAAGATATTCTGCTAAATTATTATTATTTCTGTTCCTAGGACGGTATTATGCTTTGAATTTGCAGCACTTATCAGAGTAGGACAACACGAGAGACCAGAGAATAAGTTTTAGGTCCTCTCAACACCATGTGGCCTGTACCACTGTCATTCCTTAAAACTGGAAGTGACAGTGCAGTTCATTCCATTCACGTTTCCCATTGATTTGGGGCTGTTTGGGAGTTGGGAGCTTCAAAGAAGTGTTTAGGGGTAAAACTACACCCCGGGATCATTTTTGAGTCCCAAGCAGAATTTCCCCCTAAAGGTTTGGGAGAATCACTGGGGAGCCAAGGAGACCAAGGATTGCAAAGAACCCCTCAAGGATTCATGTCACCCATGGGCCCCATGATTCTTACACCTGGCCAAAAATCCAGATGATAGTTAGAGTTGACCCATAGAATCAGTGGGATTGAAATGAATGTCAGTTTACCATTCAATGGGCCTACTCTAGTTGGGATTAGCAAATGGATTTAGGTCTAATGAAGTTACTGACAATGACTATTCTGTTAAAATTGACCTTACTGGAGGGTAGAATGCAGGTAACCTTACATATATTAACCAGTACTGTTTCTTTAGTTAAAAGTAATATGCCTACACATCTTCCCAACTAATATGGAATACAGTTACCCATCTGTTTTCATGGACTTGAGGTCCGCAGTTTTGAATATTCACAGAGGGGCGACCTCCATTATAATCAGTGGGACGTGCCCAATTCAAGCCTATGGGGCTTGAATATTGACGAGTCTCCATTTTCACAAGGGATCCGGAACAGATCCCCTGTCAAAATGGAGGGCTGACTGTAGTAGGTATAATCTTAGAATGACGTGTTTAACAATTACATTAATATTACCGAGGCAAGTGTGGGATTTGGAAACCTGTTTAACCTTACAGTCTGTCAATCTGTCATTCTTCATTGCCTTAATCATTCTTCTGTGGCAGTTGTTTTTGTATGTCTTCAAGTGAACCTAAGGTGAACCTATCATGGGGTTTTCTTGGCAAGATTTATTCAGAGTGGGTTTCATGGCTACTGTGGGGAATCAAATCCTGGTCTCCAGAGTCATAGTCTAAGGCCTAAACCACTACACCACACTGGATCTCTAGTATCTCTGAAATGTCCAAGAGCTCAAACCATTATGCCACATTACTTGGATGCAAAAGGCAGCTGAAATTCTTGAAGAGAACAAGAAGAAAAGTCCTAACCCCCCCCCTTTTTTTTTCTTTTTTTTTTTTTTGGTCGTGTGGTAATGTTTACCACTGTTCTAATGTCTAACAAATTTGGGCTATGTCAGTTTGGTTTGATTAACAAGATGATTAACGGTAAAATTGTATATAAGGTATACAAGTTTAGTCATAAGAACTGAGAATGTAATTTAAAATAAACCAATATATATATCCACCTGCCATAAAAATATCAATCGCCAGAGGCTTTGTTGAGTAAAAGTGTCTTTACTACAAGTTCAGGGCAGCAGCTGGGAGTTTCAGAGCTTGATGGCAACTGCTGAGAAACCTCATCTTTATGTATGGCTTTCAAATAGGCATGCAGAGGATTGGCAGTCCTGTGCCATTCCTGTCTTGTTTGTTTGTTTGTTTTACAATTAAGCTCCTTGTGATTGAGTCATAACACACAGCATGTTTCTAGAGAGGGCAGGTAAAAGTGGAAGTTTTGTGTTGAAAGAAATGGGTATATAATGCCACCTTGTGGCCCTAATTGATAGATACTAAATGTGTAGCATTTTTTCCTTTTCCTTTTCCTTTTTTTTACCCCTTTTTCTTTCTTTGAAGGCAGTATTAGTTTCAGATTATTTCATAGTGATTTTACGAGCAGAAAACCACTACCGTATTTTTCCGGCGTATAAGACGACCTGGCGTATAAGACGACCCCCCCATTTTTCCAGTCAAAATATAGAGTTTTAGCACCTCTATCCCCCTTATCCTTATACCCGGCGTATAAGATGACCCCCCCCCCACTTTAACCACAGAATTTTTAGGTTAAAAAGTAGTCTTATACGCAGGAAAATAAGGTATATTATTTGCTTGCTTTTCTAATAGTAGATAGTTCTCTGGGCTTCTTGTCTTCCTGGTGAACACAGGGTATGATACACTGGATTTTAATATATAGTTATTTTGAGATCTATGAAGTTGCTTTATCCAAAGTCAGAGCATTTTCTAGCTAACTGAATGCTTGTCCATTCTCAGTAGCAGCAGCTCTCCAGGATTAAGTAAGAACTGAAATGTCATTGCCTGGTTGATGCCTTTACCATGGAATGTAGTTTTTTGAAACAGGTCTGAATCACACACACTCAGAAAGGAAAAAAAAAAGATTAAGAGGAAGCCTTAGTAATGGATCACAACAGCCATAATTTCATTTAGCATAGTCTCTCATTGAATTCTTGCTGGCCAAAATGGGCAATGTAAAATGAAACATGTTTATACAGTTGAATAAGAGGAGACCTTGCATGTATTGTTATTTTGTTGTTGTTATTGATATTCTAATCTAATAGATGATTTTTTGGGAAAAAAGACTCAAGGGGTCATACAATATTAAGCTATACAAAAGTTAAAGCCAGTTATAAAATTCCTGCAATATAAAATGACATCTCCTGCTAAGTCTGCTAGGAATAATTAATCGTAAGGATAATCAGTTTGGCCTAATGCCAGTCATAAGGCTGGGAAACATCTTAACCTGGCATTTGTAGACTTTGTTCTGTTCAGGATACTCTGAATCCTATATCAGCTGCTGCAGTGTGAAATCCAGGTGAATGATAGCTAGCAGAAGCAGTAACCTCACCACTTCAAAAAGCTCTGCTAGATAAAACTTGCTAACACCATAAACCCTATTGCTGCCATGGATCAGCTATCCAAATAAGCTGTATTCTCTCACATTCACAGTGTGTTCTCTTTAATTTGGGCTCTAGCTGTAGTCCCTGTTATCTCATTGTTCCTCCAAGTTCTAGGGAGAGGGCTGGGCACTGGGAAATAAATTATCACTTCTTAGTGAGTTACCTACTCTGGGAATCCACAAGAGCTACAACCAAATAGTCAAATATTCCTCTATGTCTCGCTGTTTCTCAAGAATGTGCTACTTTTGGGTACTAGATGTATCCCATTTTTAAAAAATACAAATTGTTAGATTATAGATTCTTGTCTAAGCGTTATGACTGTTAAAAGCTCTCCCACATGTAGTGCATAATTCTTCCCTTCAGAAAAAACTACGAAGATCTCAGCATGCCCGGAAAGAAACAGAATTTTTACGGCTGAAGAGAACGAGGCTAGGCCTGGATGACTTCGAATCTCTGAAAGTTATTGGAAGGGGCGCATTTGGAGAGGTTTGTAATTTGATAAATATTTCTCTTTCAACCTATCTTGCCATCAGTCTTTGTCTCCATAGACATGTTCCTCATTATTTTTGATGGTGATGATGGATTGTTGTGGGTGAATACACTGCAATTCAGAAGTTTGCATTTTCAAAGCCTTTTCCCTCAGATTCAAAATATCTATTTGAGAGCATTTAAAACCTTTATTATATATTTAATTGGACCATTCTTGTGTCTTGAGAGGGCCTTCAAGGACAGAGACATAGGGCCTTTACAGACTGCCAGAAATAATGCAGCTTGAGACCACTTTAACTGTCCTGCCTCAGTGCTAGGGAATCATGGGAACTGTAGGTTTTGTTTTGTTTTTCTGAGACATTGAGCCTTCTCGCTTCATTCTGGTACCACAATAAACTACAGTTCCCATGGTCCCCTAGTACTGAGCCATGGCCATTAAAGTGGTCTCCAGCTGCATTATTTCTGGCAGTCTGTAAAGGCCCATAGTGTCCATTTTGGCTGCATAAGTTATGCTCATCCTTCTTCCAGTCTTAGAAATTTCTCTTGAAGAGCCAATCCACTTGGTAATGCATTATTGAAATACACTTCCATAATAGCTTTCTTTAAAAATATATTAATCCATAGGTACGCCTCGTTCAAAAGAAAGATACGGGTCATATTTATGCAATGAAGATACTACGAAAAGCTGACATGCTGGAGAAAGAACAGGTATATCTTTCTTTTTAGTATATCCTTAATTACTTCAAAACCAGTAAACAATACATGTAGTGAAATATATCTTGGTACCATGCTGCTAAAAGGAGACCCATATTATTTAGAAAGGTGCTTTATCTAGCATTCCTGCAGCCTGTGGGTTGTCAGTAGGATACATTGTGCATCACTGCATACAGAGTTGATTACTGGAAGATTAGTTTACTAGTTTTTTTGAAGGAGAGAAAGAGATGCTGAACTTCTCTTATGTGCTTTTGAGAAACACTGGGAGTTTTTACTTGTGCATTATTTCTGTAGTATTTTGCCCTCTTCTGTGTTCTTGGGAAAAGAATATGTGCAAATCTTAAATAAGTCTTGGAAATAATATAAAAACACTTCTTTATTTTGTTTCTGTATAAATATTGTCTGACTTAAGTTTATCTCTGGGTTAAAAAAAACAACAAACGGTGACAAGCCAATATCCTGGCTGCAGTGTCCGTATAAACCTGGGGTCAGCAAAGTGCATGACTCCTACAGCTCCTAACATCATTCATAATTGATTACAATAATGGGTTGATGGAAGTTACAGGCCGACAGCCTGCTATAAAATCACCAGTCTCAGATTCAGCATTGTAGATTGACATATACACAACTTTGTCCATCAAAATCTAAATGGTGTAATATGCAAACTATCCCAGGTGTCTTAGTGCATCTCCACTGCCGGGTGCTTGGAACAACTCCTGGAAATGGTAGAAGGAATAACTTGAATACTGTGAAATGTCTGTTGGAGAGTTATATGATAAGATGCTACCAATGACCTTGTGGCCTTGTTTCATTAAAATAGTAAGCAAATTCACACACTATGGAACATGTGAGATATGATGGCTGCATCTTGCCACATAAAAACTTCCTCTTGTGATGCAGAGTTAAACTTGCCAAATGATGGAACATGTCAGACAGAAAAAATGCAGGCTATTTATTTATTTATTGGATTTCTATCCTACCCAAAATGAGATTCATAACTACAATGATATTGAAATCAGTAGCACTAAAGCATCAGGTTAAATGCTAACATTTAAATGATGTCAGTGGGACTTGTTCATGCTTAACCTCCTCTAGATGGTACCTAAGAACAAATCACTGATCTGTTTTGGAATGGAACATTTTGGGGATGAATATGTGCAGTCTGACACCGCTATAAATGTCATGGTGTAATCCTATGGAATTCTTGGATTTGTACTTTGTTGTGGCACCTGAGCGCTCTGATGAGGAAGACAGTATCTTACAAAACTACAGATCCTAAAATTCTATGTAATTGAATCATGGCAGTTAAAGCAGTATCAAACTGCATTATTTCTACAGCGTAGATGCACTCTTTTATTAGTGTTCCCACTATTTCTAGCCACCTTGGCCTGTGATCAGGTTCAGAAAGGATCTCTCAAAATACCGAGCAATAGTGTTACATGTAAATGGTCATTTATGTAGATAAGCATCTGTTAATATGAACATTTTCTTTGAAATATTCCTACTATAGGTGGCTCATATACGAGCAGAAAGAGATATCCTGGTTGAAGCAGATGGTGCCTGGGTGGTGAAAATGTTTTATAGTTTTCAGGACAAACGTAATCTTTACCTGATCATGGAATTTCTACCAGGAGGTAAACAAATAGTCCATTCTGGGGGATGGAAAGCAGAATGATTCTGGCTGGGCAGAGAGTTTGACTGATGAAGCAGTACTGAATGTGGTGGGGGTTCATAGAATCCATTCTCAATCTCTTAAGCATGATTGAAGGGTGGGAAACACTTCGTTTGTACTGGCCATGGTTCAGTGACATAGCAAGACAAAAACAAATCAACTGTTAAAATGATTTCTAAAAAACACAAAAAGTTGATGGTAAGGAAGAATAAGTAAATTCAAAGAAATGACTGCATAATGTAAGTTTTAAGATGGGGTTTAAGGGGTGGGGTTCTGTGTGCCTAATGAAGAAGCATTATTAATCTATTTGATTAATAGTTGACACAGCTGTGTTTCTTTGATACTAAGTGGAACAAGTTATTTTATCATTTTGATTCTTAAGACCACTTGAAGTATAAAATGTTACATTTTTTCTTCAATCAGGTGATATGATGACATTACTAATGAAGAAGGACACCTTGTCAGAGGAAGAAACACAGTTCTATATATCTGAAACAGTGTTGGCCATTGATGCCATTCATCAGCTAGGCTTTATTCACAGAGATATTAAACCAGATAACCTACTATTGGATGCAAAGGTATATAATGTTTTTACATGTCCTGTATTTTGTGGCTTCTTTCTGGTTTTAGATATTTGTGGGACTCAAAGGCTGGTGGGATGGGTGGGGCAGCTTAGAAAAATAACTCTCATATTTTTGCCAAAGCAGATGGTGTGGGGGGGAGGGGGTTGGAAGAACAAGTTCCTTTCACCCTTAGTAATCTGAATTAATTTTAAATTTTGTTATGTAGAAATTAATCACAGAATTTTAGTGTTGGAAAGGACCACAAGGGCCAGGGCCAGTCCTTGCCATATACAGTTAGAGCACTCCTTAAAGCTGCTGATCCAACCTCTGCTTAAAGACCTTGGGAGATGGAGAGTCCACCACTTTCCAAGGCAGTCTGTTTGACTGTTGAACAGCTGTTACATTAAAAAGTTATTTCTCTGTTTAAGTGCAATCCCTTTTCTTGCCATTTGAATCCATTGGTTTGTGTCCAGTCTCTGGAGCAGCAGAAAACAAGCTGGCTCCATCCTCTACATGTCATCCCTTCGGATATTTAAAAAGGGCTATTATGTCACTTCTCAGTCGTCTCTTGTTCAAACTAAACTCCCTAAGTCATTCCACTTAGGCATGGTTTCCAGACCTTTTGATCATCTTGGTCGTCTTCTCTGCACATGTTCCAACTTAATGATACCCTTCTTGAACTGGGGCCTCCAGAACTGGACACAGTATTTTAGATAAGGTCTAAACAAAGCAGAACAGAGTGTGACAGTTATTTCCCTTGATCTATACACTATCCTGTTGATGCAACGCAGAATTGCATTGGCTTTTTTGGTCACTGTATAATACTATTGGCTCATGTTTAGCTTGTGATCTACTAAGACATCCAGATCTTTTTCACATGTACTGTTTTCACGCCAGGTGTTATCCACCCCATATTTGTACATTTTATTTTTCCTGTCTAAGTGTAGTACCTTACATTTCTTCTTGTTGAAATTCATTTTGTTGGTTTTGGCCTTGTTTTCCAATCTGTCACAGTCATTTAGAATTCTAATTCTGTCCTCTAATGTATTAGCTATTCCCCTAATTTGGTGTCATCTGCAAATTTGATAAGCATGTCTTCTATTCCATCATCTGAATCATTTATTAAGCTGTTAAATAACACTAGGCCCAGGACAGAACTCTGACTCACCCCACTAGTAATTTATTTCCAGGATGAAGAGCAACCATTGATGAATACTCTCTGTGTCTGGTCTGTTATCCAATTACAAATCTATAACACTGTCTAGCCCACAGTTCACCACTTTGCCCACAAGAATATAATGGGTGACCTTGTCAAAAGCTTTACTGAAATCAAGATATCCTATATCCATGGCATTCCCCTAATTTACCAAGTTTGTAACTATCAAAAAAAAAAGATACAAGATTGGTCTTGTTAGTCATGCTAGCTGTTAGTAATCACAGCATTCCTTTCCAAGTGCACAAAGACTGACTGTTTAATGATCTGTTCTAGAACCTTTCCTGGTATTGATGTTGTGCTAACTGGTTGGTAGCTCAAGTTCTCTTTTTCCTGCTTATTGAAGATGGGGACAACATTTGCCCTCCTCCAGTCTGCTGGAATTTCTCCTATTCTCCAAGAATTCTCAAAGATTATTGACAGTGGCTCTGAGATTATATCTGCAAATCCATAGACTCATACAGTTGGAAGAGACCATAAGGCCCATCCAGTCCAACTCCTTCCTTTAGTACATTTGAATAGACCTCATCTGGTGCTGGAGACCTGAATTGATTTAGAATAGCTAGGTATTCCTTTACTACCTCTTTACCTATTTGGGGCTGTAGTCTCCTTACTGCGTTATTTATTCCATTATAGCACTGTTTTCCGGGAGGGGGGGGGAATTGAGCAAAGAAAATATTAAACAATTCAGTCTTTTCTCTGTCCCCTGTTGGCATTTTCTCTATCCCCTGTTGGCAGTGGCTCCGTCATTTCTTTGTTCTTCCTCTTGATCTGAACATAGCCAAAACAACAACAACAACAACAACAACACCTTTTAAATTATTTTTAACCTCTCTAGCAAGCCTGAACTCATTCTGAGCTTTAACTTTTCTAACATTCACCCTACAAGTATTGACTATTTATTTATATTCCTCTTTGGTGGTTTCCCCCTTCTTCCATTTCTTACATATCTCTTAAGACACAGTTGATCTGCAAATTCTTTGTACATCCATCCTGGTTTCTTTAGACACCACCTAGTTTTCCTCCTCATTGGACTTGTTTGCAACTGTACCTTCAGTATCTCACATTTAAAATCTCCCATGCACTATTAACTCCCTTCCTTTGAGTATTTCTGACTATGGGATTTCACCCAATATTTCCCTAAACTTATAAAAATTGGCTTTCTTGAAGTCCAGAATGTGTGTCTAACTAGTCTGACTTCTTTCCTGTGTATAATAAATCACAAAAGGATGTGGTTGCTCCCACCTAGAGATTCCTCTATTTCCACCCCATTGACCAGTTTGTCTCTATTGGTTGGGATCAAATCCAAAATAGCTGATTCCCTTGTTGCTTCCTCCACCTTTTCTACTGAAATTATACAGAAGGTGAGTGAAGAATTTGTTGGACCATACACTGTTGGCAGAGAGATCTTGTAGCACCTTTGAGACTAACTGAAAGAAAGACGTTGGCAGCATGAGCTTTTGTAGGCTTAAGTCTACGAAAGCTCATGCTACCAACTTCTTTCTTTCAGTTAGTCTCAGGTGCTACAAAATCTCTATATATACAGATTCCACAGACTAACACAACCATATCTTTGAATTCTAACAGGTATCAGGGCAGTTGAAGTCTTCTATTACTACTATGCCTCTTCATTTTGATCAGTCCTTGTAGGAAAGCATCACCCAAATCTTCAGTCTGGCTAGGGATGGCTTATAGTAGATACCCACAATGAGGTCACTGTTGTTTCTTTCCCCTTTAATTTTTATCCAACCTATTTTTAATGCTTTAAATCATAGATCTCCTCACAGCTGTACACATCCTTGACATACAGTGCTACTTCTCTTCATTTCCTGTTTGATCTATTTCACTGGAATAGGTTATTCATTTCCATTACTATGTTCTAATCACCAGGTTTCAGTGATGTCTATAAAATCATACTTGCTTTCCTGTGCTAAGAGTTCATCTTGTTTAATTCCTGTGCTCTGTGCATTAGTGTAGAGACATTTAAGACCATGAGTCATTATTCCCAGCTGCCTTTTTTTTTGGGTTTTTTCTGTCCAGTCTTGGGTTCTTATACTATTGGTCCAATATGCCCTGTATCAATAAAGACATTTTTCACAGTACTTGGTGTCTCCCTGCTGTCCAGAATACCATCTTCCATCCTCCTGTAACTCAGTTTAAAGCCCTCCTGGTCAGATTTGTGGGACTCCTAGCAAATTCATTCTTCCCAACTGCTGTGAGGTGCAACCCATCTGCCAGAAGTTCTTCTTTAAGAAAGCACAGATCATGGTCAAATTTTTCTTGGTGGCACCGTCCGTAGAGCCAGTTGTTCACTTCTTGTAATTTTTGTCAGCTCTGTCCTTCAATAGGAAGGAGTAATGAAAAAACAACCCAAATCAGCAACCTTTAAAACTTTGCACCAACTGAAAACTAGTAAATCTTCTTTTTGCAAGCATTGTTTTTAGCTAGGATGTTATATGTGTATTTCAATGGTTTTATGAGTATTGACAACAAATTATGCAAGTATAACAAGTTACTATGTTTTTATGGTACTTTACCTGTGCACAGCTTGCCGGTATTTAATCAACGTTTCTTCATTTTTCAGTTTGACTAAAGGTGAGTGGAACAGTAGAACTGAAAGGACAAGGACATGTAGAGCCACAAAAAACACTAATAATATATTTATTCTGTATACCTGACCATATATTGGTTAATGACAATATAAGAGATCAGGTATGCACATCTCCCTTACCATGTATTCTCTAATGACTGGATCTCAAAGATTAGCACGGGCAGAATTGTTCTCTATATTTTCATAATGTGCAACAAATGTGGAAGGTATTTTGTTGTTAACTACCCTCAAGTTGATCTCGACTCATGGCGACCCTAT
>CM034708.1:122091985-122112886 GCA_020142125.1 Phrynosoma platyrhinos
CATTGTCTAGGTTGAACTTTTGAATGTCATCAGTAGTCATTATTTTTGTTTTCTTCATTTTAACATTAAGTCTGCCTTTGCACTTTCTTCTTTGATCTTCCTTAGTAGATGTTCCAGATCTGTGAGGTTTTCTGGTGGTAGTACTATGGTGTCATCAGCATATTTTGGATGATTGATATTCCTTCCTCCTATTTTCACTCCTCCTTCTTCTGTGTCCAAGCCTGCTTTTCTTATAATATATTCTGCATGCAAATTGAACAGATAGGGTGAAAGGATACAGCCTTGTCTGACCCCTTTGCCAATTAGGAAACATTCTCTTTCTCTGTGTTCTGTTCTGACATACCATTTTTAATTAATTTTAATGAAATGCATACCATTTCTAATTCCAGTTGTATTGAGTATAGTTTGCTTGTGCTTAGGTTTATACCAGTATGCCTAGTTTTCATCTCCATTGTGGCTGAGAAGCCAATATAGCATTTTCCCCTGCAGTATTCCTCCATCAGCATCATGGCCACTGTCAGTTCATGACACCAGTACAGTCAGATATCCTTTCTTGAGCTGCTTATAGGTCTGAAACATAGCCCTCAACAGAAGATATTTTGGATCTTAACCTGTCGTATCACAGGTGTGCATCATGTTAGGAGTATTTGCCAGGACATAGCACGCACTACAGTTAGCAGTGACTATACAGCTTTACAGGCTGCTTTAAATTTGCTGATAGAAGATGAGAAGGTTGAAAGCACAAGTGGGCAACCATGGCCCTCCAGCTCTTTTTGGCCTACAACTCCCAAGACAGCATAGCCAGTGGTAAGGGATTTAGGAGATGCAGTTCAAAAACTTCTGGAAGGCCACAATTTCCCATTTGTGACTTAAGAATTTACTGTGTTAAGCAACAAGGGAAGAGCTCAGGAAGCGTATTACTTAAACTACCAGTATACAGCTTCATTATAAAATATATAAATTGTAGTTGACACAGTAATTGCTAAAAGGATAGGCAGTCCAATGCATGTTTACCGTGAAGTAAATCCATCTGTGTTAAAGAAAAGTGATACTAATACTCAGACATTAAAATCATAATTAAAATACATACTGATTAGTGAAAGTCCATTTGGGTTTGGTGTTTAAAGCAGATTGGGGTAGAGAGTTTTCAGGAATAGCAGCTGCTACAACACGAAGACTGAAGTTGGAAGAGCAAAATCAATTGTTTCCACAGTCTTTGGATCCCAACCCATATTTAAAAGCACTATGGATAGCATCCGGTCTGTGTCACAAGCAGTAAAATAATTTCTCTCAATGGACATTTAATGTTGGCTCGTTTACTGTGGTTAGAAATCAGTCTTTTGAATGAAAACCATGCTTCTTTCTATGTGACTTATTTTGTGTTGTCATTTACCTCTTCTTCTGAATTGGGCAATTTCAGTATAAACTTGGTAAGAATTTCAACTAGTTAAGCCCAAGTAATGTTTTCTTTCTGTAGGGCCATGTAAAACTCTCTGATTTTGGACTATGCACAGGTTTAAAGAAAGCTCACCGAACTGAATTCTACAGAAACCTTACACACAATCCACCAAGTGACTTCTGTAAGTATAGCATGTTTTTGCTTACAGCTTTAGGTTATTCTGTTCTTCCCCAGAAGCCTTGGTTATTATCCTTTTACAGGTTAGGACATGTTATGTTATGTCGCGTTACATTATGACTTAAAGCAACCCTAAGGCAAACCTATCATGGGCTTTTCTTGGCACATTTCTTCAGAAGGGGTTTGCCTTTGTTTTTCTCTGAGGCTGAGTGTGACTTGCCCAAGGTCACCAAGTGGATTTTCATGACTAAATGAGATTTGAACTCTAGTCTCCCAATGTCATACTCCAGCTCAAGTTACTACGCCAGGGGTAGGCAACCTTTCCCCTTTAAGGGCCGAGGGACTTCAGCTCCCAGAAGCCTTAGCCATGTTGGCCAATAGTCCCATGTTAGCCAATAGCTCCTGGGATTCTGGGAGCTGAAGTCCCTCAGCCCTTAAAGGGGAAAGGTTGCCTACCCCTGTACTACACCATGCTGGCTCTACAAGTTAGGAATATAAATATGATTCACATGCTAGAACTTTTCAGAAGAGACCAAGTCAGTGCAGTATCTCTAGAAAGAGGGTTTCAGTTCAGCTCTTCCCTTTTGATCTGGGACTTGGCATAATGTTCTGACTTAAGCAACATGAGTGCCCAAAGGGGTTTGTTCTTCCAGGTACTTTGAACATCAATTTGCAGAAGCTCTTGCCAGCTTAGCCAATGGTAAGGGATTGTGAGAATTATAGTTCAGAACATCAAGAGGGCTAATCAAGGTTTTCCACTCCTGAAATAGACTACACTCATCCCTCCACATTTACTGCTTTGACTTTTGCATATTTGATTATTCATGGATTTTAGTTCTCTAGGAATATCTAGGTCCTCCAGTGCAACTCTGTGGTCAACTTTAACCAAAAATCATACTGAAGGACCTAGAAATTCCTAGAGAGAATACTCCACTGGGCATTTGTAGCTCCTTCAGTGCAATTCTGTGGTCAGTGTGGACCCCAGAGATGCACTGAAGGACTTAGAGATTCTTAGAGAGGTATTCTCTCAGGTAGAAACACTATTTTTGTTATTTGCAGTTTTCCCACATTCACGGGAGTTCTGTGCCCCTAACCCTAGTGAATGTGGAGGGATACAAGTCTCAAAATTTTTTGGATAGGACTTTAGCATGCAAATGCTTTGGCATTAATGAGGCTTTTGAACTAATGCTAAGAGGCATGCTTTGTTCTGGGTCCTTACATTATCTTTGTGTGGATCTGCTTCAGAATAATCATAATGGCAGATTGTTCTAGTAGTATGTTTAAACAAGTACCATGAAAGAGTAGGAGGTGGGTGATTGGGTTGTTTTTTATGTCCTCCTTGTGGAGTTTGCATAGAAGTAAGCACAGAATTCCTTGTTCTCTAAACATTAAGCTTGTTTACGTGTGCAGTTTGAGACTAAACCATGCCAAAACAGCTCCCTTCCTATAGGGGTAACATTAGAAACAAGTCATTGCTGAATGTTTTTTGTGCTCTTAAAATTCAAGGCATTAATTCAGATTTGCTTTGTGAATTAGCATTTCAGAATATGAACTCCAAGAGAAAAGCAGAAACGTGGAAAAAGAATAGACGTCAGCTGGTAAATACTTCCTCGTGAATTTTTCACTTCCTTGAGTTATTTCTGTAGGTCTTCAGAATGAGAGCTTTCTGCTGGAAATGCTTACTTTTTATATATGTACTTTCTGCCTTTTCATGTTTTGGTCAATGAATAAGGGTGCAGTTGGATGCCGAGTAAAAGATTCTCTGCTAATTTGTCAACAGTTATGCAGTTCATTGAAGTACTCAGCTGGTGGCCAAATACCTCTGAGAGATCACAGAATACAGTGCAAGCTTTTCAGTTCGAGAGCTCTTCTTTAGGCAAAATGGTAGACATAGTGTTGCAGGGGTGAGGGCAAACCATGGACTCTTCATTTATCTACAGTCTTGAAGTGGCTGCAGACATTTAGATAAGGCTTTAGCAGATACTGGGATAACTTCGGGTTGCACTTGGGATTCTCATAAGAGACAGTGCTCTAGGAAGAAGCAACATGAAAACAAAATATTAATATGCAGTGTTTGAAAATATAAAAATCAATGTGGGCAAGATGAGTTTGACTGATGGAGGAGTTTCTTTTTAGGGATTTTATGATATATTAGATGATAAATTTGCTTTGGTTTTTTTAGTGCTTCTGGTTTGTTCTAAGTTGGTTCTATGTGTGTTGATTATGTCAATGTGTTAATTTGATATATACTTAACTGAAATAAAGATTCATTAAAATATATATATATATATAAAAACCAAGCTGTTCCTTTATCACTATTCAAATGAATTTGCTTTCAGGCTTATTCTACGGTTGGGACCCCAGATTATATTGCACCAGAAGTTTTTATGCAAACAGGCTACAACAAGTTATGTGACTGGTGGTCGTTGGGGGTGATTATGTATGAAATGCTTATAGGTACGTTGCATAGTTGATTTATTCTTTTCTAGGTTTGAGTCACTCAATTCAGTACTCCCTAATTTGTGACTCCCAACATTCAATCAGCATTCTGAGCATGTTCAGTTGGAGGGAACCTTGCTTCCTGAGGTGTTTTTTTTTTTCCTTTTCTAGAGTTCCTTTCTGAAAACATCTGCATCTCCCAAACATACAGATGCATCTCTCTTCTGTATTCAGAGAGTAGATTGGAAGTGTCAGTTTAGTGAAGTAGCTAGCTAGTATATATATTATGTATGAATAGAAGGTGTATCTGAATCCATGACAAGAGCACCAGAGATGTCTTACTCCTGATTATTAAATAATATCAACAGATTTTGCCTTAAGTTAGACTGTTGGTTAAAACAAAAAGTAAGCTTGACTAGAAAGCAAGAATGGATTTTTGTGTGAGGACTGTGAGTTCAGTACTGGTTTGTTGTTATGAGTCTTCCAAATTGTTTCCGACTCATGGTTACCCTAAGGCAAACCTATAATGAGTTTTTCTTGGAAAGATTTGTTCAAGGGAGGTTGCCATCCCCTGAGGCTGAGATAATATGACTTGCCCAAGGTCACTCAGTGGGCTTCTTGGTCAAGCAGGGAATTGAACCTTGGTCTCCAGAGTCATAGTCCAACACTCAAACCACTACTGAAAACAAATTTCTAGGCTAAGATCCTCCCTGGAGTGCCATATTCTTTCTTTCTTTTTTATTATGAGCCAAAATTTTGTGCATGGCTCCAGTTGGTAAATGTTCAGGGGAAGGGATGGGACTTTTGTTTGACATCTGCCCATCCTTGGTACTTATAATTCTTAGAAGCATTCATTTTTAATTTTAATTTTGAAGAAAATATCTTTTTTTTTTTTTTTTTTTTTTTTTTTTTTTTTTTTTTTTTAGAACTTTGGTGTGAGAGCCAAGGAAAGAATTACAGGATTAATATTAGATTCTGTGCCAAGTTTATACCTTGTTCTATAAGTCTAAGCTTGATGTCCAAATAGCTCTGACATTTTTATTTAAATAAATATTCCTACAGGATATCCCCCTTTCTGCTCTGAAACACCACAAGAAACATATAGGAAAGTTATGAATTGGAAAGAGACACTGGTATTTCCACCTGAGGTGCCCATTTCAGAAAAAGCCAAGGACTTGATTCTAAAGTAAGTAGAAACTGTTTTTCCACTACTTTATATTTCATGTGGAGGAAACGTGGGTGCTTGTTTGCATCGTCTACCTAGAGGCTTACATTCTAGAACAGGAGTTCCCAGACTTTGATCCTTTGTACCTCAACTTCCAGAAGCCTGTGTCAGCATGGCCAATTAAGAAGGATTCTGGGAGTTAAAATCTAAAACATCTGGAGGGCCAAATATTGAAAACCACTGGTCTAAAAACTTTCTTTCCAAGCTATCTAATGGGGAAGGAGCAATTATTATTTTTTCCATATTTGTGCCCATTAGCTACCATTGTTTCTTTCTTTCTTGGAAACCCACTGGTGTTGGCAGTCAATGACTTATGGACTGGAACCATTCCAGAGGAGGAAGAGAAAGCAACCAAGCTTGGGCATGAGTGCTAAGTTATAAAGTAATTATAGTGATAACACTTCAGTTATTTACTTATTTATTTAAATATTTACATCCTGCCCTATATCAAGCGATCTCTGAGCACTTTACAATAGCTGTTGAAGGAGAGAGAAAAACTAAAATGAGCTGCTTTTTGTGTAGAGGTCATGGAGTGTGGGTCCTGCTGTCTCATTTCATCTATTTGCTGTAGCTAGATCATTCTCTTTTTTGATTACCAGGTGCTGTAGGCAGGTGGTGTAGGCATTTTCCTCTTTTTGTGAGCTTTGTAAGGACATCCAGTTGCCCATTGTTATGTAAATACAACAAAAATACCCAAACATCACTGGTGTGTGATCCTGAAAAATTTCAATTGTAGGAGTGGGCAACCTGGTGGTCTCCATATGTTTTCTATTCCACTTGCAATCTCAGTTGCACCCAATATAACTAAAAGCCAAGAAATTAAGAGTTGTGGTTCAAAACACCTGGAAATTTGCTGTTCATATTCTTTGAAAATAAACACATATTTGGAACCTTTTTTGAAATTTGTGTGTTTTACATAAGAAAAGAAAATCAGCACAAGAGAACTGTATGAACTTGTTAATTATGTTCAGAAAAATATTGGCTAACTTTAGTCTGATTCAGCTTGCACAGTCTGGACAAAATGGTCTTGTGTAAGACAGGGATGCTGGAATCACATAGGATAATTTTGCAGAAAGAAATGAGATGCTTAAACAACTCAAGGTAGTTAATTCTAAGGGTCTGGATGTAACATACAGCTATGTATTTTCTTCCTTCCTTTCTTCCTTGTGTTTGAGAGAGAGTGGATGGGAAATAGTCAAATTATTACATTTCTTCTTACCTTCACCACCCACCAAAAGTGCATACAGTTTTATAATGATAAAAGGCTGTGTAGTCCAGTGTTATGGGAACAACACTATGGAGCAAAGCTGCCAAAGCCTGGTGTGAATGATTAAGTGCAAGTGTCATGCTGAATTTTGATGTGTTTTGAAAACTGTAAAACTGTAAAAAATTATCCAAAGGCCTTCACCCATTTTTACATATTTGTGAAAAGTGTGTTGTGCACTCCTTTCACCTGTCATTTCAAGTGCATTCTCCCCTTGGGGTGGTGATGATGGTGGCAAGACCTGAGAGCCCCATCCTTCTGGAGCAACATGCTGCCAAGTGTTTCCACCCCTCTTTTATCTAGCTGCTAGCAGAAAATTGCTTTAGCTTATTGGTGTATTAAAGACTCAGTCACAAAGGTTTCTGTCTTATCAGACACTTGGATTATTTGTCTGAACTTTGCATATAAGAGATCTTACTGGAAATTTACAGTGTGTTAGTAGTCTGTATTTTGAGATTATAAAAATTGAGTCTGTTGTTTGTGTTTTGTACATAGCATCCCATGTCAGCAGGTTGCTAAAACCAGGCATCCTAATTCATTTGTTAATGTTTAGAAAGGGAATGATACATGTTACAGTGAAATCCCCAGGCATGCATAGAAACCCATCTCATCCCTGCTGCCTTAGGATAATGATAGATCAGTGCCCTTCTAGCTCAATATTGTCCTGAACTAGTTGGCTGCACAGCCAGCCATTAGAATTCTTTAACTAAAGGTTCTGGACCTGGTATTAGGCATTTGGCCATAGCAGCAGTGGGAAAAGTGCTGTATGCACACCCACGACCCCTCCCCAATACCCCCTCAGAAAAGAAATGAATAAAATTTGCAACAAATGTCTCCAGTTTCTTTACATTCTGACCCCACCTCATGAGAGGCCCTTTTCAGTTGTCTTTATGTTTTTGAAAAAGATTTATTCTGGGCCTGAAGTAGCAGGGAGGGGGAGGATCATGGGGTGGGCCCTATGGAGGTCTACTTGGGTCCAGTTTTTTAAAATGTGGCAAGTGGCTATCCAGCACACACCCCTGACAGTTACTCATCTACGAGCTATGGCTACCCAATTGTACTGCTTTTAGCTTTTGTTTAAATTGGATTTAGAAGGTCTTGACCTTTATGGCTGCAAGGTTGAAGATCAGAAAGCACAGTAGATATTTTGAGTCTTTACCTTTACCCTTGTGTGTTTTAAAAACTATCTGAAGATTAAGTTTCACAACACTTGTGTGTATGTCAAATAAATAAATAACTGAACTGATGATGAAGAAATCTGGTTTCTGATACATCAAAAGCCTGAGAACATCAGGTGTTACCCAGGAAGCTTGTGTTTTAAATAAGACATTATCTTCTACACAACTATAACAAAACCATTTTTAAACATTTATTCCTTGCTTTTTTATTTGCCCCACCACACCAAAAAAAAACAAACAAACAAACAAAAAAAAAAAACAACCTGCAAGGCAGCTTCCAACAATAGGTTTGAAATCATTTTTATTCTTTTTACATCAATATGAAGCAGGGAGTATAAGATAAGAACAATCAATGATTGAACTATAAAAACAGTAGCACTAAAATTACCATCCTTGTTCATCAGAAAGTATGGTCAAATAAGATTAATTTGACACAATATCTCCTAGCCTTACTCCTTCATCTGAAATTCAAAGATAATACACTGTTGTTGTGATTACAATTGCTCCTTCATTTTCGTGGGCTTCAAGTCTGTGCCTCTCGCCCGTTCGCAGGCAGGAAACGGAGGGGGATAAAATGGGGCGCACGCCCTTGGGCGCATACCCCCATTCAAGCCTATGAGGCTTGAATATTTCCAGTTTTCCATTTTTGCAGGGGGAGGGCTGGAACAGATCCCCCATGAAAATGGAGAGACAACTGTATTGTATGGACTAAGCTTTTGGAAAACCTTACAATGCACAACCTGATTTTACTATTACCCTGTGAATCTTATTAACCCACCATTAAATTTACCTCTTTGTAAGAACAAGATGAACAGTGTTCTGCTTTCATCACTGTTTTGCAAGATGTGACTGGGGTCTTGTGCAGAGCTCTTCTTCTTTTTGTCTATATTGCTAGCTGTTTGTATTCCTAGTGAGCACCACCTCTCCTTCTCTTCTTGTCCTGTGACACATGAGGAGTTGCTGGAGGGGGCAAGAGGAGGGCAGAGAGGTGGATATAAGATTGGTAAGAAAAGGCAAGAGTCTTGCAAGGTCTGTGTTTTCCCAGTTTCCTAACAACATTTAAGAATAGTTGTTGTTGTTTTTAATGCCAGGTGTGGGTAGAACATCCAGTCAGTCACCTGATGAGAGTGGTGATCTCCATTAGCAGGAAGACTTGTGGATCCCAGATTTTGTATTATTCATTTTTGTAAAACATCATTGTCTTCTTGAAACACTGGCTTATCTTTTATTGTTAACTATTCTTGGTTGCAACACTCTTTCATCTTCTCTTTCTTTCAGATTCTGCACTGATGCAGAAAACAGAATTGGTAGCAATGGAGTAGAAGAAATCAAATCCCACCCATTCTTTGAAGGCGTTGACTGGGGACATATCAGGTAAAGGTGGTGAAAGATTTAGCCACAGGAGAAAGGAAGTGGATTTCACTTTGTTCAGTCTCAAAGTGCTTAATAGATAGCTTTGAGCTTTGATATTGGAGGAGCAAGAGGACAGGTCCATTCTGTGTGTGACTAAAGGCCTTTGCAGACTACTAGAAATAGTGCAAATTGAGTCCACTTTAACTGCCCTGGCTCAGTGTTAGGGAATCATGGGAATTGTGTTTTTTTCTGAGATTGAGCCTTCTCTGTCAGAGAGCTCTAGTGCCACAATAAACTACAGTTCCCATGATTCCCCAGCACTGAGTCAGGGCAGTTAAAGTGGACTCAATTTGCACTATTTCTGGCAGTCTGCAAAGGCCCTACATAAACATGTACACACACATTTTTTAAAAACACAGGTTAAGTCACAAATGAATCATGAAACAAATACAACCTTTTAGTAACTAAAATCTGTATGGAAGAAACTAGATTTTTTTTTATAAATAAGCTGCTGTTAGCAGATAGTGAATAGAGGAAAAGAGGATATTACTAACTATAAAACACAGTGAAGAAGAAAAATGATCTCCATATTAGTAGGGAAACAATATGCAGTTGCCCCTCCGTTTTTGCGGACTTGGTGTCCGCGTCCCTCACCCATTCGCAGGTGACTAACAGGGACAAAATGGGATGCGCGCCCGTAGGCATGTGCCACCATTCAAGCCTATGGGGCTTGAATATTTGCAATGTTCCATTTTCGCAGAGGGATCCAGAACACAAAAACGGAGGGGCAACTGTATTTAAACAATCCAGTGCTTTAAAGGTAACAAGACTTGTTTGGCGTAGGCATTCATGGACTTTACAGTCAAATTTCTGTTGTTTTTGGAGCAACAGACTTAACAACCTTCTCCCATCCTCCAGTGGTATATATGTACATTTGCCATTATATGTAAACAGATGGTTGAAACTGGTGAAAAACCATCCTACACAGGACCTTCTTACCCATGGGTCCTTTGTGACTCCTCCCAGTGTCTTTTTAACAAACCTTATGCAGCAGAGAGTAGTACTAATGGCTTCATTGAGGTTGGACTGCTGCTTCTGGCCAGAAAGTGTTGTCCTATGAAGGGTTTAAACAGAGAATTTTTCTCTGCACATTTAATCCTAGAGAGAAAAGAATTAAGGGAATTGTAGTGCTTGTCTCTTAAAGAAGAGCTGAACATTATAAACTGATGGATTTATATTTATAGATGAATGTGAGCCTAGCGCATTTTGCTGGCATCCTGCTGGTCAAGGTTTTAAAAAAGTGTGTCCTCCTTCCCTTTTTCCTGTCCTTTTCTCTGTAGGCATTGAAAGGACACAAGCAGAGGAACATGTTCCTTCTCATGTCTGATGTTGCTTTACAAGGGTTTGAACTGGGTGATGTGTGTTTTGTGCTGTCAAAACACATATACTATGGTAAAAATAAATTTGGCAATTAAAATGTCAGTGTCAATAGTTTTCCATAGTTCTGCTTCTAGTTGCATGTACTGAGTGAGATTTATAACTGAGAACATCTTACAGAAGGGAATTATTTTGGTTTACAAATTTACAAACCAAAGTAACTTATTCTTGCAGTATTGTTATTGTATTTATTTGAAAGCAAGACCTGACATTTGTGTGTGTGTGTGTTGTAGAGAGAGGCCGGCTGCAATCACTATAGAAATCAAAAGCATTGATGATACTTCTAATTTTGATGAATTCCCAGAATCTGATATTTTACAGCCAGGTGAGAATATACTAAAGATGTCATGCTCATTAAGTTTGCACACAATTTTGAGAGTAATGCTTTTTTGCAAGGTTGTTTTTAAAGATATATATCTATTGTTATCCTGATGATTACTTTCCATACTTGCATCTCTGCACTATTTGAGAGAGAATATAATGTATTCAGATCACCTGACCAATGTACAGTGTGATTTGGCTCTCATTCTGAATGTTTTATAGCTCAGAGCAGTCTCTACTGTAATGCTCTAAGGGATGTAGAACAAATCTTGGAAAAGTTAACTTTGTAGCCACCATGATCACTGGTTGGGGAATTCTGGAAAACAGTTTCAAAATATGCTGTGACTTAGAATTGTCATTGATTGGTTGTGTGGCCTTTGTTTCACAGACAGGTAAAGGGATTCTTATGCCATGACCTGAGAACATCCTACAAAGGGAAACTACTTTGCCTTGTAAATTTGGAAACCAATTATTAAAAAAAAAAAAGATAAGGGAGAGAGTGAGCAGCGTAGAAAAAGAAAGAGATAAGGAACTGAAATAACTGGACAAATGAAGTAGAGGTACTTAGCAAAAGAGAGAACATGTTCCAGAAGAAAGGAGAGGACTATGAGAGAGAGAGAACATCAAGAGATGACACCTGAACAAGTACAATGGGACCTTCATATCCACAGGGGATCTGTTCCAGGTCCTGTTCCCCCCCCCCACACACACACACAGATGCTCAAGCCCTGTTGTCCCCAGTGGGGAACGTGCACATCAGGTGAAGTCCTGATATCCCTGGTGGTAGTGCAGCCCGCATGCACATGCCAGCACTGGGGACAATGGTGACTATCTCTAATGGTGGTGCACTTGTAGTATCCACTCAGTTCTCCAGCATCCACTGTAGTAGAATGAAGATTTAATCTACCTGCCAGATACTTATCTTAGGAAGTGTCCATAGCAAGAATTGGACTTAGTTCACCAAAGCAATAAAGTTCCAGTCTGGTATGCTTGTGAATCATATAACAGACAAAAGAATGAGGGAAACAAAACAGTTTAATAGAACAATATCCTAGTTGGGATCCTGGAGAATTGAGACTGCTAACAGACTGCCTCGTGAAGCCACCATACTGCTGTTCTTGGAACAGTCAAATCATATGGGAAGTGAAGTAAAGGAAGTAAGGGAATGGCTGAAAAGAGGAAGCTGTTTCTAGTCATCCACATCAACACAGGAAAAGGTGTAAATAAAACCCTTCAGATTTGGAGAGGTAAATGAGACTAGGGAAGGTTAAGATGAACAATGGGAAGTCTTAGCCTATAACCCAGGCTTCCAGACAAAATGTCTTGTCCTGAGAGCCAAGTTTTAAGAAAGAAGCCAGTTTTAAGATAATTGCTTAGTAATCAAAGCTTTTACTAGTAAGTTGTCTATTTATTGCTTCTTGATTTATCCTTTTAGAAATCAAAAATGCTTGATTTGAAGTGAGGTGAGGTGATATCATTGAGAGGGCCAGATTTGGGCTAGAGGTTTCCAGTTGAATAATGTAAACCAGGGGTAGGCAACCTTTCCCCTTTAAGGGCCGAGGGACTTCAGCTCCCAGAATCCCAGGAGCTATTGGCCAACATGGGACTATTGGCCAACATGGCTGAGGTTTCTGGGAGCTGAAGTCCCTCGGCCCTTAAAGGGGAAAGGTTGCCTACCCCTGATGTAAACAGTTGATTAAAAAAAAAAGAATTCTGGGAACAGAACAATATGGAGCAGGAAATAGTGTATTTAAAGCATTATGAATGATTCCTGATTTTTGTTTGTATATTAGAAGTAGTTGTTTCCCTAGAGATCCCAGGCAAAGTATGTTCTGTTCTGTTTACATTTGGGATTTAAATGTCCATAATCCTTTGACATCTCACTAATGACTCAGGTTGAAATGTATCGCCATACATTGAAATTAACTTGATCTTGCATAGTGTTAGACAGGAATTTTATGTATTTAAAACTTAACTTTTTTCATTCCAGTGCCAAACGCCACAGAACCTGACTACAAATCCAAAGACTGGGTTTTTCTTAACTACACCTACAAGAGGTTTGAAGGGCTCACTCAGCGTGGCTCCATCCCATCTTATATGAAAGCCGGGAAGTTGTGAAACTGAGCAGAAGTAAAACATAAATAAGAACTCAGGTAGCTACTGCATCACCACAACGCGCTTGGCATAGATCATGATACACTGAAAAGTTCACACAGACTGGTGCACATTGACTTCACCAAGAAATTAGGAAATTCTACCGGATTAGGATTTCTAAGACTACTACAAGAATTAGTTGGCAGTGCCAGCTGGCTTCTTCCTTTTTTTTTTTTTTTTTTAATAGTGAATATTTTTGTTAACTTTATTATAACAAAGGTACTGGAATAAAAAAAGGAATGGATATCTTCTTTGTATCTGCACTGCCTGTGTGTGTGTGTAAAGGTCAGTTATGGTTCTGTTTGTACTGTAATATGTCTAGTATGCCCAGGGGTTGAAAAAAATGAGTATGTAAGAGACAATGTTCATTTCTTAATTATGTTGCCCCATATGTGTTAGTCTGGGTAAGGTTTTAGACATAACAGTATGAAATCCTGAGGTCACTCTTTGTAGTGCTGTTCCCTACCGATGAAGTGTGGTGACACAAAAGAAGTCATGGGGCAACTTGCATATCCTCATCCAGATTAGCTAATTTTCAAGGTTATTTTTTGTGCTTAAAATGGCTTATGCTAGCTCAGGGCTCCTAGATATAACAGTAAAGAAGCTGTACATCAGGCTGCAGCTGAATCTAGTTGGTGTAGAACAGGAACCTGTTACACAGTGTACTTAGCATAATAAACCTCCATTAAGAGAATTGTAATTCTTTTATTTGGGGGGCAGGGAATGGCACTGTTGTCAAATCAGAACTTGATTAAATTCCAGCTTCCAGCTGGACAGCAAAAAAACAAAACAAAAACTGGGACAATGACAGATGAAGTAGCAGAAGAAGATGCTTTTGAAAATCAATATATAACATATCTTTTGAGTGCTGCTTGTTATTTCTTCCTCCTGAATTTTTTTTTTTTCTGTGATGGTTTCTTGTGCCATTCCCCCACCCACCCCATCTTCTGAGTACCAAAGATCCTGAGATGGCTTGATTGCAAATTATATGCAGTTCTGTTTTCCAGAAATATACATGGTTCACTTCTTTTCAAAATGGGATGTTGAGAAGGATGAAAACCTTTACTCTACATGCTTTGCACTGTATTGGATTAATCCTTCTGAAATGAACTCTTGGACATGATTGCTTTGGTTACTGAGGTTAGGACTGGATGTGGTGTATCTGTACTACTGAATGTGGAATATATTTAAAAGGGAGATCTCAATGCCTCTACAACATTTCCCCATGCCCACCCACCCCCCAAGGCTGGATAGTCCCTATTTTTCCTGTATTTTTCCCCCGGGCTTTCATTTCCATAATTTTAAATGCCCATGAATTAGAAATGAACTGCAAAATTTGAAGTATTATGTAACATGGCCTGCTGGTCATTGTACCACTTCAGAAGGTAAGGTGTAGGAAGCAGCATCTCCTAGGTTAAAGAGGGAGTGGGAATATGAGGAAAGCTCTTGCATATAATTGATTAGCATGTGGGACAGAAGACTGGAATTTCCCCCCTGGCCTGCTAGCTTTCTACTGGCAAGGTGTCTTCCTATGGGGATGCCTTCAAGTGTACAAGCTTCCACATCTAATTTCCTATCTTCCTTATGAAATGGCAAAATCCCAAGAGAGCTGGACATGAAGTAGGCAGGGTTTTATTTATGGAGATGATCTTAAATCAGCCAGTATTGCCAGCATTCAGAATTGAATAATAATAGAATAGTTGCACTGATAATTTTGTTTTGCTAAAGAATTAAGTAACCTTTTTTAAAAAAAATCTGTAGGTTGATTACTCAGTATCAATCATTGGATACAAAATGAGAGAGAAGATAATGACATTAATTCAGATTAAAATTGAGAATGGATTGTAAAAAGACAAAAAGTTGGTCACAGTTTGGTTTCAGATTCATAAGCTGGCTAGCATGTCTATGATTTAGGTTCCTGAGCTCCATGTCACAATCTTGATCAGCAACTAGTTTTACTGGGGAACCATTTGGGGGGAAGGGACAAGAAAGTGGCAACTGCTGTCAATTCAAATGGAAGTCCTGGTATAGCTACCATTCATTTCATACAATAAACTGGCAACAGATTGCAGAAAAGTGGGCCTATATAGACCAAATCTGGCCTAGTTGGTTCTACTGGCTAATCTACATTGTAGAATGGTAAAAGTCTCCCTCTTTGGGTTTTTTTTTTTTTACAAAATGAGTATTCACAATGCTATGGAGCTCTGCAGCAATCCGAAGAGATACAGAAAACCTTGCAATGGGCTTCTGTTTTTTAGTATTTGATTAATTTTTTTTCCTTCACAATTTTACACACTTCCATCCCCATAAAAATAGGCAGTGCTTCAAAAATCCTCTGATTTTTCTGAGCGTTTTAAATGGTTTGTACCTTAACCTTATTTAATGTTGATTTCATTTCAGAGTTCACTTTTAAGAATGGAATGGCAACTATTATCATTTTTTTTAAAAAAAATAGACAAATTCAGTAGTTATGGTTTGGGGAAAAGTTACAATAGAAAGCATTATAAAGATTTATATAAGGCTTTTTACAGCATATTAAATAAACATGGCATTGTTTTGTAAAGTTGTATTTGTAAAGTATGTTAATGCTCAGGGAATGTCTTCTTTTGTGCTGTCAGATTTTAAAGGTTCCTGTTGTGTGTTTCTTCTAGTTTCTTCAAAAAGCCTTCCCTCCTGAAAACAGTCTCTTCAGTTATTTTTTTTTAATGATAGATAAATATATAACTCAAGTTCAAAGTAACATTGGTTCTTAAAATTATCCATAATTTGATTGATTCAGCCTTTTGGTCAATCCACATACCGATATATTGAAGTTTAATAGTAACAGATTTATAATCTTTCTTAAGTTCCTGGGTGTGTATCATTCCCATCAGTAGGCATACGCACAATATGTAATGACCTATTCTTCGCAACTGAATAGCCTCTGAATGAAATTGCCAGGATCGTTTAATGTGGGACTGCCATGGCAACACTGTTTTCTTGAAAAGGTCTTCTTGAAAATGTCTTCAAATTATGCTGGTACAAATGCTTGAAACTGCTTTTCCAAAAGTGCCTTTTTATAAGAGCCCCACAAAGAGTATATCACTTTAGAATGCAGTTCAAGGATTGCATGACTGTCTACTGTCTTATATAGAAATAAACAAAAACATAACTACTTGATAATAGAAAGGGAGTTAAATTACAACCATACATATGTATTTTGTGTACCCAGTGCATTTTTTGATGGAAGAGCCTTTGAAAGTGTATTCTTTCATTGCTTCTGGCAGATAAGACTAGTCTTTTTTAAATTGTACAGTACTTCTGAAAGGTAAGTTCTAACTAGGTCATGGCCTGTTAATGCTTGGCACACGTAGCACACCTTTACTGTGTCACCTTCTAAATAAAGATTGGAGAAGGAGTTCTTAATCTGCCCAAATAGCATTCATTTTTGCTCAGTATCCCATTTCCCAAACTGTTCAGTGTAATGCAGTGAAAATTCTACTCTGTCTAAACTATATTTTGTTGTCTGAAACTAGATAACACCCATGGTCATTACTAGAGATGAATCTGAAACGGTTATGGTCAGATTGCACAGTCAATACTGAATGGTGTAGCTTTTTTTGAATTATTCAGCTGAAGACATGACATAATAAATTCAGGTGTTCCTGAGGGCCTATTTAAGAGTATCTCTGAGCCAGAATGGAGAGCTGCAGGAAGGAGGGAAGAATTCTTCTATCAGTAGTCAAATGATGTAGTTAGGAGCTGGGTATAGAGTTATATTACTGTATTTCACTTTAACTACCATGGCAGCATCCCATGAAATCCTAGGATTTGCATTGTAGGGGCATGTAGAATTATTAGCCAAATTGTTCTAGGACCTCCCAAAATACAAACCCTAGAATTCCAGTTAAAGTGGAATGAAGGATAAATGTAGTATGAATGGGCTTCAGGAGACACTGCTGGTTAGGCAGTGAAACTCTCAATAGTAGGAAGATGCTTTGGTGAGACTAATGGCTTCTGCTGTAAAATCCCCTTCCCTTTTTTTAGGTGCTTCTATGAAGAAAGAATTTTAAGGGCAAACCAGCTTGGGAAGGTCTAATCTGGCCCTCCACCAGTTAATTGCAATTCTTTAAAAAAAAAACCCCTTTCAGTTGCATACTACACATTGAATGTCCTGTATCTTTTAGCTTTTTACTCATGCATGTTCTGGAAGTAAGTTCCACTGAACATTGTGAAACTTCCTTCTGAATGAATTAGGGATAGAATCTCCCTTGTTCTAGCCAGTGAAAAGTGCATACAGATTAGTGAAAACAAGTCATCAGGGTTTTTTAGGGCAAGCTGGCAAATTTTTTGTGCTATAATCTCCCCACAGTTGCCGTATTTTCTGGCGTATAAGACTGAGCGTATAAGACGGCCCCCCAACGTTTCCAGTTAAAATATAGAGTTTGGGATATACTCACCTTATAAGACTCTTCCAACTCACACCAAATAAGTTTTTAAAAAATCAATTTTGATTTCAATATGGTAATTTTAATTCAAATGCTTATGACATGCAGGTACTTAGCAGGAAAACTGTCACTTATAAACACAACAACTACAGCTCCCATGTTCCCTAGCATTTATTTCTGCAGCATGTTTTGGACCTTACTTTTTAAAAAAATAGTCCAGATTTAAATACTGGGGTTGGAGGGAAATGAGAAAGTGTTGGGGGGAAGGACTGCCAATATATTAGGTGATGCATTCTGCGGTATGCACAATTTGTGGCCAAGAAAGTGATCCTGGGCGTGTCACACACTCTCAGCCTCAGAGGATGGTAATGGCAACCCCCATTGGAAGAAATATGCCAAAAAAAACCCATGATAAGGTTGCTTTAGGGTCGCCATAAGTCAGAAAGGACTTGAAGACACATAAGAAAAACAAAAAAGTCTGCAATTGTTTCATAGGTAGTACATGGGAATAGGAGCCAGCATAATGTAGTGGTTTGAGTGTTGGAATACCACTCTGGAGACCTGGGTTTGATTCCCCACTCTGCCATGAAACCCACTGGATGAACTTGGACAAGTCACACACTCTCAGCCTTGGGAACGCAATGGCAAACCTCTGAGCGAGTCTTGCCAAGAAAACCCCAGGAGAGGATCGCCTTAGGGTCCTCTTCCTCCTCCTCCTCTCACCTGGATTCCTTTGCCTTCTCCTTCGTGCTCATCCTCCTCCTCTCGTCTGGCTTCCTTCTCTTCCCGCCTTATGCCTCTATCCTCGTACTCCTCTTTCTTTTCCCAGGGGCTTCACTCTCCTCCTTTGCCTCATCCTCTGTCCTCCGTTTCTTCCCAGGGGCTTCCCTCTCCTCCTTTCTCCTTTGCCTCATCCTCTGCGTCCTCCGTTTCTTCCCAGGGGCTTCCCTCCGCCTCGTCGTCCTCTACCCGGTGTATAAGATGACCCCTAACTTTTGAGACCCTTTCCCAGGGCTAAAAAGTCGTCTTATATGCCCGAAAATATGGTATGTGAAATCCAGTTTAATAAACTCTCCAGAAGCAGAGAAGCAGAACATGTTAGTTACACCTTAGTTATATTTCCAACATTACATTGTTTGGTGGAAGAGCCTCACACATCTGCAGATAAGACTGGGAAAGACTTCTATCTAAAATCCTGGGGAGCCATTGCCAGTTGACATAGGCCAGGATGGGAAGCATGCAACCCTCCAGAATTTGTTGGACTACAACTCCCAGCATTCCTCAGTAACTGGAGGGCTACATTATTTCCACTGTGATGTCAACAATACTCAGCAGCAAGTCTTTAGTAAACAACGCAATAAAGACTGGGCTGGGAAAGAGCAGGATTCTACTTGAACTGATATTGTAGTGATGTCTGCTTGCCTACAACAGGCAAGATAAATAGCAGCTGCCTCCAGAATCTTTCACCAGCCTTCATGAACAACAGAAAGAAAAGAGAAGAGTAGATAAACCTGTCTCACCAATTACCCCCAGTGTGTTTTTAAAAAATGTATACCCCTCCAAGTTCAATGAGCAAAAGGAAAGTGGATGTTTGTGAAAGAAACAGTCATCCCTGGATACCTTTTAGAAGAAGCCTTCAAGTTTTGAAATGTTTTTCTTTACCTATATAAGTCTTAGGGCCTTTGCAGACTGCCAGAAATAGTGCAAATTGAGTCCACTTTAAGGGTTAGGGTTAGTGCTAGGGGATCATGGGAAAAAAATTTCTGAGACATTGAGCCTTCTCTGTCAGAGAGCTCTGGTACCACAATAAAATACAGTTCCCATTATTCCCTAACCCTAACCCTAAAAGTGGACTCAATTTGCATTGTTTTTGGCAGTCTGCAAACTTGACCTAGTTGTTCCCTTTCACATGTGCATATTGTTAGTTTTGATACAAAGTTTGCTAAAAAATTAAAACTGCTGCTGCTTTCTCTATATAATGTAAGATCCTATAACAATTCTTTCCATGCTACTTGTGCCTCAGCCACCATTTTTTCTGTTAAAAAAGTATTGGCCAGGAACACACACACATCTTTAGCTGAGGAATATCGATGTACATTCCAATTAAGTCATTTATTTATTTATTTATTTATGTTGCTTCATAATCAAAGGATTAGCCCAGTATTGGGGATAAGACACCATTTTTGGTAGCAGCAAACAGTAACACCTCCCACACACAATATCTTTAGGAAAAGTTCTATAATAAAAGAACCAGCTTCTCCTGATCATTTAAAAGAAATTTTTTGCTTATTAACCACTACAATTGCTATATTACTTTTCCCCCCACAGAGTGTAGCTACAGACATAGTGGGTACATTCATAGATAAATATTGGGTGATACTGAAGCCTACCAGGTCTATCTGGTGTTCTCAATAAATAGACTCCATGCCCTAGAACAGGGGTAGGCAACCTTTTTGAGCCGGGGGCCAGGTTGCTCTCCCTCAGACAATTGGGGCCGAAGCACCAAAAAAATAAAAATAAAATAAAAATTAAAAAATAAAAAAAATAAAAAATTAAAAAGATATCCATGCACACACTCTCAGCCCCAGAAAAGCTATGGCAAAACCCCTGTGGAGATTTTGCCAAGAAAAACCCCAAGAACAAGTAATAACAACAATAATATCATCATGGCGGGCAGTAGCGGTGGGGGCGGCGGCGGCAACAACGATGGCAGGACTGGCCTGGGGCCGGTCCAAAGGCCTCGGTGGGCCGCATCCGGCCCCCAGGCCTTAGGTTGCCTACCCCTGCCCTAGAACATGACCCAGAATCCTTTGCAATGGGCAAAACATCTGTTGGAGATTTTTGAGAAGAGTGCTGGTGCCTCACAAAACTACAGATCCCAGAATTCTGTAAGATGGAGCCATGACAGTTAAAGTGGTGTCAAACTGCATTATTTCTACATCACCAAGCATAATAATCTAGCACTTTGGACATCTCATTCACTATGGACATTTCATCTAGCAAGTATCAGAGTATGGAATATTATTTTTAAAAAGCAATTTGTCATAGGTGTCTCATTAGTATTACTAGTTACTAATTATTTCAAGAATGACATTTCAGTAACATTCAAAGACAGCAGTATTATTCTGTATATCAGTATTCAAAGGGATCATGTAGTACCTTTGAGATGAACTGAAAGAAAGAACCTGGGGGCACAGGCAGCAAGTAGGAGGGACACATGGTCTTAGATGTTTCTACTCACTAATGCCCAGAGCATGGTAAATAAGCAAGATGAACTTGAACTCCTAAAACAAAACTCCTTAACGACAAAACAAATATGATATAATAGGCATCACTGAAATCTGATGGAATGAATCACATGATTGGAATATAGTAATAGAGGGGTATAACCTTTTTAAGAGAAATGGGTTAAACAGGAAAGGAGGAAGAATAGCATTATATGTCAGGGATATTTACACCAGTGAAAAAAGTCCAAAAATTCAATCCTGGAAGCCAGGTGGAGAACATCTGGATAAAAATTAAAGGGG
>CM034708.1:122115304-122129124 GCA_020142125.1 Phrynosoma platyrhinos
GACTGAATGGCCCTTGTGGTCTCTTCCAACTCTATGATTCTATGATATGCTTTTGTAGACTTCCTCTATAAGAGTCCACTACTTCCTCAGATACAGAGCATAAGTCTATGAACACTTATGCTACCAGATTTGTTTATTTCAGTCTCAAAGGTACTTCAGTAACCAGTTAATAATTTTATTACTTTCATTTTTGTTTAAAGACACACTTCAGAAATGGTCAACAATCTTACAAAATGATCCCCCAAAGCATTTTAAAGGAATAATGACTAAATGTTACTTTGTTTTTTAAACAAAGGTAATGGTAAACTCAAATCTACCAAAGCTTATACTATCAGCTTTTTTCTTTCAGTCTCATAGGTACTTCAGTAACATATCAATAATTTTATTACTTTCATATTTGTTTAAAGACAGACTTCAGAAATGGTCAACAATTCTACAAAATTATTCCCTCAAGTATTTTAAAGGAATAATGACTAAATGTTACTTTGGTGTTTTTTTAAAAGAAACAAAGTAATGATGTTACTAGGGGTTACCTTATTTAGCAGCAATGAAATTGTTATGCTCTTATTTGTAACACACAATTTGAAAATGTCTGGCAAGTATACATCTTTCTTAGTCATTCAGGGGGTTGCAGACTGCCAGAAATAGTGCAAATTGAGTCCACTTTTAGGGTTAGGGTTAGTGCTAGGGAATCATGGGCATTGTTTTTTTTTTCTGAGACATTGAGCCTTCTCTGTCAGAGAGCTCTGGTGCCACAATAAAATACAGTTCCCATGATTCCCTAACCCTAACCCTAACCCTAAAAGTGGACTCAATTTGCACTATTTCTGACCCTTGGATGTCTGACTGTGAGAAAGTATGCTACAAAGGTGGATTGTTGTCTCTTCTTTGGCATGATCTTGAGAAACTAATTTCCTCTCTAAGTCTAATGTTTCTCTTCTTTTCTTCCAGAGGCATACGGAGTCCCTAAGGCTAATTCCTTCCTGTGGTCCAGCTGGCCAGCTCACATTCACTAGGGGCCTTTGCAGACTGCTAGAAATAGTGCAAATTGAGTCCACTTTAAGGGTTAGGGTTAGGGAATCATGGGAACTGTATTTTATTGTGGCACCAGAGCTCTCTGACAGAGAAGGCTCAATGTCTCAGAAAAAAATATAATTCCCATGATTCCCTAGCATTAACCCTAACCCTTAAAGTGGACTCAATTTGCACTATTTCTGGCAGTCTACAAAGGCCCTAGTTTTCTCTCTCTTTCTGATGTAGCTAGTTGATATAATTTTTTTTAAAAAATCTGGCTGGCATCCTGTTTCTTAGTCCCAACAAAAATGGCCCCATGAATTGATCAAATGGATTCAACACGTGAATTGATCAAATGGATTTAATGAATCTAGCAGGACTTACTGCTAGAATCTATTAGAATCTACTACTAGATTTTGCTACTAGAATCTAGTAGGATTTAGGCTGCTTTTAACCACATTTGAACTTGTTCAGAAAAATGCTGCTCTTCCACCCAAGTGAAGCGATCTTGACCACCGTTTTGGTAACTGCCAGATTAGACTACTGAAATGTCATGCACAGTGATCAAATACACTGTAGAAATAATGCAGTTTGACAACACTTTAAGTATCTCCGTCCTGTGGAATCCAGGGATTTGCAGTTTTACAAGGTCTCTCTCCTTCTTTGCCAAAGAGTGCTGGTGCCTCACAAAACTACAAATCCCAGGATTCTGTAGAATGGAGCCATGGCAGTTAAAGTAGTGCCAAACTGCATTATTTTTACAGTGTAACAGCACGCATAGACTATTTTACAATCTCATTGAACATTGGATTGTCTGCAGATTTTACACTATAACCCAAAATAATCATTTGCAAAAATCTTAATAAAAATATACAAATTCCTCTGTGTCTAAAAGATAGGCAATCCAATTCAGAAACTGGTAATATTGATCGCTCATGCCTTTCAGTCCCAGAAAACAAACATTATGCGCTAGTTAGATGTTTAAAGACTAGTAAAGCAAGCCTAGACAAGCACATATTCTAACCCCCCTCCCAACAGTTACCAAAATGGTGTGTGTGTGCTTGTGTTTTCTTGACAGAGCAAATTTATTTTTATGAAAGACTAGTAAATGACAAAAGTAACAGCTTTGGAGAAGGCAAAAGCTAGAGAGGAGCAGTGTTCTAGATGGAGATATTTTCATTCTTTTACAGTCTCTTCGCAGCAGGTGACTGTTGTGATTGGTTATATTTTTGGCCATTCTTTCTTTAGAGTCACAGTTTAAGAGAGACATTTGAAATGGCTGCTTTGAACAACAAAATGTTTTCTACAGTTGCACAAAGGGCCCTTTATAGAATTACAGATCATTCTGAAAAAAATAGCGCAGCACCTAGGAGGACTTTCTGTTTGTGTACCATCACACTTTGGATAACTCTTGCTAAGAGTTTTGCACCAACCCGCTTTCCTTCTAGCTTTTACCTTTCCCCTTTAAGGGCCGAGGGACTTCAGCTCCCAGAATCCCAAGAGCTATTGGCCAACATGGGACTATTGGCCAACATGGCTGAGGCTTCTGGGAGCTGAAGTCCCTCGGCCCTTTAGGGGGAAAGGTTGCCTACCCCTGTAGCTGTCCGTCCGCCTTAGAACATTTTTAAATACCAATGACAACTAATTTCTCAACTGGATTGTTTGGGAGGGGGAATTAAAACCTGGATTCCTCATCTTTCATCTTCTGCCATGGGTTTGCCCAATCAACTGTCTTCAAGATGTGTTGAACTATAGTTCCCATCATCTCAGAGCCAGCTATACGATGATGTCTGGTGGATCATGGGAGTTATAGATTGACACACCTAATGGGCACCAAGGGAAGGCTGTTCTGTCCTGTCATTTTACTTGTTTTGCATTGTTAACATCTGTTTAGCAACCAGCTTGAGTATACTTGTTTACTTGATCATGGTTACTTATTACCGGCTGAAGCTTCCACGGTGACTGCTAACTAATGGCCATTTGTTTCCCTAGCTGAAGTGTTCCTTGAAGTGACTGTTCTACAAAAGCAGATAGTAGATCCCTCTAGCTATAAAACAGAGATGGGTATAACACAGGCTGAGGTTCCTGAAGCCTCCCACAAGCTCCTCAAAGCCCTTATCCTTCAATATATATGCATTTTTCTGGCAATTTCCCCCCCTCAAATCATTTTGAAAGCTTCCAAACTCATGAAAACATGTGACGCTTTTGCCCTCACTCCATCCCACATGCGCCACAGAACCTGTACTATCCCCAAATACATCCGTTTTCCTCTGTTCTCTCAAAGTGAGTGTAATGCTATGTCACATTCTGTCACCATCTTGAGGGGGCCGCAGAGGAAAGCATGGGCATTTGGACTTCTGTGGGCTCTGTGCCCCATGGAGGGAAGTGTAGACCCTATGCAGTTGTGCACACCTGCTACAAGTAGTTCTAGACCATGCTACAACTTCTCTCTAATACTAGTAACAGCATCCATGCTATTTACCTTGAGACTTAGGAGCTTATTGCATGTCCTAAAGAGGTGTTTTACCTCTTCCAGCTTGGATCCTTGATCAGGGATACAGCCAGATGTTATCAGACATAATTCACAACTGGTGCTGCTGCGATGCTGCTGGCCGAAAGCAGCCCTGCTGAAAGTCGCATTCAGCCAGCACTTTTTCGGAAACAGAAGTTTTCCAACTTGAGAAATTGGCCAGCTGAGTGGTCCTTGTACCCAGGCTGCATTTGGCCAGTGGCATCATGGCAGAATCAGTGGCGAATTATGTCTGATAACCTCCAGCTGTACCCCCAATCAAGGATAAGAGGTAAGAGGTAAGATGCCTCTTTAGGGTGTGCGATAAACTATATCTACAGTAAGTGTATATAATCAAGTCTTGACATATGAACACCACCATTTAGCTTTCTTCAGTAATTTTCCTTTATGCATTCAATGAAAACATGGAATGTGGATCTGTGTTTCAAAACTGTGTGAATATCCCTACTGGGTCTAGCGTCTGAACTTTGCACACTGAATCAACAGTCACTCTGAAGAGAAGTTGGTCCACATGTAGCTGTATGTGTGTAGAGTGTTCAGTACTTTTGATCATGAAGGACTTCTTTTTAATCAGAAGTTTGTTGTTGGTTCTAAATTCTTCACACAATTCTTTGGAAAACCACCACCCACATGCCCACACTTCCAGAAGAGTGCCTTCAATGGCATACTATAGGATTGCATCTGGTTGAATGCTTGGATTTGGTGTAAGTCACTGTCATGGGTTTATACTCACACAATAATAAGCAAAATGTGCATAGATTAATATGGAGTTGAGGCTATGAAACCAGCTAAGAGTTGGGTCACCTCAAATAATACATGTATTCAGGAGATGGTCCTCTACAAGATGGCATTGAATTGCATCTGGCCTAAGGTTTCAGTTTGATGCAAGGTATTGTTGGGCATAGCAGCATATCAATATGTCCTGTATATACAGAAATAAAGAGGGCATTTATATGTCTAATTTATCACTGACTGTGTTATCACTTTGTCTTAAGACAAAGCTACCTGCCCAAAAGCAAAGGAGCAACCACTTACATCACCCATTGACTTACTTTGTTTTTTAATGCACTGAAAAGTTGAACTGAGGTTCAGTATTCTTCTGGAAGTCCAGGTCCAGTAATGACATTAGCACACTGCCAGATGGAGATCAAAAAAAGCCTACATTTGGATATGTTTCAAATCATGCACCAACACACATCCAGGACAGTATCCTTTATGAAAAGACATACAATCCTTTGTTTAGGTACAAGATGCTATCAAGTGTTCTGCCCTCATGCTAGCACAAATACACCCACAACTTGAGGATTGTTTTCTATATGAGGAGTTTGAGTCACAGTTTCTCCAACAAATTGTTTTTCTTTTCTTTTCTTTAATTAGAAAGTTAGGAAGTTATGGATTTTTGAGCAGGCACAAAATTCAACTTATGATGCAAACCACAGTTTTTATTCAGTCATACATATACATATATATAGGCAATTATTAGTAGGGATGGACATCCTTGTTAGTGTGTCTTGTGCCAAAATTAAGCATCCAGTCACAGATAGAATTCAATGCCTTTTCTAAAATTTGGAAAGTTTTTCTTTTTTTAAGAAGAAGAAATAGCCATACTTGTAACTTACTGCAAAATTTAAAAAGTAATTTCTTGCTTTTATAATGTGCTCTTTTAAAACATCGTGATGCTACTCATTGCAAAGCTTGTTTCTATTTGTTGTTGTTATTCCTTTTAATCGCTTTAAAGACGCCCCCAGAGATGGCTAAAACTTGCAAAATTCCTGCCAAAATGTTTCCAAAGATGCCTTTAAATGCTATTAAAGAGTAATTTTTGAAAAGAGTACACATTACACACTGTTTAAGTAACGGTGTTCCCACTCATTTTGAAATATGAATTTGTTACAACCTCATTACAAAAAAAGGGCAGGGTTAACTGTTTTTTTCCAAAGCTGCTTGCGTTTCATAGATGTTATAGGAACACTAACACTGTGCAAGACTTACTACAGCTGATCTCAAAATAGCTGCTTCTTTAGGTTTAAATTCCTCACTAAGCCCAGGTTAAGCAGTCACTCATTCCCCTCCATATGGATCGTAAATGGACAGTGGGGAGAGGGAATCAACCACCCACACAAGAAAATGTGAAAGTACACTCAGCTCTCAGTATCCACAGATTCCTCATCTATGGATTCAACCAACTGTCCACCAATTGAAAACATATATATATTCCAAAAAGCAAAGCCTGATTTTACCAAATTATAAAATGGACATCATTTTACTTTGTTCCAGTTGTTGTTATTCTTTTGTGCCTTCAAGGCCTTTCCGACTTATGATGACCCTAAGGACCTCATCACACATGGCCCACAAAGCGATAATAATCCTGAAATGACAAATTCCGAAACTAAACCGAAAATAAACCTTGATTCCGCAAATGGTTTTCACACGCAATTACCTTCATTGCGCATTTAAGGAAAGCGCTCCCGGGAACCATATTTGCCGTTCACACACAAGTGAGAAAATCCCGTACATGTACTAGAAATGATCTTCCAGCACATGCGCACTATGCTCGCTGTGGCTGTCACTTGCCGCGGCTGTCACCCCTTCCCAGGTCGTCCTCGGTGCAGCCGGCCCTCCACACGGCCAGCACTCCGAGGAGGACCTCCTGCCGCAGCGTTCTCCGAGGAGGTCCTCCTTGGAGCGCCGGCCCTGCGTCGGATCGGAGCTCCGAGGAGGGCCCCCTTGGAGAGCCAGCGCTCCGAGGAGGACCTCCTGGGAGCGCCGATCCGACGCAGGGCTGGCACTCCAAGGAGGACCTCCTCGGAGTGCTGATCCAACGCAGTGCTGGTGCTCCAAGGAGGACCTCCTCGGAGCGCCGGCTCTCCAAGGGGGACCTCCTCAGAGCGCCGGCCTTGCGCAGGGTAATGACGGGGAAATGCTCAACAATACGTATTTGGTTATCATACTTACGGTAAAAGCGAAATGATTCCCGTCTCGCAATTGCAATTCCTGAAGAAACCGAAATTCAAAAGATCTCGGATCATTCCGCATTCTGTCGGTGTTCTGACGGGGTTCTGTGCGACGTCATGTGGAAACACGGGAAAATAATACGTATTAGGACGGGATTTCGTTTGGATTATGTTTGGATTGAGGCCCATGTGATAACATCCTAAGGCAAACCTATCACAGGGTTTTCTTGGAGACTTTCTTCAGAGGGGGTTAGCCATTACCATCCTCTAAGGGTGAGAGAGTGCGACTTGCATAAGGTCACCCAGTGGGTTTTACTCCATTTTATTACGCCATTGTATATAATGGGACTTGAGCATTCATGGGTTTTGGTATCCGCAGGGGATCCTGGAATCAAACACCATCAGATACCAATGGTCCACTGTATAAAAGACAATTTAAATGTCAGAGTATTATAGCATTTATTACCTGTATATGGGACTCCAATTTTGAAAAAAATTACATTTGGAACCTGGAGCCTTTTCATACTGCACAATTATTGCACTATGAGTCCACTTGTAGCTACCATGGCCTCCTCCTGTGGAATACTGGAGCTTGTAGTTTAATGAAAGACTGAAGATCTCTGGCCAAGAATTCCAACTACTGCTCCCTAAACTACTAATCACAGGATTTCATAGGATGTTGCCATAGTAGTTATATGTAGAATATTAGTGTTGTAACAGTATAGTATGAAAGTGGTGCAAGATTAAGCCATCACAACAATAATCAAAATAGTTTAGAAGGCCATATTGAATGTCTTCACCCACACTTAAAGGCAGTGAAACTAGGAAATGGTTGCAATTGTCAGGGCACTCCATTTCACAATCTGGGAGCAGCACAGGAGAAAGCCTACTCTAGCTGCATCTGCACTGCGGAAATAATCCAGTTTGATACCACTTTAACTGCCATGGCTCAATGCTATGGAATTCTGGGAACTGCAGTTTTGTGAGACGTTGAGCCTTCTCTGTCAGATTGCTCTGGTGCCACAATAAATTACAATTCCCAGGATTCCCTAGCACTGAGCCAGAGCAATTAAAGTGGTGTCAAACTGGATTATTTCTGCAGTACAAATGTAGGTTATGACTTGCCTATCCATAAAGGAAGGCGGATGGTGGTATTCTAAAAATTATTGTATACACTTATGTATAGGTCTAGAAATTTTAGTCAAGAAATTGACCCCCCAAAACTGAGTTGACTTATCTATGGGCTAATGTAAGTATTGTACTTTAATCCTTATTTTTTAACAAAGTGAACCATCTTCTGGTGAAAGGCAAAGGCATAATCTGTCCTGGAAGGACTGAACCCCCTCTACTGTCTCATCCATTCAGCCTTTAGGGTGAGCACAAACAGTTGGGATTTTTTCTACTGGAATTTTAAAAGTCCTTTGACATTACTTTCCTCCACTTCATCCTTTAGATCCTTTATGATATGCCCCTAGATTTTTACACTCCACTTACCCACAGGTCATATCAAAATCCATAATTTCAACCCCCAAAGCTTCCCTCAACTTATACATGAGGCCATTTTATAGTTGAGTATTCTTGTGGGGGATCCGTTTTGGACCCCCCCCCCATGAAAACGGAAAATTGTGGATATTCAAGCCCCATTGGATTGAATGGAGGTGCGTGCCTGTCGGGGCATGCAGGCGTGCGCCGTGGGCATAAACCCCATTTTGTCCCCCTCCGTTCACCGCCCGCGAATGGGTGAGGGATGCGGACTTGAAGTCTGCAAAAACAGAGGGGTATATACAATACCCCTCTTGAAGATCTTAGCACAATGAGAGGTGTCATATGGCCCTGGAAGTTCTTGCGCAGCACACCTAGCCAACGGGGAAGAATGTGAGGACAACAGGCAATTCCCATTTCTATTTTACACATCTGGGCATGTTCATATTCTAACAACTGGTTCAAATATTAAAATTGAAAGCACCATTCATCAAAATGAAACTGTAGGCTGGACATAGAAAGGACAGAGGGATGAGTGTCACAGGGCCTTTTCACACTATGAGTGTCACAATGATCCTATTTTAACTCATGGTAACAGCCTATAGACTACTAGAGTTTGTTGTTTGTGAGGCACTATACTTCTCTCCAAGCTGTTTCTGACTAATGGGGTTTTCTTGGCAAGGTTTGTTAAGAGGAAGTTTGCCATTGCCTTCCCGTGAGGCTGAGAGTGTGTGACTTGCCCAGTGGGTTTCATGGCTGAACTAGGGATCAAACCTTGGTCTCCAGAGTCATAGCCCAACACCCAAATCACTACACCATGCAGGCTCTCAAATCTAAATATCCCTTCCTAAACCACAAATCCCAGCATTCCACAGGATGCAGCTGTTAGCAGTGAGGAAAACTGAGATATGAGCCCCATTGCATCAATCCAAGTTAATGCAGACTGTGGGTCAAACCTGAATCTGTGTGGAAAGATGATTGTCGTTGGCCAAAGAGTTTCTTTTCCCTCCCAAACAGATTAGCCTTGCAGCCTGTCTCAGGAACAAACAAGAACAACTTTATTAGCATGAATCAACTATTTATAGACTCGCAAAATGAGAAGAGAGAAGGTTACATGCTCACATGTATGGAAGAAGAGATCCCATGATCTCAACAGACAAAAATATCAGTTCAGAGTTAGTTTTAACAACCAACAATAGGGCATTGATTTGATCAGTACTGATCCAGTTTGTCTCAGTAGCTTTTTGTCTTGCTAATGGAATTTAAAGTTTATTTCCTGGACTGAGGGCCTTTGCAGACTGCCAGAAATAGTGCAAATTGAGTCCACTTTAAGGGTTAGGGTTAGTGCTAGGGAGTCATGGGAATTGTTTTCTTTTTTTCTGAGATATTGAGCCTTCTCTGTCAGAGAGCTCTGGTGCCACAATAAACTATAGTTCCCATGATTCCCTAGCACTGAGTCAGGGCAGTTAAAGTGGACTCAATTTGCACTATTTCTGGCAGTCTGCAAAGGCTATCTCCCAGACCCACATGGCCAGAAGCAAGAGGGGCCTAACTGCAGGAATACCCTACCATCTGAACTGAGAACAACAACCACAACTTCTTCACCAAATGCAGGGCTATGACTAACATTGCTAATTTCTTTCTTTCTTTCTTTCTTTCTTTCTTTCTTTCTTTCTTTCTTTCTTTCTTTCTTTCTTTCTTTCTTTCTTTCTTCTGTATGATTTTAACACTTTTGCCAGATGAAGAAGCCAGTTCATTTTGGTTGGCCCGATAAAGGTATCACTGTTTTGTGGATGTTCAATAATACTGTACTTTGCAATATGGCCAACACAGCTACCTCTGGATATGTTTTTAGTAAATGATATATTTTATGGTGGGAACAGTAGTTCCTAGCAGTCTCACAGCAGCTGCAACAGTATCTCTAACACACCAGACTGGCCAAGGTCTTGCTAATTCTAACCGCACCAGTAACATGGCTGAACTTTGGTTCACTAATGATTTCAGGCTCATGGGCCTTAAATGTAGAACTGATCTACAGAGAATTAATCCTTTTCAGTATTTAGTCTGACCCCAACTACGAGGCTACTTGGAAATGTTGTCTGGACTATTACCATGCATGTATTGAGTTAATCTGATGTGGTCTCAAGATTTTGCTTTCAGACTATGGCAATTCAAGTGGAATTATAGTGCTACCATTGTGTAATGTATGGGAGGGATAGGAAAGGTAAAAAAGGGCTCATGTAGTTCCTATACTTCTGTTGACTGAGAAATTACTGAACTGGGAATGGAGAAAAATCAACCATTTTGGCTTCACTGTGGGCTTTGAAGGATGATGGGATTGGTAGCATGATCATGAAACATATTTCCAGAGGAGTGTGTGTGGCAGCTAATGGCTTCTGTGCCAGTGAGGAGTTTTTAGCTGGGTTTTAGTTGGAACTCTGCATGATCTATCCATGGTTGTGGTTGTTGACTTAGAGTGACCCCAAGATGAACCTATCATGGGGGTTTCTTGGCAAGATTTGTTCAGAAGGGGTTTGTCTTTGCCTTCCTCTGACGCTGAGAATGTGACTAACCAAAGGTTTCCATGGCTGAGCAGGGATTTGAACACTGGTCTCTTGGGCCTCATTCACACTTGCATTTAAACCAGCTTGCAAGTCGCATTGATATGGGATTTCTGAATTGATTCACACAAATGCGTAGGTCACACTACATTTTCCATTATCAAATGCATTGATGTCTATTTTAGCACGATTATTGTTCACACTTACTTTTGCACCACTATAAAATGGATTCTCAATATTGGACACAATCGATCCATCGTGGTTCTTTTTAAAAAAATGTCAATCATATGATGCTCATTTACGCGTTTCCAGTGACACAAGTACTTGGAGGTGTGGCCGCTCAGAGGTGTGGTTGCATGCATCAGCTGTTGCCATTTCTGGTCCTATCTCCTTGTGGTCTGCCAGCAAGGGTCTTGGATCTTATTTCCATAACTGTTTTGCAAGCAATGTTTTCATTTTTGCAATCCATTTTCCTCATCTGCCTCTGGATGAGGAATATCCGTCTGTAAAGATTTGCTGCTTTGGGGGCTGCTCCGGGAGAAGCCATAGATGTGAGAGTTCAAAGCCAGAGAAGGAGGAGACGTGTCCGCAGCAAGTAAGATAATGGAGCGCATGATCTCGTTTTCCTGTGTGAATGAGGCCACTGACTTTAACAGTGCTATGCAATGCTTTTATGAACCTATGCCCAGGAGGTGGTGGATACACCCCAATACAAAGGAAATCTGGGATGTTTTTGCCACTACTGTGTGGTCAGATGAGAAGTGGAAGTGGACATCCTGCATGTTGTGAAGAATTTTCTGTATGACTGTGGAAGAACTGTGAGCTCATATAACAACACATGACACCCATCAACATCAGGCCGTTTCAGTGGAAAAACATGTTGCCATTGCTGTGTGGTTGCTGACAAACCAAGGCTCCTATTCCACAGCTTCAACAGAGTTCAGTGTTGGGAAATCCACTGCCTGCTTTTCTCCAAGTGGTCCTTGCCATGGAGATGCTGCTGCTGCGTAAGACTGTGTATCTTGGAGGCCATAGAAAGGTGTGTATTTGTAACCTATGTCTTTGTATTACATTGCATCTACATTTGAATCTTTGCATTTGTAACTTTGTGTTACTTTGAATCTGTTTGCTTTGCTTTACGCACTACTTATTCCCACTTCTTCATTTCTATTGTCCCTACAGGTGGAATCCTAGTCCAACACTCAACCCAGAACATCACCCTGGCTCAGGAGCTATCCGTGGTCCTGAAGCCTGTTCTCAAAACAGGTTCAGCGTGGTGGATACCACCTGTAAAGCTTGGAGTAAAACTGAGAGCAGATTCACTCCTATTGACACAGAAGCCACCAGACAGCCCTTTCCAATTAATCAGGCCATTTATAACTTGCAGACTGAGCAGGAGAGCACAGAGAAACATGAGTCAGAGGAAGCTGGGTTAAATACCTGTTCTCCCATCCTTCCTCACCTGTATGTTTCAGCTTAAAGATAAAGGTAAAGGTATTCCCCATTGACAAGGTTGTCAAGTTGTATCCGACCATAGGCAGTGCTCATCTCTGTTTCTAAGCCAAAGAGCCAGCATTGGCAGAGACTACTCTGTGATCATGTGGCCAGCATGATAGCACAGAATGCTGTTTACCTTCCCACCAAAGTGGTACCTATTTGTCTACTTGCATTTGCATGCTTTCGAACTGCTAGGCTGTCAGAAGCTGGGACTAGTGATGGGAGCTCACCCCATCATGCAGCACCTGGACCTCAAACTGCCAACCTGCCGCTCTCGCAATCAACAGAGTCTGCGTCTTAATCAGTTGAGCTACACATCCCATATGTTTCAGCTTATTTTCCTGATATAAAAGAACTAAGAACTGTGAGTTCAGATGGAGAAGAGAGCTATGATGCTGGATCCACTGTACTGTACTGTGTGATGGACAGCTCACAGGTTTGCAGGACACTTGTGGGACTACAAATCTCACTTTGGCTACACTGGTAGAGGCTTCAGTGCAGGGGTGTCACTAAGGGGGGTGCAAAGGATGTGGGATGCACTAGGTGACACCCTAACCGGGGTGACGCTGCTGCTTCCCAAACATCAGCCTTTGGGCAGGAATGGGGCTGTGGTGTTCGCCTGCATCGCTTTGAAACACTGAAGAGATAGTGTGAGTGGGGTGAGGCTCGGTAGGAAAAGAAATGAGAGCCCCAGGGCTTTGGGGGAAATAATTTAATTTTTTTTAATTAAAAAATTTCTTTTTACATGTTCACTTTACCCACATGAAACTATGTACATGTCAAATACATTTAGGCTGCGTGTACAAATATTGTAATTTAAAGGTATGATTCTAATGTTGCTTTTTTTATGTCACAAGAATCACCATGACATTCAGTGATGCATGGGAATTACGATTTATGAGTCACATTAGCACAAAAACACACAACTACGGATTCTGTATGGTGTGATATATATGTGTATGATAGTGTGTGTGTGTGTGTGTGTATATATATATATATATATATATATATATATATATATAGTAGGCAGGTGCGGTGTATGTGACAGCATGGATTTGGACTGATTTTAATTTGCTGTGATGGTTTAATATGTTGTACGCCGCCCCAATTGCGTGGCAGAGGGGCAAGGTATGAATAAAAATTATTATTATTTATTATTATTAATATGAGTTACTGTGCAGGGTGATAACAAACCTTGTGATGCCACTGATGCTGGAGCTACTGTGCAATAGACATCTTATGGGTTTGGAGGATGTTTGTGGGACTACAAGTCCCACACTGGCCACACTGGCAGGGGCTTGTGGGATGTGAAGTCCAAAAAACATCCCATGAGCCAAGGTCAGGGTGACCAGTTGTCCTAACTGCAAAGGAGGACAGAGCACCACAAAATGTAGAACATTCAAGAAAAATGAAGTACACAACCACATACAAGCTAAATACATTCATAGAAATGTAAATCCCTGCTTCTTTGTCATGCTCAACGTGGAGGACAGCTTGGAATTCCTCCTAGATGAAAGGCTGAAATGGAGGACAGGTTCTGGAAAAGGAGGACGTGCCTGATCATCCTGGGCGAGGTTGGAAGGTCCTGTGTGAAGGGCAACCTTTCTCAGTCCACCTTCCCAGTTGTGTTGGACTACATTACCTATCATGAGCCAGGGTGGTGTAGTGGTTTGTACACTGGATTATGAGTCTGGAGACCAGAGTTTGATTCCCAGCTCATCCATGGAAACCCACTGACCTTGGGCAAGTCACACTCTCTCAGCCTCAGTGGAAGGCAATGGC
>CM034708.1:122130577-122142877 GCA_020142125.1 Phrynosoma platyrhinos
TTCTTTCTTTCTTTCTGTGTTAATGTTTATTATGCTGCGGTTGCTGCAGCTGTGTGCCTTCAAGTCAAGCCTCAGACTCCTCCAAATGGGGTGAAAGGGGGAGATAAATTGGGTCTGAGATGAGAGGTATACTCCGTGTCTTTATTATAATAAAAATATTTTTCTTTCTTTCATGTTATTGTTTATGTTGTGGTTGCTGCTGCTGCTGCTGCTGCTGTGTGCCTTCAAGTCGTTTCTGGCTCAAGGCGACCCTCTCACAGGATTTTCTTCAGAGGAAGGGTTGTTTTTTTTTGGTTGCCCTGGCCTCTCTCTGAGGCTGAGAGAGTGTGACTGCTTGTCTAGGGTTGCTTGGTTTTGTTTTTTTTTAAATATAGCCGAGCTGGGATTCGAACCCAGGTCTCCACAGAGTGGAGGTGGGGTGGAAATGGAGGACATGACCCAAGAAAAGCTGGAAACACTCCCTAGAAATGTAAATATCTATGCTTCTCAGTCATGCTCGAAATGGAGAACCTTTTGGGATCCCTCCAGGACAGGAGGTTGGAATGGAGGATACGTCCTGGGAAAGGAGGACGTCTCCCTCCTCAGCCCCAAACCAAGAGAGCAAAATCTCTCCCTTCTCTGTGCTTTGCTCTCTCTCTCTCTCTCTGTTATTTGCCTTCAAGTCCTTTCTGACTTATGGCGAACCTATCATGGAGTTTTCTTGGCAAATTTTCTTCAGAGGGGTTTTGCCATGGCCATCCTCTGAGGCTGAGAGAGTGTGACTTGGCCAAGGTCAACCAGTGGGTTTACATGGCTGAGGAGGGACTTACTGCTCTCTCTCTCTGCAGTCCTAGCCCAATGTTCAAGCCACTACACCAGGTACTTGTGTTTTGCTATAATGACCTTTTTTTTTGGCTGCCCTAGTTTTGGAAATGCCTGCCCTTTCCAAGGGTGTGTTTAATTTTTTGGAGGGAGGTTTGTTGTACCCTGAGTTACGTTGTTGTCTCCCCTTTTCAGCTTTTTTATTCCTCAGGGAGAAAAGAAAGGTCAAGAGGGAGAGATAGACATTGAGGGTGCATCTACACTGTATAAATAATGCACTTTGGCACCACTTTAACTGCCATGGCTGCATCCTACAGGATCCTGGGATTTGTGGTTTTGTGAGGCACCAGCACTCTGGTGGAAAAGGGTAAAGGCCTTGCAAAACTACAGATCCCAGGATTCTGTAGGATTAAAGTGGTGCCAAAGTGCATTATTTATACAGTGTAGATGCACTCTTAGATGAACCTGCCTGATACAAGAGGAGTCGCCTCAGACCTCTTAAATGTTTGTCCCTGGTAGGGCTGCAGTTTTCCAAAATAGGAAGTTTGTTGTTGTCACTAATGTTTTAAATAGCATTAAACATTCATCCATGGCATGTGTTGATACACAGAGTAAAATCACCATTCTGTGTGATTTGGATACTTTATACTCTGTTGAAATGTTGGGCTGCTGGTAAATGGCCCCTTAACTGATATTTTTAATTGTGCAAAGTTTGTATTTTAAGTGGAGATACTGTTTACCTTTTGACTTGTCTTGTATGCCCAGCTGCACGCCTTTAGCTGATATTTTGGGGCACTAAATGTTTTTATTATCTATGTTGTGTTTTCCAAGGATAGATTATACTCTTTTACCTTGTTGGCAATTATGTACCAAGGTGTACCATTTTATTTATTATTAAATTATGTCATCTTCATTAAGGTCCAAAACACACTGCAGAAATAATCCAGTTTGAGACCGCCTTAACTTCCCTGGCTCAATAGGGAATTCTGGGAACTGTAGTTTGTGAGACATTTAGGCTTTAGCCATTTCTGTCAGAGAGCTCTGGTACCACAACAAACTACAGTTCCCAGGATTTCTTAGCACTGAGCCAGGGCAGTTAAAGTGGTCTCAAACTAGATTATTTCTGCAGTGTGTTTTGGACCTTAGGGTTTGTTTTTTTGTGTGCTTTAGTATCCTACACCTTTCCAATATGTGTTTGGAGATAGATAGATAGATAGATAGATAGATAGATAGATAGATAGATAGATAGATAGACAGATTCACATCTTCCTCCCTAATGCTTCTGAATGTTCTGAATGAATGAAGAAGTCTTCCAGTTTTAGGCACAAAGATGAATCTTCTGTAATTCTACACTTACCACTTCTGTCTTATTTTGTGCTAGGGAAGTTGTGCTTGTTAATTCTGTTTCCCAAAAATGTAGGTCAGGTTGTTTTGTTTTGCTTTAGTTCTGTGGTGCTTTCAGACTGAGGTTTTGTTTCAGCATTTACCACATTCCCAATTTTAATCTACTGCTTAGAAACACAGCCTGGGAGGACATTCCTCGGGGCCGTGACTTGTTTCAGGTCTTTCCTTCTAAGAGCAGAGATAGGGCCAGATAAAGTCAGCCACCTGCATCCACAGATTATTTATCCACGGATTTTGAACATCCACAGCTTGAAAATATTCCAAAAAGATATATATTCCCAGAAGTGCAAACCTTGATTTTGCTGTTTTATATAAGGGATGCCATTTCACATCACCATTGCATTTAACGGGACTTGAACATCCATGGATTTTTTTTTGGGGGGGGGGGTGTTTCTGGAATCAAACCCAAATGGATACCAAGGGCCTACTGTACAACCCTGAAGGCCAAACAGAACCTCAGTTCCTCTCAGTCAGTATGGAAACTTCTGTAATTTTTGCATCTTCAGATACAAGTGCTTCAACACTGGTGGATGCCCAAAAGGGGGTATTCTGAGTACAATAGGTATTGGATCAGAGAAATGCTTTAAAGATCCATCACCTCCCCATTCCCCAACATGAAATTGGTATAGATCAGTGCTACTCAAAATGATGGTTCATGGACCACTGCTACAGTTCCAGGACAGTTTTCAGAAAGGAAAGGAAAGAGATATTTGTAGCAAAAGAGCACAACAAATATGGTACCAGTCCCTGGCTCACTAAAAAGAAAAAAAATGCTGGTTTCCCCGCATCAGATAGCTTTAAAAACATTGGTCCAAAACACACTGCAGAAATAATCCAGTTTGAGACTGCTTTAACTGTCCTGGCTCAGTGCTAGGGAATTCTGGGGACTGTAGTTTTGAGAGACATATAGCCTTCTTTGTCAGCGAGCTCTAGTGCCACAATAAACTGCAATTGCCAATATTGTTATAGACACCCTGGCAAACTGTAAAACTGGATTGTGAGGATAGTAAATCCCCAATAGAGGCAGATGTGACTCATTTTTTTCATATTATTTGCCACTACCCCCTTTAAAGACTTTGCTCCTTTAAGCGAGATGGGCCAGTTTACTGCCATAATTTATTATTTACTTGCTCCATGCAGTTTGAGGGAGCAAGGGTTTCTCCCCCCCTGCCCAAAAAGTTAAATGGTGATACATTTTATTGGCTCTTTTTGAAAACACTGCTTTAACTCTTTCTTTCTCAGCCTTCACTGCTGCTTCCTGCTCTCTTGGCACATTAATGCAGTGCTCTTGTAAATGGTTATATAAATGCATTCATATACTTCTGTTTGATTTAAACCTTTCACTGATTTTGCTCAGTTGCTGGATGAGTTTTAATGCTTGTGGGCACAGTAGAGTTAAGTGGCCGAATGGTGGTGAAGTGAAATGATGGAAAAGCCATTTTCAAAGCCCCACAGGCCAGCTCTGGCTAAGGAGAAGGGAGAGACAGATCCCCCCCCCCCCCGCAAGCCTTTGTGCTTTTACATTTCCTTCTATCTGTGTACAACTGTGATACCTCCAGACTAATGGGCCTGATCTTGGGAGAGTGAAGGCTTTTTGGATCCAAGGCCAGTCCTGATACACCATGGTTTAGTACCTGCTGCCAGCACAGATGCATCTAGCCGTACTTCTACATTTGCAGCGCTTTCTGTAAGCATAAAAGGGGTCATCTGAAGGGGATAGGATTGCTCTGTTAGGTAGAAGGGGATAGGAATGCTCCCTTAGGTAGAAGTGTCTTTGAATAATTAAAAATGTTGCAGATACTTGATAAACTTGTTCTGCATATCATTATCCCATTACTGGAATAGAGAAATAATCATTTACATTTTAATAATTTTATTTCTAAATGTTGTCCAGACCTTGTTTGGCACATACTTTGAATATTATTGTATTACTTGACATATTGATTGTTGGACAAGTTAAAGCCTTCAGATAAAGTGGTTCACAAAAAAATGTAGTGACTTATCTTGAAATGCATTATGCCTAGTTACATTAATTTATTTTTCAGATTTCCAAGTGGCTAACTTATTTGAACTTAAGTATTCAAATTATGAAAGCATGGACATGACACTTTATTGATATTTTAACCAGGGCTGCTGCCACCATTTGACACCATTTTAACTGTCATGGCTCCATCCTTTGGAAACATGGGGTTTGTAGTTTGTTGTGACACCAGAGATCTCTGACAGAGAAGGCTAAATGTCTCACAAAACTACAAATCCCAGAATTCTGTACCATTGAGTCATTACAGTTAAAGTTGTGTCAAACTGCATTAATTCTGCAATGCAGGTGCCGTCACAGTTTAGAAGGAAATGTATGAGAGTCTTACAGCCAAACTCTTCATATATGGAGCTTGGGAAATCATAAAATATTGTATTTTAAAAATAGAAACAGACAGAAATGGTCAAAAGCCACCCAAACAACTTCCCAATTGTGTTTTAGAAGTAGCAAATTTTGCTCATTACACTAAAAAAAGATGTTAAAAGTAATTATGGGCCTTTGCAGACTGCCAAAAATAGTGCACATTAAATTGAGGTACTGCCCTGGCTTAGTGCCAGGGAGTCATGGGAATTGTATTTTTTTTTTCTGAGACATTGAGCCTTCTCTGTCAGAGAGCTCTGGTGCCACAATAAATTACAGTTCCCATGATTCCCTAGCACTGAGTCAGGGCAGTGCCTCAGTTTAATGTGCACTATTTCTGGCAGTCTGCAAAGGCCCTATGTGATTCTTTAAAAACAACAATGACAACAACATGCCCTTGTTATCTGACAAATATGTTACAGCTAGGTAACATTTTTACGTATAACATGTTATTTTCATTGTTACTTACAAAGTTATTTACATGTTGCTTCTATATAGCATAACATTAAGAGCAATAATGGAATAAAAGGAAACATTATACAGTTCTTTTTGTGTGAGAGAGTAGGCAGTCTGGTGTCCTTCATATGCCTTGAACTTCAGGTCCCCTGATCCCTGGCCATAGGCCATGTAAAGCAAAATGTTAGGAATGTACAAGGCTGTTTTCTACAATGATTTGCTCTGTAGCCATTTCTAGTTTTATTGTGGTAGGAGTAATAGTTTGCCTAAAAGCTAATCAATGGTAAGAAGTATATAAACATTTGTGATGAGATATCTCTGCTTAATTCATGCATTTATTAGTATCAGAAATGATATACACACTGAACAATTACAGTAGTTGGATATTAGTGTCACGGCCATGGCTCCTTTTTTTTTTTGTGAAATCCTGGGATTTGTAGTTTGAAGAGATACTTAGAATTCTCTGCAGTAGGAAAAGAGAAAGATCAGAGACATAGGGGGTTGCAGACTGCCAGGAATAGTGCAAATTGAGTCCACTTTTAAGGTTAGGGTTAGTGCTAGGGAATCATGGGAACTGTATTTTATTGTGGCACCAGAGTTCACTGACAGAGAAGGCTCAATGTTTCAGAAAAAAAAATTCCCATGATTCCCTAGCACTAACCCTAAAAGTGGACACAATTTGCACTATTTCTGGCAGTCTGCAATCCCCCTTAGACTCAGTCGGGGAAACCATAGCCTTTAGTCTGCAAGATTTGAGCAAGGCTATTGATGATGTGACTTGGACATCTCTCATTCATAGGATTGCTATAGGCCAAAGTTAACTTGAAGGCAGTTAAGAACAATAAAGAGCTCTAGACCACTTCATGCATTACAGCAATACAGCTCTCTAGCACTCTAAACATCTCATCAAACTACAAAACTCAGGATTCCATGGGATGGAGTCATATTCATTAAAGTGGTGTCAAACTGCTGTAAATGTGCAATGTGGATATACCTTGAATTAGGATGGCAACATTTGTTATGGTTGACTGCTTTTGCTTTTGAATTTTTCGAACTAAATACAGCAGAACATCTTCAGCGCAGGTATTATTTTCTTATTCACAGATAATCGCCAGATGGAAGGGGCCCAGTGTGTTGCCTCCGCAGTCTCAAACCTTATGAGTCCCACAGCCCAGGCTGCCATTGCCAGTTCAATCAATACCTTTGTGGTAGAATTTCCAAGAAAGCGGAAAGGAAGTGATTCTGATAACCAGTAAGCAAAATGGCTTATGTGTCTATACAACTCTGAGAGAAACACATCTTTGATAGATTTTTCTACATTTGTATGTGCATATTATTACCCATCTAACTTACCTGTTTCAGGAAAGGAATTACTTTGGCCCAAATCATCATTCTTGGCTTAATTTGTCACCTGTGCTGAATTTGGGGTTAATCATGCTTTTTGTTTGTTTGTTTAGGAACTGCATATTAACATGTATAGCAAGAAAGTTATGATCATGTACTATTTTTATGTATATATTTTCTTTCTGTTCTCATCCAGTGACATATTCTGTACCCTTAGAAGCCTATCTTTTTTCTATGCTTTGCTTGACTTTCCAGCTTAGTTGCTAAATTTCTTCAACTCTGCCTACCAGAGATATCCTAGACCTGGAGTAGGCATCTACTGGAGGTCAGGAGAATGCATTGTTTCACAAGGGACTTGTGGGCATCATCTCTCCACTGCCTCCAATCTTCGAAACATAAAAAAATGCATATTTTTGCACCAAATGCACTTAACAATACCTATGGAGCAGTTGGAAAGCATGTGTGACATGCTTTGGATCACTTAGGCTGTTTTAGATGCAGTTGTTTTGTTTTAACAGGAACTAGAAGATTTATAGCCTTCCTTTACAACCAGTCCTAGACCAATTGTTGTTTCCATCTTCTGCTCATGAAATCTGTCCTCCCCCTCTTTTTTTTTTTTTTTTTGGTCACTTTGTACTACCTTCGATTTAACTTTGTAGTGATACCAGCACAACAGGGTGGAAATAATAAATTTAGTAAATAAAAAGAAAAGATTTTGTTGAAAGGGATTATTATTATTTTTACAGTCAAGGGAATATGATAGGTCTTTTCCAGAACCTAAAAACGGTGTGATTTGACACCAAGAGGAAATATATACAAAAAAGTATTTCCTAAGGATCCCTTTCCTACTAAGAAACACTGTTTTTAAAAAAGCAAAATAAAACTCCAGAATCTTATGAAGCATTGTCTTCATTTCAATAGTCTTATTTCTGAACCACTGTTTTCTGTCTGGGCTCTCCAAAAAACTTTTTATAATATACAATGTCATAATAGTGAAACTTGACAGCACCTTCTTTATTAGAGCATCAGTTTGTCAGGGCACACAATTTTGGGAACATGAGAAGGTGTTGTTGTTGATGATGACAACATTGTTGCTGTGGAACTTGGTTTTCCAGAAGTAACCAGTATCAGAGAATGAACATCTTCTAAAAATGTTTGGAGGCTTTCTTATTTGAGTTGGCTTTTGGTGCCAGGGTCATTTATGCAAATTGTTCTGGTAATGCATTAGAAGAATTCATGCCAGATTGCAACTTGCTTTGATTTGCAAAGTGGTTTTTAAAAAATTAAAAATGAAATTTATAATATGGTGAATATACTAAATAATTGGGAATTGTATTGGTTGTGGCATTTTATTTTATTTTTGTTTGAGAGTTTCTTATTCTGGTTTGAGGGGCATAATTTGATAACTTTTGCTCTAATTTGATATTAATGTATCTTCAGCTTTCAAACTGGGACAGGAAAGTGTGTTAAAGTTTCACCTCCAGTGGAAGAATGAAAGAGGGCAGTTAAGGGTATTCTGATTTAGTTAAAGATAGGCTCAGAGTTTTCTTTGCAAGATTTGTTCAGAGGAGTTTGCCATTGCTTTCCTCTGACACTCTGACACTCCTAGAGCTCAAGGTTACCCTATGGATTCCCATGGCTGAGTAGGGCTGCAAACCCCAGTCTTCCACAGTCCTTTGTCCAGCACTTAAACCACTGCACCGTGCTAGTTCTCTCACTGCATAATGAATCTAGGCAATTGCCCTAGGCTTTTGCATTACATTCTCTGGTATTCCCTCTCACCCTAAATCAGGGGTAGGCAACCTTTCCCCTTTAAGGGCCAAGGGACTTCAGCTCCCAGAATCCCAGGAGCTATTGGCCAACATGGGACTATTGGCCAACATGGCTGAGGCTTCTGGGAGCTGAAGTCCCTCGGCCCTTAAAGGGGAAAGGTTGCCTATCCCTGCCCTAAATAATGGCAAAAAATAAGAGAGTCTTGAAATTGCACCATTAGAATTCTATTATCTATTAAACCCTGTAGCCATTGCTCAGGATATAGAGAAGATTCATGTGTGCATGTGTCTGTTTCCAGGTTTCAGCTGTAGAACCAGTAGGATAAGAAGTTGCTCTGATTTATTTTTCTTCATTTGGTGGTCATCTGATTATTTTAAAATTTTTTTCTCTAGGTATGCATGTGACATTGATGTTGATGATCTCCAGAGCAGGTATAATGCTTCATAAACACAATACACACAATAGGTAGATTGCAATACCATATTTAGAAAGTGGGGATAAAATGTATATATTTCTGTTTATACACACGTAAACCGCTAAAAGGAGATCACTTATTTGAAGATAAATTGCCTAGAAAATGGTCTGTAATTTGTGGTCCTCCAGATGTAATTCCCAGTACTTTTAACATTGGCTATGCTGCCTAGGCTCTCTTTCTCTCTCTCTGTGGGACCAGGGCGGGGGACTTAGGTGGACTTTGTCCTCTCTCCCTGCCTCACCGCATTTCTCCTTTGCAAACATACAAATGCATTTCACATTGCAAACATATGAAGGCTAACAGGGTGCACCAAGGAATTCCAAAAGAAAATCAGTATGTGATTTATAACCACAGCAAAACCTTTAACTGCATAGATCATGAAAGGCTATGGAACATCCTTAAAGACATGGAAGTGCAAACACATCTGAAAAGAGAACAGAACATGGAGAAACAGAATGGTTCTCAATTGGCAAAGGGGTCAGACAAGGCTGCATCAACTTATATTTTGAACATATTGTAAGGAAAGCATGCTTGGACACAAAAGAAGAAGCAGTGAAAATAGGAGGAAGGGATATTGACAATCTTAAGATACACAGACGACACCATAATACTAGCAGAAAACCTCCCAGACCTGGAACTACTACTAAGGAAGAGCAAGGAAGAAACTACAAAGGCAAGGCTACTGTTGAACAAAAACAAAACAAAAATAATGAAGATAATGATTCTAGACAAATTCAACCTAGACAATGAAGAAGCAGAAGTAGTAAAAGAGTTCTTATACCTGGGATCAAACATTGATAGAAACGGGAACTGTAGTCAGGAAATCAGAAGAAGATTAAAAATGGGGAGGGAGGCTATGAAAGAACTAGAAAAGATTCTAAAATGCAAAGATATACAACTGAACATAAAAGTCATACAAGCCATTGTTTTCCCTATTACCATGTATGGATGTGAGAGCTGCACAGTTAAGAAACAAGATGGGAAGAAAATCGATTCATTTGAGATGAGGTGCTGGAGAAGAGTGCTAATGATTCTGTGGACAGCCGAAAAGACAAACAAATGGGTCCTAGAACAGATAAAGTTGGAAATCTCCCTGGAAACCAAGATGGCAAAACTGAGGCTGTCAGACAGATCATGAGAAGGCACGACTCATTGGAAAAATGCTAGGAAAGGTGGAGGGAAGCAGAAAGAGAGGAAGGCCATATGCTAAATGGATGGACTCTATTAGGAAGGTCAAGGGGATTAGTTTGCAGGAAGTAAGCAGAGCAGTGGAGGACAGGGAATCTTGGAGATGTCTCATCCACAGGGTCACCATGGGTCGAAATCGACTCAAGAGCAATTAACAACAAATGCTGACTAGGGTTGATGGGAGTTTCAGTCCCAGAACTTCAAGCAGACCACACCTTCCATATCTCTGGCTTCTAGTCTTGGAGATTTGGGTTAAAACGGTGTGTCTCCTTTAGATCAGCAATGCTTTTCTTGAGGGGAGGTTGTGGAATAATTCAGAACTCAGGGAGTGAATTGCCTGGTTTATGTGTCATACTAAGCTAATGTTTTAGAATCTAGATAATTATAACACATGAGCTTTAGTACATTTGTATTAAATTTACATTTTGTGGTATACCAAGATCAGATCTTCTTTAAAGTATATACATATAATTGAAATTATTTAAAAAATAAAGTTTTTTTTTAAAAAAACTTAACTTCCTTTTAGCATGTTTACTTGTTTTTATCCACAGTATTTACTAACTGTCATCTGTTAACATTTATGTAGCAAATTTTTCCTCTCATCTTTGGGTGTTAATGATGGCAACTGTGTGACTCTTTGTGTATTCTCTTCCTGTTAAATTTGAAACTTTGCAATGTATTTATTATGTTTCTTTTGTATCCCCCCCACTATGTTAGTTCACATCAGGGGTAGGCAACCTTTAGGGCCGAGGGACTTCAGCTCCCAGAATCCCAGGAGCTATTGGCCAACATGGAACTATTTGCCAACATGGCTGAGGCTTCTGGGAGCTGAAGTCCCTCGGCCCTTAAAGGGGAAAGGTTGCCTACCCCTGGTTCACATGTTTGTGAAATAGTGTGTAAATAATTTGTGGAAATAGTGTGATTTCTCTCCTCTTTTCAAGTCAGTAAAATAAATTAAAATCTGAGGGGAGAGTAGGGTCATTTTATGGAACTGATTGGTTTACAGTGACAGCTGGTGGTTCCCATATGGGTGGTATGGTGAATCTTTTCTGGGTTTTAGTCCAAATTTTAAAGGCAGTATCAAGAGTGCTGATGCCACTTTGAATATGGGGTTCAGCACCTTGGACATCTCGTTTTAAGTTCAGCCTAACACCCAGGGTAGATTTACTATCCCTCTGGCATGGAAGCTACCATCTGGCTTGCTTTAGCTGTGTATCTTTTGGAAGTTGTTAAAGAATTTTGGTACTGAGGAGGAATGTGTGCAGTATTAAATATTTTACCATCTAAAATGCATAGGTATAATTTTGCATTTTATGTAATTTTAATCCTTTTTTTCCATAGGAGTGAAGATGAAGAGCATGTAAAAATTAAATATTTCAGGTACTGCAACTTGGAAAAATCACTTTCTGAAAAAGAAGTATATAAAATATCAATTGTTATAATCCTAAACATCTGTGATTGCCCATCTGTGCAACATAAGCATCATGGCATAGACCATGATCTAAGCTGTTGAAGATTTAAGCACGTGCTTACCTGTCTCCTACTGAAATCAGGCTTAAGTGTTTCTTCATCTAGATTGTGATCACTGAACACATCATGTTCATGAACTGCTAGTATGATATTCTGTATGTCATAGTATTTATTGTGCAACACCACTGCATAGGAATAGATTTTTAATAGCCTTACACCAAATTTCTTTAGCACCTTTACACAGCAATATATTTGTACTCAGGTTAAGTTCTGCTGAGTTCATCTAGAGCAGACAGTTCACATATTAAGGATACCCCCCTTTTTTTTTTTTAACTTTGGAATGATCACAGACACTACACTACAATAATGCAGTGCCAATTCCCTTTTCCAGCCAGGAAGAATAGGCCATATAGCAAGATCTTGTAATCAGAGCACCTATATTTCACAATATACAGCATACTTTAAAATCCAGTGCTGGTGGAATCAAAATTTCCTCCCTCTTTCTTCTTCCTGCAGTGTTTCCTGACACCAACAACTTTGTCTAGAGCAAGTTTTTAGGTTACCTAGGGGTTGGATCTGCAGGATTGAGGCACCATTGTCAATTTTGTTGGGTGCAGTGAGATCAGATAGAGATACAGGTAGATTCTCACCTGCATCTGTAGCTTGAGAAGTTTATTTGACTTCTTTTCCTGTCAAGCTAATGTCATGTTTTGTGCTTGAATGTGAAAGGCATCCTAACCCTCCAAAATCTCTCTTTTGCTGAGGAAAGAGTTACCTTTAATTTTACCTTTCTCTTTCTCTGATTTTGGTTGTCTTATCTAAGTTCTCATAGCCCTCAAAAAGATTACTGCAATGCACTCTACATGGGGCTACCCTTGTGCCTAACCCGGAAACTTCAATTGGTGCAAAACATGGCAGCCAGGTTAATTACTGGAACAGCTACGAGGGAGCACATAACACCAGTGCTTAAATCCCTCCACTGGATGCCAAT
>CM034708.1:122142977-122162261 GCA_020142125.1 Phrynosoma platyrhinos
AAAGCAGTAAAGACGGACCTCTTCCGGCAGGCCTTCCCAGAATAATCTCCCGGATCAGCTGGAGATGATCACTATCCGTCCCCTTTTCCTACCACTACCTGCTTGTCCTTGATGCTTTTATTCTTATTACTATATTATTCTTATTTTAGCTCTTTAATTAGTTTAATCCAGTTTTAATGGGGTGGGAGGGTTATAGTTGGGTGGAGGGAATGTTTTTAAACTGTTTTTGTTTTAAATATGTTGTAACCCGCCCCGGTTGCTGGGCAGAGGGGCGGGCTAGAAATAAAACCTATTATTATTATTATTATTATTATTACCTGTTTTTCATCAACACTCTTTTTGTCTTGCCTGTCACTGACATGGTTCCAACAAGTGTGTGTGGGGAGAGAAGTGATCTCTAAACCTGCAAAATATAGATAATGAGACACATTAAGTTATAGAGGTGCAGCTCAAACTCAGAAATGCTAACAATATGCCCCTAGTACTCATTTTCAGAGTACCCTCCTTTGTAATTCTTGATGATTTACCTAGACAGAGTAACAGCTCAGCCTCCAACACAGATTAGTGCTCTGTTTACCTGCCATTTCCTAGCTCAAGATGAACATCTGACCTACCTTTCCCATGTCAGCCCCAACTGCTGAAGTAGTTCTCAGGAATAGATCACTCTCTTACTATCAGATAAGGAGTATGAGTGGTGGAAGTGTGGAAAATACTTTTGCAGAGCAAGCCACAAAGTAAATGCCCTGTGTTTGGGACCTGGGGTATCCCTTATTCTCCCAACAGAATGAGCTTGTCCTGTACTTTCTCCTCCTAACCTCTTCATCTCCTGGCCTTGATAAAGCCCCACTTAATTAAAATAAGTAGTTGATTCTGGATGTGGGCATATTTACTTTTTTATTGGTGGCTGGGTGTGCTATGAAACACTAGCCAAGGCAAAAACAGCAGTAAATGGTAAGCCCAACTCAGAAGGAGATGGGATAAGAGGATGGATCACACAGAATGTTTCTACAAATTCTGTGGTACCCATGTACATTGTATTGAGATCACAGCTGTAAGTGATAATAAAGCTATGAGTTAGTTTCTTGGTGACTTAAAAAGTATGTTATACATTAGGATAGAAATAACATTCATGAAAATTTATGTTCATAAATACTGGCCATTTTCTAAAACTGACTTGATATATAGTAGATAAGTTAGTATTCATTTTTAAAGCTAGACATGCTTGCAGGATAGATGTACTTTGGTTTTTGCTTTGGCCTTTCTGTATTAGAATATAAGAAAACCATACACAAATATTTCAAGCAAGGAAAAGAGTTGAAACTTTTGAAGAATATTGTATTTTTTCAAAGTCTAAGACACATTTATAGAAAGTTGCTGACTTTTTATATTATTTGCACTCTTGAGGAAGGTGATAATACGTGATTTGTGGTGGAATGGTTTGAGTTTTACTCTAGCATAGGGTTTCCCCCCACTGTTTCAGATAATGGTTGCTTTATCTGTGGTGCATAGACTTTTTAAAAAGGATATTATTCTACTTAATTTCTTACATAAAAATCAGTAGTCTACATTTCAGAAACCAACCTATACTGGGTAGGAAAATCTAAGTTATGTCTTTCACATTTTTCCTAGGGAAGCTCATAGTCAAACAGAGAAAAGAAGGAGAGACAAAATGAATAACCTTATAGAAGAATTATCTGCCATGATACCTCAGTGCAATCCAGTGGCGCGTAAGCTAGATAAACTTACAGTATTAAGAATGGCTGTGCAACATTTAAAATCATTGAAAAGTGAGTAAAGAGAGGCTTTTTTGAGTGAATGCTAATATGTCTCTTCATCAGTTACACAAGTGCAGAGTGGTTTATACAAATCTTACTACTTCATTATTGTATTTGGGATAAAAAGATGTGCTCCTAGTTAGGGATGTGCTTTGGTTTCACATGAATCCTGAATCCAAAACTTTAGTGAGCTGATTTAGATAGTTCTGGTAAGTAGTGAAAAACCTCTGATGAGATCCTTGAGGGCTGTCGCCAATTTGAAAGGGCAAAGCTGGGCTTATAAGGGCATGCCATCTGATCTTGGTATAACAGTATAATCTTGGTATAACCTTGCTTGATTCCATATGGGAGGGCTGAGTGGCTGACGGTTTAGTTTTGAGGTTTCCAGCACAAACCTGAACATTTTATAGTATTGGCAGTGTGGTGGTGTCAGGTTAGAGAGCATGAACAGTGTTTCCTTTCCTCCTGAAATATTTCTGTACGGTACAAGAAGGGAAGATATTTGCTACCACACAGTACACATTTCCCAAAGACTTATTCCTCCCTTTTAGGTTTCTTACTGTAAGCTATAGGGTCTTGAGCAAGCTAATTTCCTTGTTTACTCTCTACTCAGAAATATCACAAGTCCTTGTTGGGACATTAAGAATGGCAGGTTAAACATTATTTTGTTCTAACAATCTCATAACATTCTGCCTACTTAAGAAATCCTTTGAGAAGATGAGCACATAGGCCAAAAGGACTGTGTTCCCCCCTGCCCAAGGCTGGGATTGACAGGTTTAGATGCTGATTCGGCAGTTCTGGCCTGTTACTGTCTCAAAAGGCTGTTTTCTTGATCTAAAAAGACAGGATGTTTTTGGCGGAGTTTAAACTTGGCATGATAGCAGGCAGACCACACAGCCCCGCATCCCATTACCTGCCACCATGTTCTCTTTGCAGGCCCTACTCACAGCCTGTGACAGGGGAAGGGAGTGCCTGACCACATGGGTGAAGCCAGGCAACCTGTTTCTGCTTTTACGGGCCATGGTGAGGGCCTCCCCAGGAGACAGGATTATGGTGGCAGGTAAGGGGCATGTAGTGGTGGTGACTCCGTGGCATGGTGGCACACCAACCTGGGGATGGAACCGGGTCAGAACCATGGGTGGGATACCATGGGGTTGGCCTGTAGTAACCTGTCCATCTGTATAGGCCCTGAGTGTGTAAAAATCTCTACTTTGTATTTAGTTGAGTCCGTTTTATTTCCAAACTGCTGCACACTGTTCTATTTCAGTTCTCTATCAGTGAAAATGATACCTTAAATCATCCACAATAAGCTAAAGGTGCCTCATAGATACATTGATTGTTGATTGTTACCTTTTAGGCTTGAATTTATGAACTATTTTTGTGCTCAGGTACTACTAGCTAGGTATCTTTTCAATCTGAATTCCCTGTTCCTTGTTTTATATTCTTTCATGTTTTATAACGTTCTTCAAAGTGTTTGAAACTGTATCTCCAAATGATAATTAGACAAGAATACATAAAGTATGTACTTGAAGCTCTTGTTTATAACTTAAACCTATGAAAGAACAATAATCTGACCATACTCTGCTATGTATTAGTATTTTTTGATTACATTGTTTATATACAGTATTTGTATTATGTTTTACAAATCTTTCAAAATAAACTTTAGGGAAAAAAAAAAGAAAATGTATTTCTGCTGTTGTTGTCTCCTTTCCTCCTGCAAACTATCCTTGGATATGATTTGAACCCTTTCCTTTTGGCTTTTCAACATTAACCCTTTCTTTGCTCTTAAAATTGCATTTGGTTTTATATCATAGACTTTCTTTTGTATGTAATCTCAACTGTTATAAAATATGTATTGTGTTTGCCAGTCCCTTTTTGCTTGCGCCTTTGCTTATTAGAAATTCAGGATGACGTGACATGTAACTTTAAATGAATGAATGGATGGATGGAGAAATAAATAAGTAAATAAATAAATGATAGGAATTTTACAAAGCATTGTGCTTTACAGCTCTTATTTCTTTGATCCTTGCAATAACTTGGGAGAGCTTTTTGGGTCACAGAACTAGTGGGAATTTGTTCGTATGGGTGAGGATGGTTGTTTTTTTGCCTTAAAGTCAGCATACTATCCACTGCAACATTGCCTAGCATGTATGTTACAATTATGTCCTTGCAAAGTGTGTTGAAACTGGGTTGAGATCAGTTACTGTTTGCTGCTGGGTAGATATTGACATATATTTGAAGAACAGAGAAAAGCTCCACATTTAGACATTTTGCCATTTGTAAATAAAAGCAGACAGGAAGGGTTTTTTCGTCTTCATATGATCAGAGGTTTTTTTCCCCCCCCATCATGTAGTTGTCACAACTTCACCCAGAGCTTTCACAAAGTTATATATTTGGATTCCAGCATTCCCCAACTAAAATGGCCACTTATGAATTGTGGAGGTTGAGAGCCTTTGCAGACTGCCAGAAATAGTGCAAATTGAGTCCACTTTAACTGCCCTGACTCGGTGCTAGGAAATCATGAGAACTGTAGTTTATTGTGGCACCAGAGCTCTCTGACAGAGAAGGCTCAACGTCTCAGAAAAAATACAATTCCCATGATTCCCTAGCACTGAGCCAGGGCAGTTAAAGTGGACTCAGTTTGTACTATTTCTAGCAGTCTGCAAAGGCCCTCAGTCGAGAAATGGTAATTTTTCTATGCTCTGTCTCATTCCCACTTTACATCTGGCCATGGAAATTTAACTTCAGTTCTGAAACAATCAGTTGGGACATTCAACAAAAGGCTGCAATATATTCTTGCCTAACAGGAGTTTTTCCTGTTAGGCTGTAAGGCAGCTAGCCATGCCTTTCTCCACTAGGCCATTCCCGCTCCCCAGTTTTCTATTTTTTCCAATCAGCATTCCTTGAATACTGGATATGCTCTGTTCTTGTTGGACTTTCTATAATTCTTTGGCTACATTTTAAGCTGGGTTCTGTTTTTCTGTGAATCTTTCCCTTTTTTGGCCCTGATTTTTCTACAGTTCTGCTAAGTTTGGAGTGGCTGCTCCCTGCCCTGTTTCTCTCTTCCAAATCGCTGCCCCCTTTTTCTCCTCCTTTTTCTCATCTGGTCTTAAAAGAATAATATGATAAAGAAAGAGTGCTGTTGGCTTCTGATATTCTTCTTCAAGTTCAGATAGATCTTGAAATTAAGCGGAGATAGTAGTGCTATTCCACGGACATGAATTTCTGCGTAACACTGTAGCTAAGAACATGTATATTTGCAAAATTAATTATTTGTGCAGTTTTCACATATTGATTAGCATCATTGTATTTGGTTTGTATTAATGTCATTTCATGCAACTTCTCATTTTATAGGTTCTACTAGTTCTTACTCAGAAATCCGCTATAAGCCTTCGTTTTTAAAAGATAGTGAACTCCAACATTTAATCCTTAAGGTAAGTAAAAAAATATCATGCCATGATTTCTTTCTGGAATGGATAATTAGCCTTGTTGCTCAAAACCTGCAGTTTATAATATAAAGCAAACACTAGACAAGGTAGTACATTGGCAACATCAAAAGCTACTTCTGAATTTCCAGGTAAAACATCACAACCCTTTCCAAATATGTATGTAAGCCCTAAAGGGCATGAGAAGAAGCTTAATAAATTTGGGTCATACACTGTCTAATTAAACACAAACCATAATACTATTTAGAATATTTTATGGAGTAATCTGAGTGCTGTAAATATGTACCACAGAAACACATGTAGTTTATTGCTGGTTACATGTAAATATTTTATCAGAATGCTTATTTACATGATTTTTCTCCACCAGCTTATATTGCATTGTTTTAAAATGTGCAGCATATTTTCACTGAAGATTTGCACAAAATAATAAACTAGAACTCCAAACAACGCTGGGCCCCTTTCATACTATAGCAGCACTTTGATGCCACGTTAGCTTCCATGACTGTACCCAGTGGAATCTTGTGTTTGTCTAGTTTCATGAAATATTTAGAATTCTTTGCCAGAGGGCTTTAGTGCCTCACCAGATTATAAACCTCTAGATTCCATAGGAAGCAACCATGGCAGTCAAAGTGCTATCAAACTGCTGTAGCTGTGCAAAGGACCCTGATTATTCCTTCTTGATTCCTCCTGCAAGCAAGAACAGTCCCAGTAAGCACAATCTTATTGAGAGGACTTATGGGAGTCCTGGTTTGTTGCTTTCCTAGCAACAAAGGTTTGGCTGACAATCCCTGAATTTTTGAGTGCCTAGGACAGAATGAAGTTGTTTTCCTATGTTTTGCTTAATAAATATTTGTGATTAGATCACCTCTCAGTAAAAACCTGGGTAAGTTGAAAAAAGAAAATGTCTCCTCTTAGTGAATGATTAAAACTTATTTAAAGAAGATATCAGCCAAATATTAATGTGGAAGGCTTCAGTTCAAGTGCTATCACATCAAGGTAGAGTTTTTGGATGCTCCTCCTAACTTCTTCAGAATGGCTGCTGAAATTATTGCCATAAAGACAGGAAGATGTGAGAGTATGTGTTCATTTAAGCATCCTGGTCTAATCCAAAAGTTTCCTTCCTTGGGCAGAAGGAATTTTCTCACTGAGGAAATAATTTTGGGCCCCAATCTATAGCAGCTTCTGATGTTTCAAATATTGTAACCCAGGCAACATTTTCAGTTTGATTATACAAATTGAATACTTAAAAATAATATAATATAAAACATAATAAAATATATAAAAGGAAAAGTTATAATTTCTTTTATGTGCCCAAGTTTTTAAAAATGCCTAGTTGCCTATATTTCTTAATTAGTCTTAATGTAATTTATCTTTCTTTATTTACAGGCTGCAGATGGGTTCCTCTTTGTGGTTGGATGTGACAGGGGCAAAATCCTGTTTGTTTCAGAATCTGTTTCCACAATACTTAATTATGACCCAGTAAGTAACATCATATTGAAGTTTTCTTTTGTTAGATTCTTTATTAAAGGCCCATTCTCTTTTCTACTGTATGTCAGTTCTACCAATGTATGTCAGAAGGCCCCCACTCCCCACTTTTTAAAAAGCCACAGGGTGGTTCCAGATTCAATGAATGTTCATGCATGCAGGGTGAGTGTTGCAATCAGCAAACTGCCTAGAGATTCCTCCTCAGGAATAAACATACTTGGTCTGAAATACAGAAGGAATTATGGTGAGCATTGTTCTTTTTTCTTTCTATACTATTATCCTTTCGGTTAGTCCCAGCTAGAGTGAATGTGTACAGTCAATTGTTGATTGATGAATCAACATGTAGATAAATCCAATTGATTCAATGGACTGTTTCTAGTTGAGACTAAAAATACAATTTAGGCCAGTGGTACTCAGCCTTATTACCCTTCGGACCCCACTTTACTTCTGTATATGGACATTGCCCCCCCACTCAACATACTATATGAATAAAAATTTAGTTTATTTAGTGTGCATGTTTTCATTCACACATTCATGTGTATTCATATTTTAACATTTTGTAAAGAAATAGCATTGTTAAAATTAGAATATTTTTATTTAAGTAAATTCATTATTTAACTCATGTGTAAATTTTACACATAAAAATGTTTGGGAGGAGGAGGGGGGATGAGCACCTCCAAGTCTTGCACCCCCCCCCCCGGCAACTCTTACGCCCTCTCTGGGGCTCCCACCCCACCATTTGAGAACCACTGATTTAGGCCGTAATGTTCAAAGTGAAAACTCCCTCAGTTTTGGGATCACATGATGTTACATTGCAGTCAGTGCTCCAGGTTGTTGAAAATATCTGATGTACACTTATTTAAATACAGCTTTTAAAATGTCATTTGGAAACAAGTAAACATGCAATACAATTGTTTTGAAAAGATGTAAGTGCCAAGAAAAAATTAAGTACTCAGTGAAGGTCTGTTGTGTCTTGTGGATGTGAATAAGATGCTGCATGATACATGGATCATAACTTAATAATTTTTGTCTTTCACTAGGCCAGTTTGATAGGGCAAAGTCTTTTTGACTATCTTCATCCAAAGGATGTTGCCAAAGTGAAGGAGCAACTTTCATCTTCAGATGCTTCGCCAAGAGAGAAATTAATAGACACCAAAAGTAAGTCTTCACTTAAAAATGTATGGATGTCATGATTTAAGACTTAGTAGGTACATTAATGTATGTGGAGATGTATTCCCACAATCCAGATTGTGTGACCAAAACTGTGAATGTACTTGCACAGAGGTGCTCCCAAGAAATTGTTTCAGACCAGGAGAGAGAAGAATGTCACTCATGGGCCTGTTTTGTAGTTCCTGGTCCCTTACATGAGTCTCCCCGAGCCCTGTACTCTCAACAGTTTGGGAGACTTTTCTTGCATTGAGGAATAACTACTTCCAACTCTTCCCACCAAAACCATATTGGAAGTAGATATCGTATTGGAAACTGGTATCCAGTGTTTTGTTTTGTTTTTAAATTCACATTGTATCAGGCCTGGTACAACTTGCAGAGGAGTCTTGAAATTTGGTCTCCAGCTGTGTCAAAGTTACCTGTTCCCATTTTAAACAATACATATGAAAAATGTTAAAGCCATTACATATGTGTCAAGACTTTGTATGTGTCAGGCATGCTTGTTTGTTTTTCTTGTGTTCAGTACATTTTGTCAGTAGAAGAGACCTGGTGTAGTCAAGCATGGGATAAAATGTTTCAGTACCGAGGATCATTCTCCCATCAAAATATTAGTGCCAATCCTAAATGTAACTGCCAGCATTGTATTTCTATCATTGTGCCCTTTGCAGCAGCTAGTTTTTATAGTAATATTATCAGAACCTTTTTTTGAGAGGTGAAAGCTATATTTAGTGTAGTTTAAATTCCAGTTAAAACATACTTTATTATGTTTAACGTTGACTAGGCTTTAAAATATCTTCTCACTGTTCATGGCCAATTCTGTCAATCATGGTTTTTTAAAAATTTTTAATTAATTTTAATTGATCAAAAATTTCAGAATAGTTACATGAGATGAAGTTTCCTATACAATCAGTATACAAATGAATCCTGAAAACATGTTAAAACATACTAATACAAAATGTTCTTCATATCTCACATGACAAGATGCTTTTTGTGTGTTCTGCTCTTATTAAATTTTGAAAGCGGGTTTGCAAGTTCATACGGATTTTCAAGCAGGATCCTCTCATCTGCATTCTGGTGCTCGGCGCTCATTTTTTTGTCGAATAAAGTGTACAAAAAGCATAGTCAAAGAGGAAAAGGAATCATTGCCAAACTCAACAAAGAAAGGTATTATTGAAGAAAATTCTCTTTAAAATACTGTGTGAGTTGAATTGTAATTAAAACAAATTAGGATTACACAATTCTAAGACAATTGTGCATGCTATATTTGAGAATATAATTATTCTTGCTAGATTTAACAGCTATAAGCTGAAGAATTTGAATATCTGCATTCAAAATACCCGAAGCAATATATTAAAAGGAAATACATTTGTCATATAAAATTATTAATTTATAAACTGATATTTTGATGACGCACATTCATATCTGTTTAACTGAAAAAGAAATGCTTGCTATGTTGTTCCATCTAGGAAAGATACCAGACTAAAGTTTTGTGATTGTAGTCCACTGACTAATCTGGATATTTGTGCACAACATACCATTTGTGCATAACATACCACTTAGGTGTGATTTGGGTATTTTTGGAAGCAGAGTATTTAGTCTGGATACCAGATCCTTGGCATTTTATAAGAAACATAGTGGGGATGATGCTTAACGTTCGATTAGCAATAACTTCAATAATATTTTGCAGGCAGGTATGGCTGAAGCCTTTTCTACAAAACAGTGATTTCCATAAATGTTTCTTGTTTTAGAATTTTCTAAGTGCATCCTCTATCTGTTTTATGGATACAACCAGGGACAATTTAAAATTGCTATACTTTACCATAAAACTGTCTTTAGGGCACAAAACCGTCAGTGCACTTTTGTGTAGATCTATGAGTATTCTTTTATTTCTGGCTCAGTTTTATTTAGTAAGCTCTTGATGTACTCTTTCTTTATGAATATATGTAAATTATGTTTACTCATCTGAAAAAATGTGGAAACAGAAATCTAACAGACTGAAGGGAATAGCAGAATATTCTTCTGCTTTCCCCGGAAACTTTACGGCAGGGGTAGGCAACCTTTCCCCTTTAAGGGCCGAGGGACTTCAGCTCCCAGAATCGCAGGAGCTATTGGCCAACATGGGACAATTGGCCAACATGGCTGAGGCTTCTGGGAGCTGAAGTCCCTCGGCCTTTAAAGGGGAAAGGTTACCTACCCCTTCTTTACGGTTTCCTGTAGGTAATAAAATGGGGTGATGCCAGATCCAGACCTGATGTGCACCTCTATCATGTCTCCCACCTCAGCTGAAATAGTACAAGGAAATTACTAATGCAGCATCCTAAGCAAGTGAGCTCTTACCTAGTTGTGTATAAGGTTGATCCGTTTATCTGATGTAGTACCTGCTTTCTCACAAAAAATGATGTGTAGGCATATCTTGTGCTGCATACCTTAGAACAGGGGTAGGCAGCCTTTCCCCTTTAAGGGCCGAGGGACTTCAGTTCCCAGAATCCCAGGAGCTATTGGCCAACATGGGACTATTGGCCAACATGGCTGAGGCTTCAGGGAGCTGAAGTCCCTCGGCCCTTAAAGGGGAAAGGTTGCCTACCTCTGCCTTAGAAGCAAGGTACAGAATCAATAGCCTTCCATGAGGTACCTGTACTGAGACTGCAAGTATGGGGTTATGTTTTCGAATGTTTACCCATTGTGCAGGGAGACACCAGCTACCCATGCTAGTGTCTTACAGAGAAGTAGTTCAGCCATGCTTTTCACTTGATTATGCTACTTTCATACACACATGGAATTATTTCCAGGGGGAAGCCTTTGGTTATACTGTCCCTTATCTATAGTTTTAAATAGTACAGTCCAGCAACTAATATGTGAGTCTGCTGAACAGAACCCTTACTAATGCAATCTCTAAATAGGCAAGGTTTTAAATAAAAACAAACCTAAGCTTCTTTCTGTATATTATTTAGTTCAATATGAATTATAGCAAGTATGAAATCCAAACAGTCTTGTACAGGAAAGTCTGTATTACTAAATTGTTCAATTTTCTTCTTATATGTAACATCTTTTAATTGCCAGCACCTGTGACTTACCTTCCCAAATCTTTTGTAAGATTAGAAGTGCGCTTCCACAGGTAAGCTAAACCTGAATAAGTGTTTAAAAAAACAAGTCCAAATGAATTAACACTACAGTCTTATGCATAGATTTGTAGGGCTCCTGCCTTTAGGCAAGCACAAAACATAATAGCAACTGATGTTTTTGAAGAAGATGAAAAACCATTTTGTGTTTTGACTAATTTAGAACATAAAAAGTACTGTACTGTTCATTGTACGGGGTATCTGAAGAACTGGCCTCCTAATGAGGTGGGAGTTGAAGAGGAGAGTGATCCAGAAAAAGACAGCAGTAACTTCAACTGTCTTGTTGCAATTGGCCGACTACATCCTTACACCGTTCCACAAAAAAGCAATGAGATAAAAGTCAAGCCAACAGAATTTGTAACACGCTTTGCCATGGATGGAAAAATTGTTTTTGTAGATCAACGGTAAGTAATTTCTATTTTTAAAAAATGAAAATAGCTTTTAAATTCATCTAAGGTTTTCAGTACTTTGCTGTTTCTGGAGGGCTTTAATTAAGCTATCAATATTCTGTAAAATCTTTTGGAGTCTCCCAGTTAAAAGAGTTGTTTAGATAAGTAACTGCTAAATTGAGAGATGATTTCTTTTTTATATTTTCCAGACTGAATCAATGAGTTCATTTGCATGTTATGAATATGAATGAAGAAATAAACATGCTTCTGAGGCTTGGAGGTTTATAGTTTCAGTACCCTAGGGGCGAAACAGACCAGCAGCTTCAGCTGGCTTCAGGGTGGCATTGGGGGAGTATGCCCTAAGCCAGCAACACACCACTGACCCAATGGGCAGCATTGCAGCACTTTGGCAGCACGGCATTTATACACCACACGCCACAGGAGTGCCAAAAAGCCACCATCGTGGTGGAAAATCTGTTTTCTTGCCTCCACAAAAAGGAGCAGCTTTTTGCTGCTTCTTTTTGCAATGGCAAAAAGCTGGGTTGGGACATGACGTGTGATTGCCGTGGCCCCAACCTGGTGATTAAAGGGGTGGCATAATGCTGCTCCTTCGGGATGGTCTCGTTCACACCTTAGTGTCTGTCCTTAGGTCTAATGAAACAAAACAATTATGTAATATTTCTCTTTTTCAGATTGAATAAAAGAGTCTCATTTGCAAAAGTTATATGTCTAAGGGCCTTTACAGACTGCCAGAAATAATCCATCTTGAGACCACTTTAACTGTCCTGGCTCAATGCTAGGGAATCATGGGAATTGTAGTTCTTCTGACACATTGAGCCTTCTCTGTCAGAGATCTCTGGTGCCACAATAAACTACAGTTCCCATGGTTCCCTAGCACTGAGCCAGGGCAGTTAAAATGGTCTCAAGATGGATTATTTCTGGCAGTCTGTACAGGCCCTAAGTGATGAAAGAAAATGCTTCTGAAGCTTAGAGATTTATAGTTTCAGTACCCTAGCACTTATTTTTAGGTCTGATGAAACAGTTATGTGACATCTTTTTTTTAATCATTTGTTTTATTTGCGTGTATTAAATTCTGATTTAACTATTGTAACTTATGATAGGCATTTTCTGTTTTAGGAACTACTGTAATGAGGCTACTTGATTTAAAGAAAATTAGTTAAACCTATAGTGTGTTTGTGTTTCCTTATAGTGCAACAGCAATTTTAGGATATTTGCCACAGGAGCTTCTGGGAACTTCTTGTTATGAGTACTTCCACCAAGATGATCACAGTCATCTAACTGAAAAACACAAAGCAGGTACAGCGCAACAGTTATTCCATGGTTACTTATTTATTATATTGTTCTCCATTGTTGAATCAACATTTAGTTTGCTGGTATAAGATTAGGATATAAACATTACCAGCAACTTCAGGTGCATCTGCACTGTAGAAATAATGCAGTTTGACACCACTTTGTCTGCTATGGCTCCATCCTACAAATGCCTGGGGAAGTTTTGTGAGGCACCAGCACTCTTTGGCAGAGAAAGCTAAAGACCTTGTAAAACTACAGATTCCAACATAACATAGGATGGAGTTACAGCACTTAAAGCAGTGCCAAACTGCATTATTTCTACAGTGTAGATGTGCCCCAAAAATTTTCCTTTGAAATCTAGGCCGTCTCCAGTGTGAAGCTGCAAGGCATTATTTAGTCCAAGTACAATGTGTTTTTCAAAGCCTCTGCACTATCACTTCTGGAAATAAGTTCACTGTTATAACAGGTAAAACTTGCAATGATATCTAAATTTAAATTATTTTCCTACTATTGGAGGTAAAAACCTTTCAGAGTAAGTCCCAATCTGTTTGCTCCCTCTAAATGCTTCAAATTCCACCACCCCCATAGGTGCATGCATGCCCAGCCATGTCTCTACAGTCCCATGTTCAATTTAGATTTGTCATGAATGAGGGAGAATGAAAAAATTTAAGGCATAAGCAAACGTTTTAGAAAATGAAGCCACAAATGTGAATTATAGAAGTTGGTTATTTAGTGAGTTGCGCACTAGTTAGTTCTACCTGGAAAGTTAAGCAGTCCAGCCTAGTTACTTGTAATGCATTAATATTATAGAGGGCAGCAAATGCACAAATAACACTGAATGCACAGTTTAGTGCACTACTAATATCCAAAATTAGAATAAAGCTGAGGAAAAATACCAAATCAATCACCTTGCCAAAATATGATCTAAAGAACATCCCAACAAGATTTAATGAAAGCGTGAGGAACAGATTTCCACTATTAAGCCTAGTGGAGTGGGAACCAGATTAGCTATGGAGAGAAGTTAGGAATATAGTAAAAGAGGAATACAGAAAATTATATAGTGGGTCCTTGGTATCTGCTGAGGTTTGGTTCCAAGAACCTCCATGAGTACCAAAATCTGTGGATGTTCAAGTCCCATTAAATACAATGACAGAGTAAAATGATGTCCCTTGTATAAAATGGAAAAATCAATGTTTACTTTTGGGAATTTATATATTTTAAGAATATTATCAATCCATGGATTCTTGAATCCTTGAATAAAGAGTCCGTGGATATGGAGGGCTGACTGTTCCTGTGTCCAAAAAAGGTGAAGAAGAAACAATGGATGACAGACAAAATGCTTCAAGCAGTTTAAGAAAGCTGAGAAACAAAAGAAAAGGGAGACAGAAACACAGTTACAACCATGAATGCTACTGTCCAACAATTAGTGTGCAAGGATAAAGAGACTTACTACAACAGTCAATTCAGAGAAATTGAAGCTGACAACAAAAAAGAAAGGACAAGAGGCCTCTTCTACAAGATCTGAGAAATCAAAAGGAAATTTGATGCATGGCTGGGGATGCTCTGTTAATAGAAAGGGAACATAATATATGACCATGATGAAATTAAAAACAACAACACTGGTAACAATATACAGAAGAACTATACAAAAAATGTGAAAGGTCAGATGACACATGGGGAGAAGAAACTTATGAAGAGAAACCTCACATTTTAGAAGTGACTTAAAGCTGCACTAAAAGTAATTGCAAAGGAGAAAAAATCACCAGGAACAGACAACATATCAAGAAAACTGCTACAATTCACATAAACAAATGCAAAGTGCAAAGATATAACTCTCAATACTAAAGTGAGGATACCCCAGGCCATTGTATTTCCTATCACAATTTATGGATGTGAGACTGACAGTGAAGAAAGCTAATAGAAAGAAAATGAATTCCTTTGAGATGTGGTGCTGGAGAAAAGGACTGAAGATGCCAAGAAAATAAACAAATAGATTCAAGAACAGATCAAGCCTGAACTCTCCCTGGAAGCCAGAATATTAAATTGAGACTATCATACTTTGGCCACATCATGAGAAGGCATGAATCATTAGCAAAGACAATGATGCTGGGGAAAGTATATGGCAGTAGAAAGAGAGGAAGACCATATGCCAGATGATTAGACTTAATCAGGGGGGTTGTGGGCCTGAGCCTACAGGACCTGAGCAGGGCAGTCAGAAACAGGGAATTTTGGAGATGTCTCATCCACAGGGTCACCATGAGTTGGAGTCAACTGGAGGGCAGTTAACAACAACAGTTGTATATCCAGCTGTTCAAACATAGACGGATGCTGCCTAGCCACTTCTGCCTTCCCTTGGCCACTAAATGGCAATGGGAGAAGGGTAGCAGAAGACAGGTAGGTTCTGTGACAGGGGGTGATTATATGAAGGTGGTGGTGGATATCCCCTTCTGAAAGGATTATGAAAGGACATATATATATATATATGTCAATGGCAAGAGTCTCTTTCCCAGAACAACAGGAAAGGAGAGGCACAGTGATTCCCTAGCTGAAGAAATTACACATTGGTTTTGTTGCTCTTTGTGATTCTTTCATTCACACAATTTAGTTCTCTCTCAAACGATTCCATAATGTCCTTAAGCAGGTTACTGTTTCTCAGTTTCATTTTCCCATTTGTTGAATGGCAGTTATCAGAGAGTGCAGGATAAGATGAATAAGATTAAAAGGACTCACTTTGTATAAGCAAACATTTTTTAAAAATTAGGACCTAAATTAACCATGGATAATCTGTAAATTGTTTTATTAATGTGTTTTTTCTCTAGTGCTGCAGAGCAAAGAAAAAATATTTACAAATTCCTACAAATTCAAAGCAAAGGATGGCTCATTTGTTACATTAAAAAGTCAGTGGTTTAGTTTCATAAATCCATGGACCAAAGAACTGGAATACATTGTTTCAATCAATACAGTTGTTTTGTAAGTTGTTCAAGATTTAATATTTATTTTAGTATAGATAGGAAATATAATAATGAGAAAATATTTGCTTTGATTACCTCTGGCCTACTCATGTAAAATAATGTTCCCATTTTATATTTTAATGATGCAACAAAATTTAATTAATTCCATCCTGCTAACTTTGTAACTAAGCAAGTGACTTGTATGCATGGGCCTTAGTTTTAAATGGATAGCATGTTTATGCCTATCACAGGTCTAATCTGCACAGATGAAATAATGCAGTTTGACACCACTTTAACTCAGTGAAATAAATTTGTAGTTTGCTGTGGCAACAGGGCTCTCTAAAAGAGGGCTAAATATCTCACAGAACTACAAATCCCAGAATTCCATAGCATTGAGCCATGACAGTTAAAGTGGTGTCAAACTGCATTATTTCTGCAGTGCAGATTAGACCCTAGTTTTTAAGATAGTTACTAGCTTTACTATTGTATAGCAAGACATGTTAGATTTTATTAAAGCATCAAAATGTTTCATTTTTCATTGCATTGATCAATGTTTTAACTTGTTGGGTAAAATCTTACCTTTTTCGGTCTGATGTAAATCTGACTTGGGATCTCTTCACATATTGGGCTCAGTAGATATAATCAATATATGACATGTGATTTAATATATTGTTGGGTACACAGTGGATCTTGGCTGCTTGCTTTGTCCCAGAACCTTATTTCTTTAGAGGTTGTTTCCCTTTGATGTGCTTTGGAAAATTGCAATCCTTAAATGTCAATATCTAGGGGATGGTAGTAAAAACAGTGGCATTGAACTCTGTGTGTGTGTTCAGTTCCTTATAAGAAATGCACTGAAGGTAACCCAGTTCAAATAGGCTAGTTTTTATTCACTTTCCCCAACATATGAAAAGGTCTTTAATCTTTGTTACTACCATCCTTACAACTTTAATCAACTATACTGAAGAAGTTGTTTATGTCTGGAAAAAAAAATTCACATATTTTTTCCTGTGCTGATAATTTTTAGAGGTCATAATGAATCAGGTGAAGAAGCATTACTGCCCTGCAGTTCCCTGTCTTCAGAAGGCAAGTGTTTTTGTATTGTAAAAATAATAGATATATTCTTCCCAGAATGTTATTACACTTACCAGAAATATGCAAACCAAATTGTGCTCTATTATTGCATTAAGATTGTATTTTGGTGACATGGGTATGACTTTGGTGACAAGATAAATCCTGATATTGGTTGAAAATTGGTATTTTATATTAATGAAATTGCCAGAATTAAAAGGATCCTTCCAGATATTTCCATGAGCCAAAAGAAGTTTACTTTTTTCATGAAAAAGCTTGGACTCATTGCTTTCATTTGAAATTGTACTGTTTCTTTAATACACCCCTCAGGTAAAATAAGAAAAGAATACATTTCTATCTCTTTGGAAATAAACAGTCATTATACTTTATTTATTATTTTATTGTAACTTTTATCCTAATTTTCAAACAATTATTGGCTCCCAAAGTGGCTCGCATAAGTCAACAAAAAAATCAAGTAAGGCCTCTTAACTGGGATTACTGATGAAAATGACAATGTCATACAAGGGGAATAGAGCTAAATCAGTTCCTTAAACAATCAGGTGTGTGCTGTAAGCAGGCATTTAACCAGAATACATTTACTCTCTTTTTCTCTTAAAACAGATACACCGAAGCCACCATTTCTCAGTGTACCAGGGATGTCTACAGGAACTGTACTTGGGGCTGGAAGCATAGGAACTGAGATTGCAAATGAAGTCTTAGATTTACAAAGGTAATTTTGGCTTTAAGAAGTATTAAATCAACCTTATTTTATGGGAAAAAAACTTAACTGGCGATATTTGCCTTCATTGAAACATCCTAATGATTATAGAACAGCTATTAATTTGATGTTACAAGCCCTTTTGTTGGCCACTCCCCTTCTTCCCCACCATACTCTTTACAATAAAGTGTTTCAGGCAAAAAGAGGAAAATTCTAGGATATCTCCCCTACTTATATCCTAATTTGGTTGAGAACTCCTGCTTCAATGCCAAAATACTTTAATTTTATTGGTAATCCCAACCAGAATAACCCATTGAATCAATTGTTCAATGGTGAGTCAACACTTAAGTAAATTCCATCGAATAGATCCTATGGGTCTATTATAATTGGGGATAGACAGCATGGTGTAATGTTTTGAGTGTTAGACTACAGTTCTGGAGATCAGGATTCAATTCCCTGCTCACCCATGAGAACCCACTGGGTGACCTTGGGCAAGTCACATTGTCAGCCCCAGAAAATGCTGCGATAGATTCGTCTTAGGGTCATCATAAGATGGAAAGGACTTGAAGGCACATAATAACAATAACAACAACAACATTCTAATTGGGACTATCATTAGGATTCAGATTGTAATATCTTATTTAAACGTAATACTGACCAGAGTTGTAGCCTAATAAACTCATACCATAGTGTTCAGAAAGAGAGATGGTTCAGACACAATTTGAGCATTCATATATATGAATGAATATTAGAGTGCTCTTCCAAACAGGTACCTAAGGGCTAGAAATAATAATAGTAAATATTTTATAGTGTGATTGCATTTAAGTTAATATGTTTGCCTTTGCTTCTTATAACATAGCAGTACTCCTGTAAAATATTTCTGACTAGGCCCTGTTTCATAAGTCATATTCCACGTTATTATCTGAAGGCATTTTAATGAGGATTAAATATTATTTTTCTTTTGTGTAGGTCGCATACTTCTCCATCTGCTGGTGATTTAAGTCCATCTGATCTTATGAGAAAGTCTTCTTCCCCAGTTTTAACAGTAAACTGTAGTAATGTGAGTATTTCTAAACTACTGGCCATTAAGAATGGTTTGTGTTTATAAACCATTCTCTGGTTTTTATTTAATTTTCTAGTTTTCCTCATAGATGTATGAAGATTAGTGCAAGAAGGTAGTCTGAGAGGCTGCTTCTGACATTGGGCCTTTGCAGACTGCTAGAAATAGTGCAAATTGAGTCCATTTTTAGGGTTAGGGTTAGGGAATCATGGGAACTGTATTTTATTATGGCACCAGAGCTCTCTGACAGAGAAGGCTGAATGCCTCAGAAAAAACAATTCCCATGATTCCCTAGCAAATAAACCTAACCCTTAAAGTGGACTCAATTTGCCCTAATTCTGGCAGTCTGCAAAGGTTCTTTCTGTAGACAGCCAAAGCATGAACCTCTGAAGAAGAACCCTCCATATGTGCTTGGGCAAATGGGTTCCACAGGATTGGGATGCAGTCCTGTGCCTTCAGGTGCCAGAGTCTGTGTGCACAAGCATTTGTTCAGTGTACAGACTTTAGGGGGAGAACTAGTTGGGTCTCTTCTTGGTCTACATGGGGACTCCTTTCACATATGTAACACATAATGGAGACTATTGCTGCTTAAAATAAAAGCTGTAGGTTGAGCTGTAGGGAGAAGTGCAGCCCCCAGGGTCATTTTGTGGCCCCCAGCCCCCTCAGATTCTCATGTTTTGCTCCCTCCAGGCTGTAATCTTAAGGAAGTAATCTAAAAGTTGAAGCTGAATCCAGACAAAATGGAGATACTCACGGTCACAGGCCTGAAACCAGATTTGGGAATACAGTCTCCAG
>CM034708.1:122162361-122174354 GCA_020142125.1 Phrynosoma platyrhinos
GCCACATCCGGCCCCCGGGCCTTAGGTTGCCTACCCCTGTTTTAGGGGATGGGTAGGGGATTCTGGGATGAGGGAATGTTTTTAACTTTGTATGTTTTAAAATGCTGTAACCCTCCCCGATTGCCGAGCAGAGGGGTGGGCTATAAATAAAATTTATTATTATTATTATTATTATTATTATTATTATTATTATTATTATTATTATTAAAAGTTGACTTGTCTGCCATTTCCTTTTGGGGAGAAAAGCCCTCTCTTGGCCCTAAAATGTCTCAAAGAGGATCATAAACACAATGAAATTGTTCTCTGACCCCTTCAGGGGTTGTGGAGCTCCTAGATCCCTTGGGAGGGCCAGTTTGGCCCACTAATCCCCAAAGAGTTGCCCACCCCTGCTATGGGTGCTCACAAAACTATTTTCTGTACTTAACTGTGGTGATAACAACGGGTGATTGTAGACAAAATAAGATACTAATAATTTTAAAAGGGTATATTTTTTAAAAAATGTGTTTTGACTTTGACTTTCTTTAAAAATATCTAAATTTATTTTATTTTATTTTATTTTTATCCCACCTTTCTCCCAAAGTGGGGCCCATGGCGGTTAACAACATATATAAAACACATTACAACAATTAATATAGTAATATAGTACAAAAACAATAAAAATATAAAAAATACAAATATATTTGATAATTTGAGTATTTACAATCTGGCCAACCTAGGTAATTAATTTTCGTTTTATTCAATTAACTTGGTCTGGTTTGCTCAGTAAATTAGAGACCTCAACCAAGGGCATTTCTATTTTATTTGCTTTATTTTTGTGAGAGTGAGGCTGGGTCAGAGAAGAATAAAGGTGAAAGGAACAAAACAAAACCAAAAAAGGAGGGGGAAGACAAAATTGTGTAGAGGACATATTCCCATACTTACATACACATGGCTATTCTTAAATCTGCATGGGATTACAGCCACAATACTTTTAAGTGTATTTAACTCTATATTGGATTGTGGAATTTAATTCAAGATCTGTGTATAGCTCAAATCTGATTTTAGAAGGAAGTTATATGTCATGGGCAATTACAGAATGGTTGCTATTTGTATTGGCAGTTCCTTGTAAGCAAAGCGACCTTATTTGGCTAATGTTTCCCTGATTATTAATATTTATCTCTTTAATACCTGTAATTTGATTAAGTATTGAATTTTTTCATATTTTTTCTTTGTTCTCAGGTGCCAAATAAAGAACTCACTCAGTTATGTCCTTCAGGTATAGAGGATTTGGAAACTTCAGGGCAAAATCAGGGCACTGTTTCATTTCCTACAAATGAGCCCCTTCTCAGTAAGCTTTCTTTCTCATAACTTTTTCATTGTGGAGATAATTAGTAGCCTCTGAAGCAGAGATTTGTAACATGAGTTGTTGGTGTTCCTACTAATGAAAAGCTTAGGTGAACAAAAAGCCACAGTCAATCTTCATATGAAAACAGAATGTTTTCTGAATGTTTTTCTGAATGTACTGAGATCCACAAAGCAAAAGATGTTTTTTTAGCTGAGCCACACAAAGCAAATGCATTCAGCTGTTCCTTACAATTTCTTTTAGCATTTGTGGTTGCTTCTTGTAACCATCTGAAGTCTTTGAACAAACAATACTTGTAATCTTACAAAGGCAGTGTGTCCAGCACAGGGGTTCCATTATAATTGTTACCAAGGCTAATATATTATCCGTGTTAATGGATCTGACTCTCTTACCACAGCTTTTCTGATTTTATATGACAATTGGCTGTGGTTTTTCTGAGCCATAAATCTTCTATTAATAATATGAAAGCAAATAATTCTTCATGGGTAAAGTGTTGCTGTCACTTTTTTTAAAGTACCATATTTTCCAGCATATAAGACAACTGGGCGTATAAAACAACCCCCAACTTTTCCAGTTAAAATATAGTTTGGGATATACTCATCGTATAAGACTACTGCTCTTCCAATGCACACCAAATAAAAAAAATTAAAAATCAGATTTGATTTCAATATGGTAATTTTAATTTAAATGCTTATGACATGCAGGTATTTAGCAGGAAAACTGTCACTTATAAACACAACAAACTACAGCTCCCATGTTCCCTAGCATTTATTTCTGCAGTGTGTTTTGGACCTTACTTTTTAAAAAATAATCCAGATTTAAATGCTGCTTTAAAAATTATTTCCATCTCCCAGCTATGAGAAGGTTGGGGAAATGAGAAAGTGTTGGGGGGAAGGACTGCCAATATACTAGTTGATGCATTCTGGGGTATGTACAATTTGTGGCCAAGTAAGTGACTGCCCCTGGGCATGTCACACACTCTCAGCTTAAGAGGATGGTAATGGCAACCCTCATTTGAAGAAACATGCCAAGAAAACCCCATGATAAGGTTGCCTTAGGGTCGCCATAAGTCGGAAAGGACTTGAAGACACACAAAAACAAAAAAAAAGTCTGCAGTTGTTTCATAGGTAGTACATGGGAATAGAAACCAGCATGGTGTAGTGGTTTGAGTGTTGGACTACCACTCTGGAGACCTGGGTTTGAATCCCCACTCTGCCATGAAACCCACTGGGTGAACTTGAACAAGTCACACACTCTCAGCCTCAGGGGAGGCAATGGCAAACCTCCTCTGAGTGAATCTTGCCAAGAAAACCCCATGATTACCATAAGTCAGGAACAATTTGAAGGCACACAACATATAACCTTCAAGTTAAGGAACTTGGTTCTCCTTTAGATAAATCTTCAAGGGTACACACACTCTCTCTCTGTCTCTCTCATTGTGCAGAATTATTTGTTAAAGAAGCCATGCCCAAGAAACACATCAACTTGGTTGCATCTGCATAGCAGAAATTTATTAAAGCAGTTTGACACCACTTTAACTGCCCTGGCTCAAGGCTATGGAATTCTGTGAGATATTTAGCCTTTTCTGTCAGAGAGCTCTGGTACCACAAAGCAAACTGCAGATCCTAGGAGTCCATAGGATGGAACCATGGCAGTTAAAGCGGTGTCAAGCTGCATTATTTCTGCAGTGCAGATTTAGGCTGCATCAATACTGTAGAACTGGCTTCATTCTCCTTCTCCCTACATCCTCCTCGTCCTCCTCCTCTCTCCTGGCTCCCTTCTCTTTCTCCCCTCGTCCTCATCCTCCTCCTTCTCTATCTGGTATATAAGATGACTCCCAACTTTTGAGACCCTTTTTTCGGTTAAAAAAAGTCGTCTTATATGCCGGAAAATATGGTATTCTGTTGCCATGTAATAATTGGGCTGCAGTGAGTGGTATGTTGGGGGACTATGCATGCATGCACTCTCTCACACAGCTGAAAAGGAGAATCATGTTCCCCTTTCCTTCATGCTGAGTTTACATTTCAATCTCTCTTCTGCTGGTTAGCTTGTTGAAGGATGAGGAGACATGTGATTTAAATTCAGACATGCAGTTCTTGCACTGTATGCTTGGATGACTTCTCCTTTTTAAACTGTGTTGCTGACCGCACACCCAACTATGACAGTTTGTCAGGAGTGCACTTTGAATGTGGAAGACATCATACAGGGAAGACTTTTCTTGATGTATGACAGCCTTTGGGGGGGGTACAGTTGTACTGGGAAAGCAAGTGTGCAAGGAATGTCATTCCCCATGTGCCCTCTTCCCAAGCACACTTGTAGGAATGCAGAGGAGTGAATGAAGGGCAGTCTCACATGGAGCAGGCCATATAAGAGGCCTCAGAAGGCCACATATGGGCCACAAATCACCCCTGTGTAATAATACAATCACCAATACAATAAGATAGTAAATAAGACAGACACAGTAAAACAGTAAAGCCAATTTATTTTAGATGTGGAATACAAAATGTATGATACAAATTCTACAAATGAGCCAAAGGAACTATTTTTCTAACATAAAGTGAAAAAGGTTAATTTTTTTATTATTATTTTCGGCAGGGAAAAAAGGGTATTTCAGAGATTGTGGTGGAAATTGAGCCTTCTGCAATCTCTAATAAAAGACTAGACTGCTAAGATGTCTGTGGAGACGGCTTTCAGTGCACAGGCTCAGTTTAGTAAGTCAAGATCTTACGAAGTTCTCACAGCCTAGTACATCTCTGCCCCCCACCTCACAAGCTGAGTGGTGCCAGAAGTTCTCAGCTAGCTCTGAGATTGCCTCTGGTGTTCAGCCACAGCTGCATGCCTCCATTAAAGCCAAAGATCCAAGGCAAGCATAGTGTTAATGCTGAGAACAGGTGGTTTGCTGTGCTTGTAATATATTAGATCTCAGACTATGAATTTTTGTACATTATAAGTATCTTAGTATTCCCTGTCCCACATACAGGTGATGCTTCTCAGTTGGATTTTGATGCAGTATGTGAAAATGACACTACCATGGCTGCTCTTATGAATTACTTGGAAGCTGAAGGCGGGCTGGGTGATCCAGCAGAACTCAGTGATATGCAGTGGACTCTCTAATTTTACTCAAGTGAAGAGGAGCACATATTTCTTTGATGCACAGAGTAATCATTTATCCTCAAGTACTGTTATTAGTGGTACCTTTTAAGGCTTTATTCATATTTACAATATCTATTTTTGAAAGACTTCTGCCTTACTCATAAAGACATGGTTTTGGCTGCATATGTTAAAAAGATGTGATATTTTTAAAAAACACAGAACCTCAGTTTTCTTACATATGTTGACTGGAATGCTTAAAAACATGGTTATATTTTTACTAAACTCTTTTAAAGAGAAGTTACTGTAAAATGGGCTTAGGGATTTTGTTCTCAGACATTTCTATCTTTGAAATATCTATTTATTGGTGTTTTTGCTAGTTGTTCCTAATTTATTAGTGTTGATTCATAAAAACATACTGTATTTAAGTAGGTTTAAACTTTGTAATGTCTATTTATGTAAAAAGTCTAGTCTAAAATGTTTTATTCTATTGTTTCACTACAAAACCTGGGATCAAGAAACTACCAGTAAATGTTTATAAAACTAAATATTCATCCACCATATTGTTCAGGAAATAATACAGTATATTGCCCAGTATAAGGCAACTACAGGGAACAAATAAACAACAGAACCTGGTACTCTTCATTATTTTCGAGTGTTTGAAGCAATAACATGAAGCACAAGAAAGGATGTCATTAAGTCTATATATAAAGTATGAAGCGTGCTGTCAGTGACTGTGTAGTGGGAAATACTCTTTTAAGAAACAACATTGGTATAGTTGTTAAGAGTTTTTAGATGTAAGAGGTTGGAATAAAATAAATCAGTTGATTAAAAATTAAAGGTCTTTTTTCTGTCAAGTTTTTGGGGGGGATTTTTATTTTTTTGTGTAAGACACCTATATAAAAATAATGCATATGCACTACTGGTGTAGCTCTTGAGCACCTGTGTATTGGCTTTTTTAAGTGCAATGTGGGAATTATACCTAAAGCTATGGGCAATAGCTAGCCTTAGGCCTGAAGGGGAAAGAAAATCAATATTAGAATACTGAGGGCTGAGCTTAGTGCTTTTTACAGTATATTCATTTGTAGAATTACTCAGAAATAGGTTTTGAGTTCAGTGAGACTAATTCTCAGATGGGACTACAACATCCTTTCCACCATCATTGAATACTGTGAATATATTAGACATGGATGTACTAATGCATTTTGACATAAGCATACATCATTTCTCACCTAGTAGCTAAAAGAGAAGGAAGGCTCTGAAAACCCTCAAAACTTAAGGTACTGGCCCAATGACATGGTTAAGTAATGAAACTTGAACATGCTAGTAAATTCATCTACTGATGTGAACTTTGTAATGTATTTTAAAAATTTAGTTTTAATATAGGTAATATTTTTTTCTAAAATTTAACATTAAAAACAGCTTGGTTGAGAGTAGTGTATGTTAGATTAAAACTACTGCAGATTTAATGTGTGTGTGTGTATGGGAGAATTCCTTCATCCATTTATGAAATTGGTCCATGCACTATGTACAATACTCTGCATTTAATTTTCCTCTGAACTCGCAGTCTAAAAAGCCACCCAGTTTCAGTGAATAAATAACTGAAATTCTGTATTACACTTTATGTATCTGATGAGACAGTATAATCTGTAGAATCTAAGACTATAATAAATATGTTAAACTTTAAGGTGCTATAGGGTAACTTTATAATGTATTTGGTAACTTTAGTGTTTGTGGAGCCATTTATGTATCCTCACAGTTTGTACATGCAGTTAAAAAATGTTCACCTTTTCCACTTTATAGATTCTGCTGTAAGTGTACATTGTCTTAACTTAATTTTGTAATGCTTGAAGCAGCCCTGAGACTGTTCACTTCTAAAATAATTCTAGGAAAGCAAAAAGCCAAATAATGACTCTAAATGGCCACTAGATGACTTACTACTTCTGTTCTACAGCTGTACACTTTGTTTTGTCTTGCAACAATATTGTATGGGTAGCATTGATGTTTATAATGCAGATGTAGGCTAGATGTGAGGAAAATATTTTATAATAATGTGGGGGATGTTTTGTGTTTAGAAGATGGCAGTACATTAGTCAGTGGATATTATTTTTCCAGCCTGTCTGTCTTCTGTTGTTTTTTTATTTTACTTTGAAAAGGAAAACAGGTCAAAATCTTGTCAATTTGTAACAAATTCATGTAAGAACTTGCAGATACTGTAAAGCTGAATGTGGCTCAAAGTGTAAAGTCGCTTTCAACAACTGAGGGCCGGTAAATTACATCCAGGTTCTTAAGGGATGTTTCCCCCATGAACATTGTCAAGAGAAAAATAAAAGAGGGTGTGAATGATAGACAACTGCTGTAGCAAAAAGATCTGGCCAAGGAGTTGCTATTGCAATTTTGTCCATCACTCCCTAATGTTTTCTCAAAGTGTACATCTTGCAAATCCTAGTTGTTTTCTAGAGCTGTAGAGTATTGAAAAAAAATGTGTTACTCTGATCTCTTGTAAACACTGGCAAGCCTACTGTATCCTGTCCTGTGTAAGCAGTCATGGACCAATAATAAATATGTCACTTGGGCCTGAAACAGAGGGGCCAAATGATGCGGTTTTCTGCTGCATGCGGGGTGTGGTGTTTAAATGACGGACGCCCAAACACAGTGGGAAACCTCACTGGACTGGCGCCATTGGGAAAGAACTGGGCCAAAAAGGAGCTGTAAAATACCACTCCTTTTGCCAGCCTGGTTTAAAACTGCAGTGGCAGCCCAGATTGGGGCTGGGTGTATGTGGTCACCACGGCCCTGGCGCAAATGGCACCAGCGCAGCACCAGCACAGTTTTTTCAGCCCTTCTGTTTTGGGCCTTGTACACTTGCCATTTTGGATAGTTTCTTAAAAATCTGAATGCAGTGGTTAATATTGTATATTTTAGTATAGGGAAAGTTAGTATCAGTAAACTAACAAAGACATATTCTGTCCTATTTATCTGTACACTTGTTGGCTGAGTGTTCAAAAATCCTAATAGATGGTCTAATTAAGTCTTCTAATGCACATTAGGCACTGTCAACTCTCCAGAAAATAATAGATTGGGGAATTCCTGTGACTATTTGTGCATCTCCTATTTTCTCCTTAGAGGTAATTCCTTTCTGGAACTAGCTTGTTTTTATAGGGGAGAGCTTTCCATGAGCAACATGAACAGTGTATCTGTCCATATGCTCACTTTTAAAATTATTTCCTTGTTTCTACCAATTGAAAAGTGTACTGATTTTTCTGTTTACCAATTTCTACTTTTCACAATACATTTTGTAAGTGTTTATGCTAATTAATGGGCAGGGAAATTCAAATATATTTTATACAAAAATATGCTTGGAGTGTGTGTGTGTTTTTTTTAAATAGGCAGTGTTAACACTCTGTTTAAACAGTTCAGTTGAATAGTTCTTCTGGACTGTTTCATCAATTCTGTGTTTCCACAATTGTGAGTTTATATTGCTTTTCATCTGAAAAGTGCTGGGTCGCAAGCCTTAAAAGCTTTCTGTCTCTTTTATGCTTGGTGTATATAATTGAATCCAGAAGTTACATTCTTAACCATCAATTCTTCCCTTGAAGTATATACCTGGCTTCACTGTCTGCCTTACAAAATTAAATGTATGTGCCTCTTTAACACTACATTGTTCTTGCACTTTTAAAATATTTGAATGGTTCCTTATTTGCACTACTAAATTAAATTGCTTTTTTTAAAAAACTGCAGTGGTATTCAGAGAGGATTGTTGATGGTATCATGACTATTGGACAGTTTGTTGACCATCATAGTTGGTGCCAACATGTAAGATAATTATAACACACTTTCTCACTGTCCCCATAATGTGTTCTAGGGCATGGAAATGTAGGTGTTAGGGAAGAAAGGTATACTGAAAAATATTTGAAGAATTGTCAAAACATGTTTTTGAATGTTGGGAAACTCTGACAAGAAGAATTCTGGACTGATGAGAATGTTCATAATTTGGAATTCATTTTGTGTAAAAATTTGCATTTTGATTGTTTTGCACAGAAAATGTTAGTGTGTGGATGATGGGTGTTGCAGTGATGCTCTTTGGCACCCAGCAGAATCTGCAGGACAAGCTGGCTGCTGTGATCCACAGCCACTTTGTATCTCTTACCATCAACTGGCTTAGCTTCCCTTATTCAGGATCCTGTCTTCCTCAGTCAAGAAGACACATTTTAAAGTCCAAAACATAGTTTATTAATGCATATAAAAGGAAAATAAGATAGCTAAGTAAAATCCATTGTGATGAACCAACCCAGTTTAGCCATGAAAGATTACATCTTTAACAATCCCAAAACCATAGGATCCCAACTTGTTGCAGTTGAAAGTTAAAAAGAAGTTACAGATCCATGTTTCCAAATCTAGGAGGTACATTATAAAAGCAGTATAAACATACTAAAAACCATCTCCTAACTCCATGGTTAAAACCACTGCCACACACGCTCACATCTTGAATCATAAACATTCTTAAATACAGTATTCTCTAGGCCCTTCCCATACTCCACCTTCTGGGTGTTAACCTTATGTTGATTGGGTGTTATGCCTGTATGATGTATATTAACCCAGCCTCTTGCTGTCCATCATCCACCACGTGGTTATCTTTCCCAGCCTAGCGATGTTTACCTTTTTGATATCTCTTGCTTCCCATAACAAAATCTGTGTCTATGAGTTGTACCTTTGGGAAAATACATGTTTATGTCTGTGTAGCCATCTGGTGTTAGATTCACTTTGTTTCTCTAGATGTTGTTCTCATGAAGAAAATTCCACACACACATCTCTACATTTCACCTTTGACTGTATAACCCGTCTATATTCTAACAGAAAATACTACCTTGGCCTACCCCACCCAGCAACCTAGAAGTGTCAAAGGATTATTTGCACTTTTGTTTTATGTGTGGCAGAAATAATATGTGAGCCTTGAGGACTGCAAAAAAATGAGTCAGACATCACAGGATTAAAGCCAGTCAAAAGTATCCCATGTAGAGAAGTAATGAACAGAGCATCTGCTTTAGCAGTAACTTATTTTTGTTGTGTTTTGATGGGACCACCAAGTGTCATAATATGCTGTAGGCTTGAAGCTCTGGATTTTAGCTCACTGCCCAAGTACTGAACAATTTGAATATAGAAAAATCAGTGTTGTCCCTTCATCTGTAGCTCCAGTGCAAATCTAGCATATTTCTGCATAACAAACTGCTTGTGGAGTTTAATTTTAACCGCTTATCCATAATTGACGAATGTGTCATTTTTCTAAGCAAATAAGTAGTTTTTAGTTCAGTAGCATGTTCCCAATCCTGATAATAATAATAATAATATGTTTTATTTATAGCACAGTGCTTGTACAAAGCAGACATTTTTTAGCTCTGGATTTGTACACTACTTTGTTAAAACCACCAGTTTAATCCCAGAAGACAGTCCTCTAAAGTGGTTATCAATGTTCATTTACATCTTATTAATGAAGTACAAATTGCTAGGAGTTAAGCAACAATTACTTCTGAGCCACCATGACTGATTCGTTTTAAAATAGCTTGTATGTTTAGTGATAAGGTGACAAGTGTGGACAAGCGGTACAAATGTATCATATTCCTACAATAGGGAAAATAAACAGAAAACATTTTTAAGATATAGGATGTCATTTCTTTGAATTCATAAACAGCTCTTGGCTGCAGTGAGTTACTGGTCTTATAACACTTAAAATGAAGCTGCCCTTCTTGGGAAGCAGATTTTGACAGCAGCATTTTGAAATAATTTACAGCATAGTAATGCAGTGCTTAGAAAAACATTGCTTGGATTAAATGGTTATCTCTCCTGCTCCAAAAGCTATACAGAATGCATATACTTCCTCAGAAAACACATGTTTTGCATATCCTGGAAATGAGAGGTCAAGATTTCAAAGAAAATAATGGCAAGGAATCTATATTTTACAGATGTTTGGATAAAAATGGAACCAAAAGAAGGAAATTATATGCATACTTATATGAAGAGTTTCTCTAATCTGATCAAATAGCTTCAGCCAATAGTGGCATGTTAAATTATTGGAATTTTGTAAGAAGTGTTTGATGCTCATTGGACACTGTTACAATTATATTTGCTTTTATGTAGTGGTACATTAGTCTATTTCACATGTTATCCAATTGCATGAATATACACAAACCCTTTTCATGCACTTGAAAAGAATAGATGGACAGGTTGACTGTTAACTGTATGTGGTCTGGGTCCATGAATAACAGTGATAGGGTTTTGCAATTACAATGTATATTTTCAAGTTGAAAGTACAGAAAAATCGTTTCTTAGCTCCATAATTAATGTGAACTACTACTTTCTTCCCTGTTAATTTTTTGTGCTTTGTCTCTACCTGTGTTCCAATACCCATCAAGATGGTTCCTAATCTTGATGTTGCATGGTGTCTCCCAACCCTCCTGATGTTGCATGGTGTCTCCCAACAATCCTTACCAGCATAGGCCATATGAGTAATGGTGCGAGTTGTAGTCCAACAACATCTGGAGGGCAGGATGATTCTTATCCTTGTTCTTATTGCATATTTTAAAGAGTAACCGAGGAACTATTCAAAGATATAGCTGTGTTAGTGTGTAGAATAGTGTGCAGAGAGATCTTGTAGCACCTTAGAGATGAATTAAGGAAAGAAGTTGGCAGTATGAGCTTTCCTCAGATGCATTAGAATGCTCATGCTTCTTTCTCCCAAGAATTATTAAGATTCACGTACAAAAAGGGAGATACAAGAGACTGCAGCAACTATAAGACCATAGCACTGATCTCCCACACAAGCAAAATCATGCTCAAAATTCTTCAACATAGACTCCAAATACACATGGAAAGAGAGGTCCAAGCAGGGTTCAGGAAAGGAAGAGGCACTAGGGATCACATTGCAAATATACAATGGCTAATGGAGCACACCAGGGAATTCCGAAAGAAAATCAGCATGTGCTTTATAGACTATAGCAAACCTTTGACTGCATAGATCATGAAAGGCTATGGAATGCTCTTAAAGACATGGGAATGCCAACACATCTGATAGCACTGATGATGAATCTGTACTCTGAACAAGAGGCTACTGTCAGTACAGAAGACGGAGAAACAACAGTTCCCAGTTGGAAAATAAGGCTGCATCCGATCACCCTTATTAAACTTGTATGCAGAACATATTGTAAGGAAAGCAGGCTTGGGCATGTAAGAAGGATGAGTGAAAATAGGAGGAAGAAATATCAACAATCTGAGATATGCTGACAACACCATAATACTAACAGAAAACCTCACAGACCTGGAACAACTACTAAGGAAGATCAAGGAATAAAGTGCAAAGGCAGGCCTACTGTTGAACATAAAGAAAAGAAATAAGGACCACTGAGGACCTTCATGAGTTCAACCTAGACAATGAAGAAATAGAAATAGTAAAAGAATTCCCATACCTGGGATCAAACATTGATAGAAATGGGGGTTGTAGTCAGGAAACCAGAAGAAAATTAAGAATGGGAAGGGTGGTTATGAAAGAACTAGAAAAGATTCTAAA
>CM034708.1:122184094-122194346 GCA_020142125.1 Phrynosoma platyrhinos
CCCTTAGTGGTCTCGTCAAACTCTATGATTCTATGTTTCCAGTTAAGAAAAAATAGCTTTGGTACCTCTTTTTTCAGTTTTGCAACAATTAATTGTATGTTTATTGTTGATTTCCCTAAAGAATGTTTCTAATTAAAAGAACATGAAACATGTTGGAATAATAATAAATACTTTCTCCCTTAGCCCATTCTTTATGCTTGGTGACAAAAAGATAGGTCAAGAACTCGGAAAGTGCAAGATGTTACTTTTGGAATGTTGCTAAAAGGCCCAATGAATGTAATGCTAAAATAAACTCTTGGAAATGGGAAGCTGACAACACAGTTCCTGTTCAACTGTGAAGATGCTGTCATCTCCCTTGGGAACCTTTGCAGGGCTAAAATACTAACAATTAGATATTACAAGACATGTGTGTTGTTTTCCTCTTCATTACGAAGGCCGGAAGGATCATCTTGTGGCGACTCGAGGGAAATGGCACAGCAGGCTCTCCCAGACTCATTGAGCAGATGCGACTGGCAAAAAATTGCTTCACGATTCTGGCTCAGTTTCTTCCATCTACAGAATAGAGATAAATTATATTGTTGCCTGAAAGAAGTCTTTATTGTTAATAGGCATTAAAAGTTGTGAAGTATTTGGAGAGCTGAAAAATGCAAAAGGACAGGCATATAGAGTATTCTGCCCTTTTAAAAACGTAGAATGACAACTAGGAGTGTATCCACACTGCAGAAATAAAGCAGTTTGACACCACTTTAACTGTCATGACTTTATTTTACGGAATCTTGGGATTTGTAGTTTGGAGAGGCACTATAGCTCTCTGACAGATACCTCACCAAACTAAAAATCTTAGGATTCCACAGGATGTAGCCATGACAGTTACAGTGGTGCCAAATTGCTTTATTTCTGCAGTGTGGAAGAGCCGTAGATCATACCTGCTGAATTCATTTTGGCCACATTTACTCAGGGCCTTTGCAGACTGCCAGAAATAGTGCAAACTGAGTCCACTTTAAGGGTTAGGGTTAATGGTAGGGAGTCATGGGAATTCTTTTTTTTTCCTGAGACATTGAGCCTTCTCTGTCAGAGAGCTCTGGTGCCACAATAAAATACATTTCCCTTCTGTGACTGAAGGACTATCAAGACATTCCTCTGATGATATTCTCTGTTGACAGAATTTTAGATGAGTTCCCCCCCCCCAAGATGGATGTTTTGTATAAAAACCATTAAGCAGTGGTGCCTCCCTTTGTAAGTGGGCATAGGACTGCAGATGCTGAATGTCTTCAGTCATTGCATATCAAAGGCAGGTATGCATAAGTAGGAATGAAGGTGGGTATATGTAGGAATATGCATTATGAGGAGAGATCGGTTATAGTCTTCCTTGCAAAAACATAAGCCTTACAATGTAGGGTTCCCTGATCTCTCACCCTCAGGGATTTTACTCTTCTCCAATCCTAGGCTCAAGGGAAGGAATCTAAGGGCAAAAGCACTACCTTGAAAAACCATCAATGCGAATGTGTGTGCGCACATGCTTGTGTCTGTATCCATATGTATAAATGTATGCTGCTGGACCTACTTTCCTCCACTTCTCAAACATCAGTAGGGAGTCCTGAGGTCTCAGGGTTTGGGTTTTGAAACCTCAGGGCCTGCACTGTATCTGACCTGGTGAAACTATTACCATGCTGAAGGTTGGAGATACCAGAATACAAGAGCCAAGGTAATGTTCTACATTCTCCCTTCCTTCACTGTCTTCAATATGCTCATGTGCATAAAACCAGGATCCTTGCCCTTTGTTGGTTGCCACTTGATGGTAGCAATAGGGAATCAATCCACATGTAATTTTGGGAACCTTAATTTCTCTTAAAGGAGAGGAAATGGCCACAAATTGTTCAGTCTTCATCTCTCAGGTGCAAATTTTGTTTTCTAGCCTTAACCATGCTTGCTATTAACTACTAGTTTTCCATCTTAATTAGAATTTTAAGCTTTGACCTAGGCATTGGCAAGCACTTGAACTGAACAAAATATTCTTTAGTCATAACTGCAGCTATACAAGCAATACACAGTAGCTTAAGCAGAGTTAATTGTTTAAAAAGTCTGTTAATAGTGGAATAATGCAACCAATAATAGTTCCTTTTAGGCCAAAGCCAGAAATAGTCCACTTTAAGGGTTAGGGTTAGTGCTAGGGAATCATGGGAGTTATTTTTTTTTCTGAGACATTGAACCTTCTCTATCAGAGAGCTCTGGTGCCACAATAAACTACAGTTCCCATGATTCCCTAACCCTAACCCTAACCCTTAAAGTAGACTCAATTTGCACTATTTCTAGCAGTCTGCAAAGGCCCTTAGTTTGCCAGCTTTGAAGTCAGCCACTCCAAATGCTCCTCTGGTTTATGCCACCATGCTTACCCCTTGCAGACTATTTTAGCTCCAAGTAATTGGACCATAAGAGCAAATGGCATCTTATAAATTGCTGTCTGAAAGTTACAGCCCAGCAATAACACACAAGTCAAAGAAATGTCAAAAATGCTTGCTAATTTTCCGCAGCCCTTGCAATTCTGCAAAGCATTCAACTGTAGTTATGCAGAGATGGAACAGAACAAGCTGATCCTTTTTCCTCCTAGTAATCAGGAATGATGATTTTGCCTCTGCAAGGTGAAAATGGTCCACTTCATGGGGTACACTGTCAATCCTTGCTTAAGAAAAAAGCTTAATCTTATTATTGGTGCCAATAATAAATGTATGCATTGTTAATGCAAAGAGGGGATTTCCATGCAATAAATGGGTAAAGGAAATGCATAATCTTTTGGTCTTCTCTCTCTCTCTCTCTCTCTCTCTCTCTCTCTTTCTGTGTGAGCCTTCAAGTCATCTGTCAACTTATGGCAAGCCCATTAATTTCATAGGGTTTTCTTAGACAAGGAATAGTCAGGGGTGGATTTGCTAGTTCCTTCCCCTGAAATATAGCTTACAGCACCTAGTATTAATTGGCAGTCTCCCATCCAAATACTAACCAGTACTGAACCTGCTTAGCTTCCAAGAAGACAAAATCTGGTGTCTTTTCCACCTGCTGCTTATGGTTAAGAAACTGCCAGTGTTAGATCTACACAGATCAACAAGTTGCTTACTGGGCAAAGCTTCTTGAAACATCAAATCATTGTGACTTTGTAGACTGCCAGAAATAGTGCAAATTGAGTCCATTTTAAGGATTAGGGTTAGGGAATCATGGGAACTGTAGTTTATTGTGGCACCAGAGCGCTCTGACAGAGAAGGCTCAATGTTTAAGAAAAAACAAACAAACAATTTCCATGATTCCCTAGCACTAACTCTAACCCTTAAAGTGGACTCAATTTGCACTATTTCTGGCAGTCTGCAAAGGCCCTATGCTTCTCAATGGTATCTCTGAAGATGCTTCAGGATGATATAACTGCAGTTTGGTAAGGTACTTCAAAATCCCATCTAGAATGCTCTAGTACTGTAGTACTGTAGCTGATTTCATAGGTGCAGTCATGACATTCAAAATGAAATGAAAATACTGTAACTGTAGTAGTAGTATAGTACAGATCCACTCTTGGTTACAAGAAAAAAGTACTGCTTGCTGGACTCTGTTGTGGTTCATAATATGGAAGTAACTGCACTGTTCATTTCAATGAATGAATAAATAAGTGGAACAGAATGAGGCTGCTGCTGGTTATAGTGAATATTTATACTGAATTAAGAACTTAAAAAATATTTCATACGTTAGCATAAACTTCTCCTTCCATGTGCCGAGTTTGTTTTTGGTGCTGGTAGCCACTGCCTGGCATTTTCTTAATGACATACACATGCCTGAGTCACACTATGTATTTGGGGCTAATTATTCAACAGAAGTAGAGTTGCACTTACAGCAACATTGTGCATTGTGTCTATGGGCAGTTGGACGGTGCACAATGACATCCAGTCATTTACTTGCGTTGTGCAATGTTGCCATTTTGTATGAGGATTGCATAGTGCTGGCACAGCTTATCTCCACATATGGATATTTATGCTATGCTTAGGGGTTGTTGGATTGCAGCCAGTGTGAGACAAATTTACCTGCACATGATTGCCATAAGTTCCTGGGCACTGTGGTCCTCCTAAGGTGAAATGTTAAACTCCACTAATGTCCTTCCACTCCCACACATTCTTCTAGTTCTCTATCAGGGGTAGGCAACCTTTCCCCTTTAAGGGCCGAGGGACTTCAGATCCCAGAAGCCTCAGCCATGTTGGCCAATAGTCCCATGTTGGCCAATAGCTCCTGGGATTCTAGGAGCTGAAGTCCCTTGGCCCTTAAAGGGGAAAAGTTGCCTATCCCTGTCTTAGATGTATAAGAGCCTCTGCTGATATACTCTGCTGATATCAGGGGGGATTTCTCATACAGTTTTAACGCAACTAAAATACATCTGTTTTTACACCATCACTCATAACTGTCTTGTCTGTGTCTTACCAGGCCATGACTAAACGTCCTTCCCCATCCCAGAGATACCCTTGTCGCCTTTTTACATCCTTTTATTGTTGGTGTGTGTCCTTTTTCCTGCTGCAGAATAATGTTATATCCTTGCAAAGTTCAACTAAAGGCAGTTCTGCAGAGCTCTGAAGGCTCACCCTGATCATTACCAGAATGTCAAAATTAGATCTCCCTGGAAAATAATCTACAGAATGGTTGTGCTGTTGTCTTACTTCCTTTTTAATTTCCCCCTTTCCTAGCAGCATTGCGTGCATCTTCTTAGGTTTTGTCACTTTTGTTTTTCATATTATCTGTGCTCATGTTTTGGGAAAGCAAAGCAAAGCAAAGCAAAGCAAAGCAAAACAAAACCACAAAAGCACAGGGGCTGGATATGTTGATGATGAGGCTGCCTGGATCCTGAATGACAAAGTGAATAGATTAAAAATGGAGAAATGAAGACACTTCCATTGTAGTGTGAAAGTAAAGAGTGGAATAGTCTGATTTTTCAATAAGAAAGAGAAAATATTAATATGGGAATTAGGAATGCCTGTCTTCAGTCAATAGTGTCATTAGGGTTTGCTCCTCAAATACTTACCTTTTGGTAGAAATGGGCTGTGACATTCATCTGCTTCCCTTGAAAATGCTTTAAGAGATGGTGGGAGTGGGATAAAGGTCAGTGGGAGGAGAAAGGAGAGGTCCCCAAAAATTTTAAAATTAAAATGTCAAATTTCATAAAAAAAAAAGAATTAAATTTTTTTAAAAATTCTTTAAAAACATCACATTTTAACCAAATATTCAATATGTATATGTAAATACATTTAGGTTATGCTTGTGATATTGTAATTGGAAGTTATAGTTTTAATTTTGCTAGTTGTTTATGCATTACATTCAGTGGTATATAGGAATTATGATTTATGAGTAACATTAGTGCAAAAAAGCATTACTAAGGATTCTGTATGGTGTGAATTGGGAGGAGGTCAATGAGGTGCATGTGACACCATGAGTTACCATGCTGGGTGACACTAAGCCTAGGGATGCCACTTTCCTCAGTCTTGCTTAATTGAAAGAATGATAAGCAAATGATTATCCAGCAATATTTCACTGTGCTGCAGTTATCCACAAACATGTGGAATCAAATTTCAGTTACACTTGTTGTCCTGCTGCTGAGCCTTGAAACAGAAAGAAAAGAAATCCCCACGTGTTCATTTCTGTCCTTTGAACAAAAACCTCAAGTCCTAGAATGGTTCTGACATCCAGTGCTCCTCTTTTGTGCTGGCTTCCATTGCAGCACTCTGTTGCTCTTCTGCTGGCTTTGCTGGCATGTCTTTCAATTGGGTATAATGGATCCAAGGCTTGACTCCCTACAATTTGAGAGTTGTGTGTTATTAGAATCGTGCTATATGGCTCTTTCCATTTCTGTTGAAGAGGGGTGTCTTTCCATGTTCTCAGCAGGGAGGCATGGTGACTCAGAGCTCACGAGTTCTGGGCTGGCATAAGCTATGCTGATCAGGTGTCCGCACTAAGTTTGGCATCAATATGGTGAGCCCCAAGGAGCCGGAGGAAATCAGGTTGAACCAGCCCAGGATGAAGATAGAGCACTGCATCAGAAACAGTTACAGTAAAAATCTTCCAGCAAGGAAGCTTCTAATTAAAATTGCAAGGGAGCTTTGCTGAAGAGCCCTGGTGGCACAGTGGTTAAATGCCTATACTGCAGCCACTCACTCATAGACCACAAGGTTGCGAGTTCAATACTAGCCAGGGCTCAGGCTAGACTCAGGTCTGAGGTCGCTAAAATGAGTACCCAGCTGTTGGGGGGCAATGAGCTTATAGTTGTAAACTGCTTAGACATCCCATAGGTGATATGAATTGGTATATATATATATATATATATATATATAATGAAGCTGAACAGGACTTCTGTGTAAAGGTTCTAGAAGAATTCTGGTCACATAAGCATTGCAAGATGGTAATGGCAGAGATCCTGCTTAGTTGTTATGCAGTGTAAGTTTATGCCAATGTAGATACACAAGAATTTTGTTATACTGGAGTTGTGTGTAATGGCAACTCTGCACAATTATTAACATATTTCTAACCAACTAAAACATATTTCATGTTTCATACAATGAGCATTCATCCTGCACAACTCTGATTTTTAGATACAATTGTTATGAAACCTCCTAGAAAGTACATCTATTTGCATAAGGATTCTTATGCCAGTGTAGGTCATCAACAGGATTCTGCCCATAGTGTTTTAGGTTTTGTACAGACCACTAGTTTAATTCTACTTCTAATTATTTCTGGGAAAATTATCTCAGTAATGCTGTAAAGCTCTAGTGAGAAAGCAATACAGTTTCTTCTAAGGAAGGGGTAATAAGAAGTAATGTGGCCCACCAGAAGCTGTTGGACTGCAGCTCCTATCTTCCATAGCAAGTATATCCAGTGGTTAGGAATGCTGGGAGTTGCAGTTCAGCAACAGGTGAAGGGCCACACAATTTTCATCATGTTCTAACACTGAGGTATTTTAGTTTGGCGCTGCTACTAAAATGGTTCATAGCATAAGTGTCAAAATGCATACTTAAAATACCCTGACTGGATATCACAGTGAAAATATTAGCACTATTTTCTCACATCTCTGTGCTATCACTTCAAGGTTTCTGCACACAGTAACATTTTCTTATGCTAATTTTTACTTTGTAAAAGCATTATCTATGCAGATAAAAGCTGAAGTAGGACTTGCTTTTTAGAGATAATATAGCATAATTTTGTGGGAAATTAAAATGTGCTATCATGGTATCAAAGCCATATTTACTATTGACAAAAGTGGTATTGAAACAAACCTCACATAGCTAACGGCTGATGAAGGAGCATGTAATGAAATATCAGTTTGCCATGCCTATGAATGTTGGTACATATTTGGCATGAATGAGGAACAAGTACTGTGAACATACAGCTTCCCTATCCAACTAAAAATATTGGCCAGTCAGCTTTCTCAGTTACCTGGAGTCCTGGTGGCACAGTAGTTAAATCAGGGGTAGGCAACCTTTCCCCTTTAAGGGCCGAGGGACTTCAGCTCCCAGAAGCCTCAGCCATCTTGGCCAATAGTCCCATGTTGGCCAATAGCTCCTGGGATTCTGGGAGCTGAAGTCCCTTGGCCCTTAAAGGGGAAAGGTTCCCTACCTCTGAGTTAAATGCTGGCACTTCAGCCTCTCACAGCCACAAGGTTGTGAGTTCGATCCTGCAGGGCTCCAGGGTTGACTCAGCCTCGCACCCTTCCGTAGGTTGCTAAAATGAGCACTCAGCTTGTTGGGAGCAATTAGCTTACACAAATCGCTTAGGGGGTGCTTAAGTGCACCGATAAACAGTATAGAAATGTACAGTGTGCCCTCCCCATATGTGGGCTTGCCATTCACAGACTTGAGCTCATGCGGATGGTAAGCCCAGGGGGACATAATGGCACACATGGCACCCTGGGCAGAAGAGCACAGTCTTTAGAATCAATGGGACTTGAGGGCCTGTAGTTTTTTCCCATATGCAGAGTGTGTGTTCAGAATGATCCTCCATGTATAACAAAGGCCCACTGTACTTGCTAATGCTCCTTGCTATGGCTACTTGGCTGTGTGCACCAAGTCACCTGGCTAGCAAGCATAGTGTTTTGCAAGAGGCATCACCAGCAGTTGTGTTTTGCTCCCCCCCCCCCCCCCCCCCCGTGCTTTCATTTAATGCAGAGATGGACAACTGTGGCTCTCTAGATGGTTTTTTTGGCCTATAGCTCCCATCACCTCCAGCCAGCAAACCCAGCTGTGAGGAATTCTAGCAGCTATGATCCTAAGGCACCCAGAAGGCCTTAGCTGGTCTTGATTTAATGTGATTGGATTACTTTGAGTATCTCCCAAGCCTTCCATTGCTGAAACGTGTACTCCACATACGTGTGTGTGTGGTGTATGTGCCTTCAAGTCATTTGTCAATTTATGGCAACCTCATGAATTTAATAGGGTTTCTTAGGCAAGGAATACTCATAGGTGGTTTTGCCAGTTCCTGCCTCTGAAATATAGCCTACAGCACCTGGTACTCATTAGTGGTCTCCCATTCAAGGACTAACCAGGGCTGATCCTACTTTACTTCTCAGAGCAAATCTGGTGCTTTTAAGGTGTTTAGGCTGTAATGACATGGATTTCCCAGTCTTCCCCATTATGTTTAAGGGTGTATTTCTTCTGGGATACCTTTCCATGAAGTCTGCATCTGCTGAAATTCCTGTTTTTAACCATCTAGTAAGGGTGCAGGAACCCTTTTTTCTTCTGTGCACTTTTATGCACTTAGTCACTCATGAAATGGCTTTGGGAAAAGTGCCTGTTGCAAAAGATGAGAGTTTTATAGGAGAAAGTTCCTTGGCTTTTTTCATTCCCATTTAAGAAGCTGGACTGTTTCATCTTGTCATTGGGAGGGAGAGCCATCTCATTTATCTTATGAAGATAATCACCAATGCTGCTAGTCCTTGCCATTTTGGCCCTTGTCAGTCACTATCACCATTCACCTCATACTACCACAACCATTCCCAATCTCCAGATTCAGTGGCTGTGTGTCACATAACCAATTACCAACTACATTTTGGGTTAACAGGCTTATTTAATACTCCTCATGATATTATGATCACTCAAGGAGACCTGTTGTTCCTGTGTTGACATCTACACTTTTGAAGTATGTCCAGCTATGAGGTTTGACTCTGGTCCACCCCTTGATGCTAATGGCAGTCAAGCCATCAACACAAGTATAACCTATGTCAAGTGTGATTCACATTTTTTCTACAAAGCCAAACAGTCTCACCATTATCAGTCCTTGATAGTTCACTTTCTATGGCTTTGTAGGCTGTCATGTTGCCCTGCATTGCCAAAGTCATGTTGGATCCTTGTCCATGGATTCTGAGGAATAAGTATCAGAATGCTCCTTGGCTTTTTTTTTTGCTGTAGTTCTTTTCTCCTTACCTGACAGGTTGATGTATGATCAGACTCCTCTCTGTCACTATACTCTTATGCAGAGCAAATCATTTGAACAACTAGGTCTCCCCAACTTATCATCAACCAAATAACACTTCTTATGGATTTTTCAGGTGGCCTCTTTGGACTCAAACATTCATATTCTCATTATTATATTTCTTGTGTTATCACAGCAAAAGGCTTCTTCCTCAAACCTTCCTCTCTGCCACCTGTATGAAAACACTTAGAGAACGTGCACTGGATTCAAGAAAATCCTGCTACTTTTATTTTGCAACACCTGGCACCAAATTTAAATGTTATTAATTCTGCTAGAAAGATATCAGGGTGACAATCTGGTGTGCAGCGTCTAGCATTCTTCACCATTGGCTATACTGATTATAGATGATAATAGTTTCAGTCCAATAATGCTGAGAGTCATATGATTGCCACCACTGATCTAGATCCTTTTTCACAGAGAGGAATTAGATTGGGTGGACAGTAGTTCTCAAACTTTAGTCCTTCAGATGTTATAAACTTCAGGATTCCTGTCCATCAACTCATGGCATCTGGAGCTTCTGGGAGCTTAAGTCTAAAATATCTGGAGGTCCAAAGTTTGAGAACCACTGCCTCTTTGAGAACTGCTTGTAAACAAGTCTGCATGGGGAAATTCCAGTTTTACCTCTGAGAAAAGATTGCTTAGTTTATTTTAACATCTTTCCCAAAACAAAAAAGAAGCCACTAAGGTCTTCTGCATACAGGTGTGTAGATAATTCAAGGAACAAATTTACACTTCCAGGTATGCTTCTGATTATGATTTTATGTTCCAAATTAGAGCA
>CM034708.1:122200775-122226631 GCA_020142125.1 Phrynosoma platyrhinos
GGAGGAAAGGAAGGCAAGGCAAGGCAAGGCATGGTTTGGTGAAGCCCAGGCCTGGTTTTACCCGAAGGAGAAACTTTTCCAAAGGTGCTGGACTCCTTTCGCCTGGGGTGAGTGGCTTTTCCTGGGACTTTGGGAGACCATGGCAGGACAGGGCGCAACACATGGGGCTGCTTCCCTTTGGGTTTCCCTTGGCAGCTCCAAACAGGAACAGGACTATAGGAAAATGATAAAAAGGAAAGTAAAATTCCCCTGTTCCTGGCTTGGTCCAGCCCCCTCCACGTCCTTTCTTTCTTTCTTTCTTTCTTTCTTTCTTTCTTTCTTTCTTTCTTTCTTTCTTTCTTTTTATATTTTGGAATTCTGCAAGGTGTTGGTTTGTTGTTGTGCGCCTCCAAGTCCTTTTTGACTTATGATGGCGAAGCCATGGAAGATAGGGTTTTCTTGGCAAGTTTCTTCAGGGGGGGGAGGTTGCCAGGGCCACCCTTTAAGGCTGAGAGAGTGTGGCTTGCCCAGGGTTGCCACTCGTTTGTGCCCTGGAGTTGCTTTCTTTTGGGTTTCTTTTGACCAGCTAGCTCCAAACAGGAGCAGGACTATAACAAAATAAAGTAAAAATAAATTCGCCTTGTTCCTGGTGTGGCTCATCCCCCTCCACGTCCCCCCTTTCCTTCCTTCCTTCCTTCCTTCTAAATAATAATAATTTTATTTTATTTTTCGAATTCTGCAAGATGGTGGTTTGGTTGTTGTTAAGTGTCTCCAAGTCATTTTTGACAAAACAACAACAACATCTATAAAGTGTATTTGTTGTTGTGTGCCTTCAAGTTCTGGGGACCCTATCATAGGGGGTTTCTTGGCAAGTTTCTTCTGAGGGGGTTTGCCAGGGCCATCCTTTGAGGCTGAGAGAGTGTGACTTGCCCAAGGCCACCCACTGGGCTTTTATGCTCAAGTGAAGCTTTAAACCCTGGCCTCCAGACTTAGGACCTTATCACACGGGGTCTAAAGCGGACTTAATCCAAAGGGTATCTGTAGCTAATACATATTATTTCCCCGTGTTTACACACAACGTTACACCGAAACTCGACAGAACCCGGAGCTAATCCGTAACGAATTGAGATCTTTTGACATTCGGTTTTTCGGGGAAGTACAAGGGAGCTTTCGGAATCATTGCGCAATGGCCGCGCAGGCGAAATTCAGTTCATTTCGGTATAGAACTGAATTTATTCTTATTTCGGTTACTTTTCGCTTCGTGGCCAGCGTGTGATAAGGTCCTTAGTCCAGCACTCCCAACTGCTAGACCAGGCAAGGTTACATTTTTACAGCCAACATTAAAACCACCACCATCAAAAGGCTGAGGATACAAGTTTTAACAGACAACAGCAATACAAAAGAAATACATAAAGGAGATGCAAAGCATGCCCTTTATGTGTGTAGAGCTGGTCAAAGGCCCATCAGCAGCTGAGGCTTTGAGTGGAGTTTATTGTGGATAAAGAAAGAAGGAAGGGGGGTTGCAGACTGCCAGAAATAGTGCAAATTGAGTCCACTTTTAGGGTTAAGGTTAGTGCTAGGGAATCATGGGCATTGTTTTTTTTTCTGAGACATTGAGCCTTCTCTGTCAGAGAGCTCTGGTGCCACAATAAACTACAGTTTCTATGATTCCCTAACCCTAACCCTAAAAATGGACTCAATTTGCACTATTCCTGGAAGTCTGCAACCCCTGGAAGACAAAAAGTGAGGAGGTGAGAAATCCTTCTTGAGAAGAAGGGCTGGTTGAGAAATGTAACTTGAAGAGTGGGGAGGGATCAGCCAAAGGCAAGGAAGACATTTCAAAATCCTACACATTTTGTTTCAAGCAATCTCTGTGGGTGTAGTGATTTTTTTTTTTTTTACAAATTGTGTCCATATTTACTAGAAATGTGCTAAATGTAGGAACAGAAAGGATTTGGATTTGAGAATAGTTAACAAAATAGTGCTGCGGGGGATGCAACTTGCTGCTATTCCAAGAGCAGATGCAACTCAGAATGAGCTACCAGTTAAAAAACAAAACAAAACTTGATACTGGTGCGAAATGGGAAGGGCATCAGCAAGTGGTGGGGATATTTTGTGAAAATCTTGTCATGCTTGAGAGAATATTTTTGGCTGTGAGCGTAACATTTCCCAGTCTGAGCCACGCCATATCAATAGCTGGAAAAGTTTATTAGTCCAGTCTAATGAAAGGAGTTAGAAGTTTTACTTAACCTTTCATTGCAGGGAAAAACACCAACTGAATTCACCTTGCATTCGCAATGGCGATGGATTTGAGAGCTTCCAATGGCCTTTTTCTGGCTCAGTCAGTAATTTTATTGCAGCTACACTAGTGTCTGAAAAGCCTGAGGATAACAGTTTAATTAGATTTTGAAGTCATGGCTTTGTTAACTTGAGCTAAGATTGGAAATCTTTCCTGGCGAGTTTCCTAAAACATGTTTACACTATATTTGTTGTAAACCTGGCTTCTCCAAGGCCGCAGTCCTTTACCGGGGTGTAACTTTCATGAACGCACTGGGATTTTTGTGTACATAGTAACTGCATCTATGTCTTTCATTTTTGGTGGGGTGGGCAGAATCTTTCCGATGAGCTGTACAAATAAATTAGTGGCATCTCTTTGTATGTTTAGTATTATTATGTTTTCTGCGGCTTTTAAAACCTGCCAAGTTTCTGCTGTCTCTGTCCTAGTGAATCTGTAAGGGCTCCAGTGAACACAGAGTTCTTTATATCTTTTCCTGCCTTTGAAACTGGAAGTGGCCATATATTTGGACTAGACATCTGGCATTTGCTTATTCACAGGAGCAAAACAAACCCACCTTCTTTTGACTAGCAGATATGTTGGGCGGCATCATCTGAGGAAGAGTTGGGAGGGAATAAAAGAAAGAGTGGTTGAAATGCCTCTTTGAAGTTCAAACCTACTGGGATGTCAGCTCGCTTTGGTATCTTTAACCTCTGTTTTGAGACATACGCAGTGTATGTTCTCCTGTATGTGCATGCAAATGATGGTGAAATTCTTTGGTATTTGCACGCTTTGCATTCTTGGAATACACTTTTGGAGACATGTTTACTGCCCTGGGGCACAGAGTGTGATCTGTCAGTAAAATCTTACACACTGAAAAAGTGGAGGAAGAGAATTCTGGGAGAAAAATACAAATATCCTTCATAATGTTTCCTTAGGGTTGCTGTCATTCTCAAGGCCTCTAGTCCACACACATATTGTGTTAAAATAGTTTTAAACTATTTTTAATGTTGACTTTTTGTATTTTTAAAACTATATTGTACTGATCTGGAATGCCCACATATGCCACCCTTTCTTTTTAAAATTCCAGCATGTTTGTGCTCTGCCAGTGGGTGACTTGCCTCCTGCCCATTCATTTTGAGGTCTAGACTTTTTAAAAAAGAAAACCAAGCGCTGATCTTAGCAAAACTGCCCTGCTTTGCGGGATTTAAAGATTATCCTTCCGTGCCACAGGTGGCCACATGAGTACCAGTTTATAAGTGCATAGACATGCACAACTGTGACACAGATAAAGCACCATCTTCCATTTTAATTGCCATGGCAACATTTTGTGGAATGCTGGAGATTATAGTTTACTGAGGCACTAGAGCTCTCTGGTTAAGCATTCCAGATTCTCCCTAAACTGCCAGTCCCAAGATTTCATAGGATGTTGCTATGGCAGTTAAAGTGGAATGTTGTTGTTTCCCTTCACGTCCTTTCCGACTTATGGTGACTCTAAGGTGACCCTGTCTTCATGGGGTTTTCTTGGCAAGATTTGTTCAAAGGAGGTTTGCCATTGCTTCCTCTGAGGCTGAGAGCATGTGGCATTTCCCAGGTCATCCAGTGGGTTTCCATGGCGGAGGATAAGGCGCTTGAACCCTGTCTCCCAGTGTCTTAGTCCAGCGCTCAACCCACTATACCACAATGGCTCTTTTGTTTTTATCAGCCTGCACCATGATGGCTCTTTTGTTTTTAGCAGCCTTTTTCAACGGAGAATAGAATTCTGGCTCTCCAGCCACGTAACCCGCAGAGCCACCATTATAGCACTATAATTGCATATTGTGAATGGGCATGACGATTTGGAGTTTATAGTTGCCCTGGCTCTGCCTTCATTTAATTGCCATAATACCACAAACTGTATAAGGTGCATAAGACTGGAGAAGGGGCGATCATTTCTCCAGTGGAGAAATGGAGCAGAAGCATTTGGGTGAAGTGATGTGTTGTATTTTTAAACTTATACTCGAAATTCTGTATTAAATGTGTTTTATGTGTATAACAATTATCAATCATGTTTTAAAAAAATAATATTATTTCTTTTTCTCAGGTTTGTAAAGTAATGTTTTAGCTTAATCTTTTAAAAATGCTTGTAAAGTACTTTAAATCCCATCTTGGGAAAATGGTGGTATATACTGTTGGCTTTCCACATTTGTGGGTTTGATTTTTGCATGTTTGATTATTCATGGATTATTTGCTGCCACATTTTTAACAGGGACTGTATACCTCCCAAAACTGCAAAACTGTGAGGTTTGTAAATTACTATTAAAAATAGCATAGGGCAGGGGTAGGGAACATTTTTGAGCTGGGGGCCGGGTTGCTGTCCCTCAGACAATTGGGGGGCCGAAGCACCATAAATAAATAAATAAAAATAAATATATATATTTTAAAAATTAAAACATTAAAAAAATATGCATGCACACTCTCTCAGCCCCAGAAAAGCCACGGCAAAAACCCTGTGGATATTTTGCCAAGAAAACCCCAAGAACAAGTAATAACAACAATAATCAATATCATCATGGCGGGGGGCGGTAGCAGTGGCAGGACCGGCCTGGGGCCGGTCCAAAGGCCTCGGGGGGCCGCATCCGGCCCCCCAAGGCCTTAGGTTGCCTACTCCTGGCATAGGGTAATGGTGATGGCATGTCCCATCAGCCACTTGCTTGTGCCTTGCAAAGGAATCCTGCTGTCTTGACAGCATCCATGGTGGGTGACCTCTAGATTGTACCTTTTTATGGTTGAGGAGGCTAGAGTTATTCATGAGTTTTCCTCTTTTCCTGCTCCCCTAATCCTAGCGAATGTGGAGGGCTGACTGTTAAGTTCAGCAAATAAATAAATAAATAAATAAATTTCGTGGTCACTCTTGAAATGGTCTGTAAGGGAGTTGTATTAAATTCTTAACTTTAGATTTGTACATGGTTAACATATTTTGTATGGAATGTTATGTACCATATGTACAGTTGGTGGCATGGTAAGTTCATTGCCAAGAACCAGATTTTTAACTGGTGTGTTGATGTGGCCAAGCATACAAGTAATGAATTCTTTCATTCATATTTCAGCTCTGCCCCTTTATTCAAGTTTTGACCCTCCCTGCACTTGCAGTGTAAAAATAATAATAGCTCTGAGTCTTTAAAAACTTGATGAATGTCTTTTTGACTCCAGTCTGCTATTTTTTAAATGTTTGCACAGTGTCTATGTGTACTACTCTTAAAAATACCCCAGTCACTACAATTTAAAGGAAAAACTGAATGGTGCTGCTGGCATAATCGATCATTATCTTACTATTGGTTCTTAATGCACTGACCCTACTAGACCCTACTATTGGATCTTAATGCACTAGTTAGTGATTCACATTGTTGTCATTCTCCCAGGTGCTTAACGCTAGAATGGCGGAGGGCATATTGGGCAGCATGCTGACCTTCGTATTGGAACAACAGCAGCTACAAAAATGGTTTATTTTCAGGTAGTGTGTGCATGAGAGGCAGGGGCCAAAAAGGGGTGGTAATGAAACTTTAAACTTCGACTTTCTTTGGCTGGAAACCTGAAGCTACTTTTGAAATAGTCAAATAAACTGTTGCAGTATGGCCCTGTGGTTTATGATGTTCTTCATAAGTCATTTTTCCCATTTTAAAGGATAACTTAATGCATTTCTATACTATAAACATTTGTAGGGAGTGACTGATTCAGTTTTACCTCTCTCTTTTTTAAATCTGCAGACCAATTTTAATATATTATGGGGAGCCAGAATTGCTAGCTCTTTTCCTCTAGCCTTGTTCAAGGATTTGGCCGTAAAATATGCATCGCAAACTGTTGGATGTGGAATGTATAGAAGGGCAAAGGTGATTGGCAAAACAAGCATCTCCTCTCCTAAAGCCTTAAATCAACAGCAAATACACTGGAAGTGAAAAAGTTATGAACCATGGAATAGATCTGAAGACAAGGAGAGTTGATGTATCTACATGTGTATAGTAAATTCGTAACATGTGAGCACAGGGATGGGCTACTGTGGCTTTCTAGATATTTTTGGACTTCAACTCCCATAATTCATCACTGTTGTTCATGCTGGCTAGGGCTGCTGGGAATTGTAAGCCAAAGATATCTGGAGGGAACATAGCTGGCCTTGACTATTATAGCATGATCATGGAAGGCCAAGCAGGGTGAGGATATGAAGATGGGATCAGGTCTGCTTTTCAAAAACAGGAAGCATGTTCAGCTGACCCACAAGTTGTATCCCCTTTTCTTTTTTGGCCAAGTGAATAATTTTCAGCAGTGGGATATATATGTGGAAACCAAAGCATTGAACTTCATGGTAAAGTTGCCATGACAGAAAAGCTTGCCCTTGACACTGGTCCTGTGTTGACCCCATATTCCATGAACAGGGAGTTGCCTATGATTGATGATATGTAGCTTAAATGTTTCTTTGTCCATGGAGACACACTGCACCCTCCATCCAATAAAAAGCAGTCCTTGTACCCTGCACCCATTGAAATCATGGGCAGTGGCCAGGTTGCAAAGAGTTTTGTGGCTGAAAGTCTGCTGCTGTTGTTGGCAGATGTTTTGGAAAAGGTAGCAAGGGCAGTGCTATAAAATCAGCAGGAACTCCAGCAAATTAGTGGCCTGTTTAAATTAGTGGTGGGAATTTTGCATCCCTCCAGATATTTTGGGGCAGCATTTTCCAGCATGCTTCACCATTGGTTATGCTGGCTAGGTCTGATGGGAGTTGGAGTCCAACAACATCTGGAAGGCTGCATGATTCCTGCCTCATCTCTACAAAAATGATGCAAGAGCTGTTTGTGCTCCAAATCATATAAGCACCAGAGAAAGTAGCAACTGCTTTGGATATCTCTTGCATAAAGATCACCAGAAAATTTTAGATATGGCACCTCTGAGGCAAAAATAGAATGAGCTAAATAATTTGATATACAGTCCGCCCTCTGCATCTACAGATTCCTTATACACACCTTGAAAATATCTATCACTGGGTTTTCTGGGCTGAGAATGTGGGACTAATCCAAGATGACCCAATGGGTTTTTGTGGCCTAGCAGGGAACTTAAACCCTGGTCTCTAAAGTCATAGTTTAATGCTCAAACCAATACATCACCCTGGTTCTCACACCATGCTATCTCTCATGCTAGTCTTCTCTAAATATGATTAAGTCTGGATCTAGCCAGTGTAAACATGCATGAAGTTCTTGTCAAGTATCCCTCTATAGCAGTGATGACAAACCTTTTAGGGGCTGAGTGCCCAAACTAAAAGGCTTTCTGGCACCGGGTGTTACCTGGTGCCAGGAATGGGATTTCTGGGCCATGACTTCTTCCTCCCACCCTCCCAGGTCTTCAGCTGCCTCCCCAGAGACAGCTGAAGGCCGGGGGGGGGGGTGGTGGGCAAGGGGAGAAGAAAAGGTGCGTGTCTCTTCCTCCTCCCACCCTCTGCACTATCCCTGGCTTTCAGCTGCTTCCGGAGAGGCAGTTGAAGACTGAGGAGGGTCTGGAAGGAGGAGGAAGGAGCACATACCTCTTCCTTCTCCTTCCCCTGTGCTGTCCCCGGCCTTCAGCTGCCTCCAAAGAGGCAGCTGAAGGCTGGGTAGAGTTTGGAAGAGGCAGAAAAGATGTGCACCTCTTCCTCCTCCTCCTCCCGCACTGTCCCCAGCCTTCAGCTGCCTCTGGAGAGGAATGAAGGCCAGGGAGGGTCGGGAAGGAGGAGGAACAGGTGCATGCCTCTTCCTCCTCCTCCCCGCCCTCCACGTGCTGGGGAAAATGGCTTTGTGTGCCATCTCTGGCACGCGTGCTATAGGTTCGCCATCACGGCTCTATAGTTTATCCTCCATTACTAGAGAATTGTAGACCAGGAACTAATTTGGCAAGGATAGGAAAGAGACTTGTAGTATACATGTTATCACTTAGGTGTCTGTAAGCTAAAAGAAAAGGATTCACCGTCCTCTGTTTTCAAGGAAGTTTGCAGGTTTTGTCAAGTGGCTTGGAATAAAAGTCTCTCAACATTTAATATTTGAGAGAACCCCCCAACTGTGCTCATCTTCTCACGCATGAGGAATAGACTAGTAGCCTGCCTCTAAGAAGAATTCTGTCAGCCTCCCCCTTTCCAGAGGAATGAGAGTAATTTCTTCCAAAATCAATATTCCTCATTCCTGACAAAAAAGATGTGACATAGTTACAGCTGTAAAAGTTTGCCAGTTCCGAATGGAATTTTTTATATTTTGAGATGCTGTAATTTTCTTGATAGCTTGAGGCTGGGTTTTTAAGTATGGGTACACTACTGCTGCATATTCATTTTCAATTTCCAACTCCAGAAAAGCCCATGATAGGTTTGCTTTAAGGTTGCTTTTAGCCGGAAACAACTTGAAGACGCACAACAGCAGCAAACTGAGTCCTGTGTCTGAGTGCTAGTTTTTTGAAGAAGTAATCCTGGCACATCAAAAACAAAAAACAAAGTTGGCATGAAGGAGTCTAGTCTAAGGACTATGTCATACTACACAATTATCATGCCATGTATGATTCTACTTTAACTGCTGTGGTTCCATCCAATGGAATCCTGAGATTTGCAGATTGTTGATGTTATTATGTGCCTTCAAGTTATTTCTGTATTATGAAAACCCTAAGGCTAAATCATGGGGTTTTCTTGCTAAGATTTGTTCAGAGGAGATTTGCCTTTGCCTTCCTGTAAGGCTAAGATCGAGTTCAAACCTTGTGTCAACACAACACTCACTACACAGTGCTAGCTCTCATTTACACTTTAGGGAGGGAAACTAAGGTCCCATTCCCATTTACATTTAAACTGTTTTGTGAATTGTATTGGCACCAGGTTGCAGATTTGATTGAGGCTGATGCCTAGTTTCCACTATGGAAGCGAATTATTTGAAGAATTCCATGCATTTGTGTTTTGTTTTGTTTTTTTGACACGCTTGTTGTTCACACTAGCTGGTCTTTTTTTTTTTTTAATAATGTTAAATATATGATGCACATCTATGTGTTATTGGTGCCAACTAGTTGGGCTGCTTCCTGGTGCTTTGGAGCTCCCAAGCCTCCCTGGCAGCAGGCAGTCCGGAGGATCTGGGATCCGGTTGGGAGGCATGCCCAAACAGCTCTTGTGGAGAGGAAACCAAGGGAGTTTTCTTGGTCAGTTTCTTCAGAGGAGGCTTTGCCATTGCCATCCTCTGAGGCTGAGAGAGAGGGACTTGCCCAAGGTCACCCAATGGGTTTCCATGGATCAGTGGGGATTCAGACCCTTCCGTCTCCCTCCTTTCTACCCCTCCCCAGGCATCCTCCTTTTCCAGGGTCATTATGCTGCTCCTGAACCAGAAGCCATTATCCCTCTCAGGATTGCTTAGGGCTCATTCCTACTATGATTTACATCAATTTTCTGATTGCTTTAAATGTGCCTCATCCCCAGTGGAAATGGTTTCAGATGCGACTGCGATTGTTCGGACTCGCTTTGAAGCAAGGCAAATGTAAAAAAAAAGAAAAAAGAAAAAAATCACTCTTTTCAGACACTAGTTTTTTTGTAGTTCTTTTGAAACAAAGCGATTAGCAAGCATATTCAAGAAGTGGGAATGATGGACCTGAATTGCATCACACTGGAAGGAAGGGATTACTGTGACAGAGGATTGGCACAGTTTTTGAGGGAAATCCACCATCTGTCCCCCTTTCTTTTCCCAGGACCCCTCCAACCTTTGGCCCAGGAGGAACTCCAAAACATCCTCCATTCTGGAGACCAGGATTTGAATCCCCACTGAGCCATGGAAGCCCACTGGGTGATGTTGGGCAAGTCCCACTCTCTCAGCCTCGGCAGTGGCAAAGCCTCCTCTGAAGAAACTGGCCAAGAAAACTCCCTTGACTCCTCTTCACCAGGGCTGTTTGGGCATGCCGCCCCCAATTCCAGAGCCCCTGGACTGCCTGCTCCCTGGGAGGCTTGGGAACTCCAGAGCACTGGGAAGCAGCCCAGCTGGTTGGCACCAATGACGCGTAGATGCGTCTCATATGATTTCTCTCCTTATAATGCTTCTATTTAGTTCAGTGGGCCCACTCACACTACACAATAATAGCACTACACTCCACTTTAACAAATCCCAAGATTCCAACATCCTGCGGAATCTTGGGATTTGTAGTTTGAGGAGACAGTAGAGCTTTCTGGCTGAGAATTCTAAAAATCACATCACAGTTACTAGGCAGAAAAACAAAAGGATGTAGTAGAGCCACCAGGCAGAAATCAATTAGTTACATAGAAGTCACCGGGCAGAAATGAAAAGGTTACATTGCAGTTACTAGGCAGAAGTCAAATTGTTACATTGCAGACAGGTGGGGCTAGATAACTCCAGTCTATATATAAGGACAATAAAGTTATATAGGGCTACAAGGATGGGCATACTACAACCCATGGGCCACATTTGGCTCAGGATCCCACTTTTGTGACTTCTAACATCCTCATTAGTTTGCTAAAGCTGCAAACTTTTTATTTAAAAAAACCTCAACTTTGTGCTCCAAAACCTAAAAACATGCAAAAATCTCCCACCAGAACCCATTATTCCTCAAATGCTCCTTTCCCCTCTGCATTCCCCCTCAAAATGTCAACAGGAAGTGAGATTTATGGAGGAAAAAATGGAGGTATTTGGGCTTGCTGTGTGCTCCATCTTGCAGGAAAATTGGACCCTTATCCTGACTTAGGGCCTCTGCAAATGGGCCCTTTGTGGTGTCCTTGAGGCACACCGGTGCAGCGTCTTTCAGGGCTGGCAAGAGGGAGGACTGGGGCCGAGGCGTCGGGCAGCCTCAGCCCCAATCCTCCGCTTTCCAGGGTGGCCCAGGGCTGCCCGTCTGCATCCTCCCCTTAGATCATGAAGTTCTAGTTGTTTTTTTTTAAATGAGTCTGGAAGGCAGAGATTTGTCCACCCTGTTTTAGAGACTCAAAGGGTAGCTCATGTGATCTGCTGGTAAAAATTGATATTTGGAACATGTTATTTGTTGTTCTTCCTTTGTTATTGTTTAAATAAAGTACAATAATTTTATTTTTATATGAAAAAAGAAAGCTTGTCCATTTGCTCTCTTTGCTGAAGAATCTCAGAAATTGAATACAGTTTAGAAATCTGAGCGTGTTCCCTCCCTGCTTCCAACCCCAACACCAGTAATGCTACCCTCCTGATTATTGCAGACATCGCAGCGAGAGAGGTTAGCAAAAATAGCCCAGTGCATGTTGGGACAGTAGTTTGGAGAAAATGAGAATCCTGTGGGAAGATGATCTTGTACTGTTTAAACATGATCAATACAGCTCCCAGCTATGTAGGTGAATGCAGACTCTGCTTTGATTTATGAAGGCGCCCAGCCACAGCATGTCATTCTCATAAGGGTGGTATGCATCTCAAAAGGAGAGAGAGTGCAGAGTGAGACAAAGACCCTCAAGACCGTCTTTTCTCTCCACCCTTCCTATGGTGTTGACCTCATTTTCAGACTTCAAAGTAAAATTCAAAGTCTGTTGCTCCTTTAAGGCTACACAATTATTGGGTGACCTAGTTCTGTCCTGCAGTTTTATGAAATGGGAGTGTGATTTTAACCCCCCCTTTCCTGTGGGAAAGCAATAATTACTTTCAAGGTGTTAAATGGATGTCACTTAGGACCTCTTCTGTTTTTTAATGAGGCAAAAGTGGGATGCAGAATAAATTACTTCTCACTCTGCTGTTTTCAGACAAGTTCTGTGACATGACTCCTTTTGAGTGAAACAGAATCAGAATAAAGAATATAATTTACTATCATAGTGATGATAGCCAAGACTGTATAGCCTAGACTTTCTGTAGGATCCTTGCTCAGTCGTGGAAGGAAGGTTTTGTCCTCCCTTGAACTGTCTCTCTTTTTTTCCTGTGGAGGCTACCATTTGCTTCTTCATGGAGGCTTACCATTTGCTTCATTCAACCTATACCTGCTGAAATTTCATCTTATGCACAACTAAAGAAGGTGAAGAGGTGTTTCTTTTTCTGTGTCCAGCAGCTGCTGTGAGCATCACCGGTATGGAGGCTAAATCTGCTCCTAAACACTTGTGCCTTTCTTAGATCTGAAGTGTATCACAAAATCCCCTAAGCGTTGCCCATGCTGACTGGGGTTCCTGAGGTTAAAGGTCAACAACATCTGGGGACCTAGTTTGAAAATATCTGAGCTAGAGTATAGTGAAACATGGACAACTCTCAGAGGCTAGGGTTAGCACAGGACCTTAGAGGGCTGTCCACCTGCTGCATTCCTCCAAAGATACAGTGGTCTCTCCACATTTGCTGGGGTTAGAGGTGAAGGACCCCCATGAATGTGGAAAAACTGCAAAGAAAAAACACAATTCTTTTAACCTAAGAGAACACCACTGTAGGAATCTCCAGGTCCTCCAGTGCAACTCTATGGTCAACATCTGCCAGAAGTTGATTATAGAATCATGCTGTAGGACCTACAAATGCCTAAAGAAGTGTTTTCTGTAGAAATGTGTAGGTTCTCCAGCACAACTCTATGGTCAGCTTCTGGCGGAGTTGCACTGGAGGACCCAGAAATTCCTAGAAAGGACATATAAATCGAAACCATAAATAATCAAATCTGCAAGAGTCAAAGCTGCAAACATGGAGGGCCAATTTTATTTTGAAAATATGCCTCAAAGTTCCCCCTGATATCCTATGTGGTCATACCATCCCTTGTAAAGAAGTTTGTTAGTACCTCCTTTCAAGGATTTGTCCAAACAAGATGGGAGATACCAACAAATACCAGGTGTAGGATACACTTCAGATGAAGTAAATAGCAATGGCATAGTGGGTTTGAGTGTAGGACTCTGACTCTGGAGACCAGAGTTTGATTCCCCACTTGGCCATGAAACATACTGGGTGACCTTGGTTAATAACAGCCTCAGAGGAAGGTATTGACAAACCTCATCTGAACAAATGTTGCCAAGAAAACATCATGATATGTTAGCCTTAGGGTCACCATAAGTCAGAAATGACTTGAAGGCACACAACACACACACACACACAACCCTGCTAAAATCACTGAGTGTTGCTTTCCTTAGAAAATCCTATGAAATTCATGGGGTCAGCATCAACAGGCAACTTGAAGACACATACAGATGCATAAGCAATGAAGATAAGTGACTGAAACTGAGCTTGGGAACTTCTTTATTCAAACCTATATTGTACCATGCTGGATCCCTCAGAAATCTAATAGCTTTTCAGCATAGCCTTGGGATGTTCAAGGAATAGATTTAAAAATGAGACTTGGGCAAAAATTGAATTTGTCCATAGTTTATCCCAAGTTTTAGCCCTGTGCATAGGTTTACATATACCGGTACTCTGAACTATCCTGTTTTCTCCTGCACTAAGAAACTTGGCCTTGATAGATATGGATGAACTAAATCAGTATGGTTTACCCTACATTGTGCAAAAGAGAACAGACAAACACAAATCCACTAAAATCTACCCACTCATTTGAGATCAAGTCACAAAAATACCACTATCTCACTCGTTCATAGAACAAAAGAGTGTGGTGGGCAAGGAGAGAGTGCAGAGCGATACTAGAATTATCATAACTTCTCAATAAATGGGAATGGAAGATTATATCCTGTGTTGAACTATTCCAGGAAAAATGAGTAAACTAGTAAGAGATCAGCCAGGCTAATTTGATCTCTGCTCACTTCTTAGTGGTTAATATTTTCCAGCAACAAAAACATAGTGGATGGTATTGGCAACTCAAAACACAGGAATAATCCCTGTTTAAATGTCATATCCAGCCCTCCTCACACAAAAGCCCACATGATGTTTCTGTAGTTTTATCTGAGTCATATGCTATTGCTTTTTCCTACCCGACTGTGTATCAGAGCAACAATAACAAATGAATTTGGTGGAATTATAGAATAAGGCTCATTTTAACAAGGATCTGCCCAGTGGGTTTAGGCATGTTCAGGTGGTGTTCGTGATTCAGTAAAATATATGAATTTCTATGTATTGGGGAAAAAGGCTGTCTAAACTGGAAGTATTATTTTCATCTCTATATGACTTTGTAAGCGTAATGAGCAGAATAAGTATTATGCCCCTTCAAGGATACTGTCACATATGGCAACTTGCCAAGGGTTTTCTTGGCAAGATTTAGTCAAGAGAGGTTTGCCATTGTCTTCATCTTGCCCAAGGTCATCTAGTCAGTTTCCATGACTTAGGGGGGATGCAGATGGGTGGCTGTGGGCTGCCCTGGGAAGCGACAGATTGGGGCCGAGGCTGCTCTATGCCTTGCCCTCAATCCTCCCTTTCGCCGCCTTCCACAAGTTGCGAAAGGGGTGCCCGAAGAGCCGCCATGCAGCTCTTTTGCACCTCTTCTGGCTCAGTATGTCTGGACGCTGAGCTGGAAGGACATCATCGGAGCTCCTGTCATGTGCAACGATGGACGCTCTGATGACATCCTCAGAAAGGGGGGGGGGCATCCGGCTGCCCCTCCCCTTCCTTGCCTCCAAGACGGCGCAAAGCGCCATCTGCAAAGAGGGTTGGTGGGGATTTCATCCCTAGTCACCAGAAGTCTTAGTCCAACACTCAAATCTCTACACCATATTGGCTGAATTATATTAATAAATACTTAAAGAGAGGATTGGTGAATTAACTGCATGAGAAGTGTGTACCTGCCAGAAAAGCTGAAACAATCTGACAAATGTTTTGCATGTTTTCCTCTACCACTGTTGCAGTTCTAAATGCACTGGCTTGGCTCCTGGGGAATTTGGGCGGGGGGTAAAAGTTTCTCATGTCCAATATAAAAGAACTGTGTTTAAGTATTATGTAGAGGTAACATTGCTGTATTCAGTTGGGTTCTTCTTTGCTAAGTTCTTTGGTGGTCCCTGAAATCCCCACTACCCAAAAGCCCTCCCACGCCAGCCCTAAAATTATAAAAAACTGGCATGATTTTTGGGAAGTTTTTACCCCAGAACCATGCAGAAAGTCCCCAAACACTTGAAAACAAATAAAATACCCTCACCCATACCCTCAACCACCCTAGAATACTATGTTACTCCAAAACAGCTCCAATTTTGTCCACAGTCCCTCTCAAAATAGCAACAGGAAGTGATGCACTTCCTTTCACTATTTTAAGAGGAGCTGCAGAGGAAAACAGGTATTTGGATGTGCTGTGTGACCTTTTAGGCTCTGGAGGGGAGAAATTGACCTCCTGCCCCTGCATTGTTGTTGACCCTTGCACTAGGGAGTACTTGAACTGAATTTTAAAAAATCTGGGTTCATTTCCTCATCAGCTCCTCCATGATGCTCACTGGGGAAAATATCTCCACCAGTCAGTGTTTTCCATCAGTCACTATCAACCTAGCCTTATCCTCACAAGAACAAATGTTCTTGTGAGGATAAAATGAAAGCAAACCAAGAACCAGGTATCAAGCTGAGAATGGGAATCTTTTGTTTTTGTACCACTGTTTTGTTAGGTCAGTTATGACTTATCTGAAAATATGCATTTGCTCTTGTTATCATAGTTCATTGAATTGCTTTAGTTAGGTACTCTAATCTTACCTAGTTACCTGTTTAAGTCAGTGAATTGGCTCTGGTTTGAAAGATGTGGCGGTGAGCATATGTGTGTCCCTTCCACAGTGACAGGTTTTTTATACCTTCAGAAATAGGCTTCTTTGACTGGCATAATGACATGCTCGACAAAGGCTTCACTCAGTTGTGAAGACTCTGTGCGGTGCTTTGAATTGAAGTGGTTCCCTTCTTCCCCAAATGAGGAAGCTGTCTGGTATTTTTGGTTTGTCTCTGATGAGGGAGGGTGGCTGTCTGTTTTATATTTCTTTTTCCAAAATGTAAAGGGGAAAAGTGCTCATTGCTGCTGTCATACTCTATTTTTTGCTGAAGGCTGGAATTTTCCACAAATGACTCTGTCATCCGGGTGGATTTGTAGTTCCCTGCCTGTGCTGGGCATTGTTTTTGCTCTGGCTAGATCTTCTCCCCTTACACTTGTAGCTCCCCAAGTGTTTTATTCCTTGCTCTGTTAATTGAGAACATGCGACTTGGAGAAGCAGACTGCAAAGGATATGTTCTTGATAAATGCCCAGATGAACCCAAACCAACTGCTGCAAAGTTAATTGTGTCAAAAAGAGATCCTTTCTGCAAAACAAAATGCAGCTGTACACGCATACCCTTTCCCTGGGGTGTATTCATGCAAAAGGTTTATCCTTAATTAAGCAATGTCTGGAAATACTTTCCAAATTGTATTGAGAAGCGAAATAATGACTTGCAAGGTTCAAAAAGGCAATGGAATGCTTCACACTTGAGGGGAGCAGTTGTATTCACTGTGGTTACACTGGTTTTAACCATGTGTCAAAGGGAAAGAGGCATTTCCAAATGTAATGGGCATGTGCCTCAGTGTTATGGCTGATTTCAGTTCCTTAGCATGTGTCCCTAAACATTTTGAAACACATGTTTTGCTCTCACAATGTATATGTCAATGACAACAACCATCTGTGTAATGCCGCACCCATGGTGAATACGATTGCCGTAAGAAGTGCTTGGGAGGATGCGCTGTAGTTTAATAGCCACGTGTTAATTATACTGCACATCTGAACCCGTTCAGAATTGCTTTAACTATCATGATTCCCAGTTAAGTAAGAACATGGGACAGCAGTACTGTAAAGAGGAAAAAGCATTACACTTTCAGATTTGTTCTTCTGTTGTAGTATAATGCATGTAGTATAATGCACGTTCCAGAGTTTAGAAGCGTGGAATGTTTTTCTGAGCATTTCATGCAGCAATCATCATGCTCATCAATAGTGTGGCATTGCACTAATGTTTCTTGTTTGAAATGGCACCCCTAAAAAGCCGAATTAGTGATCAGAAATAACTTCCAGAAGACTACACTGCCCCATTTTGAGCTCCAGGAGGCTGACATCATAACCATTGTTACGGTAACTGGGAATGATAGCTTGTTACTTTTAGTCACTTCTTGGAATGTTGGGGGACGATGGCTGTTTTGGGATGTAGAAACAGCTGCCGTTTTACCCTGAAAATGTCACTGCACATCTAATTTTCTGGCACAGAGGACGTATAGTGTGGTTCAGAGATGGGTTAAATTGCATGTAGTTTCTCTTGACATTAATAGGGATTCAAAGAAAATGTGTTTTGGATGAAGGGGTAGCCTTCAAAGGATATCCTTTATCTTGAGATGTTCCATTACAGTAGCATAGGTAGGAAAATCTGCCAGTTCTTCTGGCTGTGAAAATTGCTTAAAGGAAAAGGATATGTTTGTGGATAAGACTGTGTGAACCCTAAAGACAACTGTACATGAGAAAAATGTACTGCCACATTAATTTTCTTTGATCTTGTAATCTCTCCTTTTAGTATTTTTTTAAATCTCTAAATGTTTTGGGAACTAGAAGAGTTTCTCTCACTAAAGGATACATTTCATCTCTTCATTTTGGTTTTTCCCCTTATTATGGATGTTGTATGGTTACCTTTTTGATAAAGCTAGTTCTTATTGTTCAGATTTTGCTTCAATAAACAGCAGGTGTATGCATATATGATAGCTTTGCACCAGGTGCCTCCTGGTGCAATTTCGCCTGAGCTTATCATGAAGATTAGAGATAATACAGTTGGTTTCTCTTTTCATGGTGGTCCTGATAAACATCCTACTTTAGGTAGCTTTGTTCAACAGAGATAACGTAATGGCTTTTGCTGTCTGGTTGTGATGGTTTTGAAGTGAATGCTCTATGGGAGAAAATCTGTTTTATTATGAGACTACAGTGGTGGAGTTGAGTAATGATTGTTCCTTTATTCATGTTCCCTTTCAGGGTGCTTGAACTGACTTGGAAGTGTACTTCAGAACAACACCACACTACTTTAGAGGTTTGATGGGAAAGGAGGAATGTTTACAGGGCATTCCAGGCACAACACAATGACAGTGGAACTGCTGGAACATTCCTCTTAATCCAAGGGTGATCAAACTGTGTCCCTGAGACTGCATGTGGCCCCCAGGGAACTTGTGGGGCCCACAGATTATCCACATTTTCCCTTTTCTGACCCAAAATGAGGTGAAATGCTTCTCTAAGGGGAACAATTCACCTCTTAAATATCCTGCAGAATTCCCCATGCATTAATTTTTCAAAACTAGAACCTGAACCACCGTGTCCCTTATTTTTTATTTTTTTCATTTGGGAGTCTGTGTGCTGCTGCCTAGAGGGTCTTGGGGCTGAAAAGTGACCTCTGGAGGTGCTGTGTGTGCCATTTCTGCCTTAATCTCTCTTCACCACTAAGTCTTATGAGGCCACAAGAGATTTCAAAATTTCAAAATTCAAATTCATCTCAAATTCAAAAGAGAATCTGGGGCCTTTCATGTTCACCAAAGAGGATTTGCCATATGGCATATGGCGAATGGAATAGAGGGCTCTGTGAAAACAGACATGACATGCTTTGTTGTTGTTATGTGCCTTCAAGTCACTTCTGACTTAAGGTGAACATTTTTAACTTGTATGTGTATGTGAAAGAACTTACTCTGGAGCAAGGTAATATATACCTCAGTGCTACTCAAGCGATATATACGCCAGTGCTACTCAAAGTGGTTGCTTGAATCAGTGCTGAGCCCTGAGCCATCGGTTGCAAGTCTACAGAAAGTTTCCAGGAAAGAAAGAAATAATTGTAGTCAATGGGCACAAATATGCTACTGCCTCCTGGCATGTAAGGGGAAAAATACAGCTGGTCTTGCTCAATGATAGCTTGAGAAGCACTCATATATTTGACTATTCCTTTTCTGGCCCTGAGTAAGTAGACAGCAACACACTGTTGCAAACAATTTTAATTTCCGTTTAAAGTTTTAGCATGCAAAGTATGTGTCACCTGCCAGTCAGGGAAAGACTGTCAGTCCCTGATAAGCTATTGTTTCAGGCCATGCTGGACCTTCATGGCTTGGGTTATGTATGCAATCCAGGCAATTTTCCTTGAGGCTGATTGAATTAGTCCTGTCTGAACAGTTCCCAGCATGTGAACATTGGTAGCATTTAATTTGTCCATCATATCTAATTTTGAGTTATTCCCTCAAAGGTTAAACTGGTTGAAATGAAATGGAGTAACTGTGAGTTTAAAACAGCTAGCCTGGTATAGAAGTAGAATAGTTGTTGTATGAACATTTTTTATTGTAATAAAATCCCCTTTAGCAGAACAGAATATGGCAACGTCACTTGTGTGTGTTTCTCATGACAACTCTGTTTGAACACTTCTAACATCAAATCCAGATTTAAGCTGTTGTACATTATGTGTAAGTCAAACTGCTGTGTAATAGACCCATAAATAGAAGAAACGCTGAGCAATCAGTTGCCCACAGTTTCTTTGGGAAGCCAGTTCTACCTGATGTTAAAATCAGTTGAATTACACTTAAAAATTATCCTTGGTACACACAATGGATCCAATTTCCTGTTTTGATGAATAGAATAATTACATTAACTAGAATACTGCATGACAGTACAAAAGCCTGACCCAGGTATTCTAAAATCTGATGTTAATTGTAGCTTTGCCAATGAGTACATAGAATTGATCAGAACTTCTGTTTTGCTCTCCTGTCTGCCTACAAATACTTATATTTGTTGTTTTGGTAGGTTTACTACCTGAAAAGCAGGGGTAAAGGTGGGAAACTTGCATTTTTATAAAATATCCTTGCAACCAGTCCAAAAAAACTACTAGGTTGCAAAATTTTAATAGCCTATCTGTTCATACATACATGTGCTGTCAAGGGCCTATTAAGGGTGGAGTGAGAGAAGAACCACATTCTTCCAGTATGTAAAAACATTCTGGTCCCTTGCTTGGAGGCTGTTTGCTGACTCCGGGGTGGTTAACAACAACAACAAACTAGGCAATTGCTTCTTGTCATCTCCAATTTGCTGAAATTGGTAGATGGAATTCCTGTGAAAAAAGAAGTGCATGGTTGCCTATCATTAAGGTTTATTGAATTAATACTGATACATGTGCTTTGGAGTGTTTGATGTGTTTCACATCAGGGACAGCTGAAATCTGGTTAGTTATGCCTATGGAGTTTTCTGATTCATGTTTTGGATATCCATGGAATCTTCACAGATTGTCTGATGTTTACTTATATTTAGGAAGTGCAAAGAACTGGATATTAATCTAAATGCTGCATCTGTTGATTAATTTTAATGGGAACTGTGCTGTCAGAATCCAGAACTACCAGTCAAATCTTTTTCCACTGTCTTTTGTGCTATGGTAGAAATTCATGGAAATTTTGTTTCCAAACGACATCTGAATCAGTGGAGCCAAAGTATTTCTATGACATTGGTACTATTCTGTCAGCAGTCTTGCAAGGTAGCCTAGTGTTAATCTCCATGGTGCAGATGTAGAACTGAAACAGAGAAATTACTTTGTCCAAGTAGGTTAGGTGTCAGTCATATTTGAATGAGCTTTCCTAGTTCTCTGTTTAGTCTTTCGTGCTATGCTTAATGAGCTCTCAGTAATTAAACAGAGTTCTTGGCTTGTGTTGACTTGTAAGAATAGTGGGCAGATAACAGAGATGTAATTCTCTAATTTGCTTCACAAATGAAGTAACAAGTAATTTTATTAATATTTTTCTGTAAGAAAGTCTTCCAAAACTGCATAGTTTTCAAAGACTGAAGTTGGAGACTTATTGTGCACAAAATTCTCACATGTTTGTTTTGTACAGAAAACAGCATTTTCTGTGCACGAAATAAGATTTTGTGCAGAGAAAATATTTTTTTCTGTGCAAAGCAACCACTTGCAAATTTTGCATAGAATAAATCCTGGACTACAGATTCTTCTCAGTTAGGATTCTTCTTGTCAGGGGTTCTTGACACCTGAAAACATATTTTTTGGCTATTTTTTAAATGTTTGGATTACAGCATTCCCATCCCTAGCAGATATGTGCTATGAGCTAATGCTATTGCAAGCAGAAACATTTGCACACAGGAGACCAGAGAGAGTAGATTTGATATGTGGCGGTGAAGTAAGAGTAGTCAGAAGGGAGGATTAAATGTCATCCTGCCACTACCCTCTCCACTGTTTGTAAGTATCATTAAACATATTCTGTGTTAGCCATGTTGGCCATGCAGCAAAATACAACCAAATCCAAAATCCACAAAATAATGATACCTTTATTGCCACAGCTAAAATGCATAAAATATATAATTCAAGCTTTTGAAGCTTCACTGGCTTTTTTACCAGAAAAATCTGTTGAAAATCATACTGGGGAATAAAAGTCATGTTAGATGCTACAGGTTTGCGTTTTGTCTCCGATGTTACATGTCAGTTGTCAGTTACGATGGTCTAAGGCAGGGGTAGGCAACCTTTCCCCTTTAAGGGCCGAGGGACTTCAGCTCCCAGAATCCCAGGAGCTATTGGCCAACATGAGACTATTGGCCAACATGGCTGAGGCTTCTGGGAGCTGAAGTCCCTCAGCCCTTAAGGGGAAAGGTTGCCTACCCCTGGTTTAAGGGATATGAGTGCAGGTAGAGACCACTTTCCATCTTGGTGGTGTGGGGACTGGGGGCAAAGTGCAGTAAACACAGGTAATAAACTTTCAATGTTATTAGTAGCAGCAAACAAACTTACATGGAAATCCAGGCAAATTAACTGCCCCTTTCCTATGCAGAGAACATTGAATTTCTCAAGAAGTCTGTGTAGTGATACATCTGGAAAAACCTTTAGGTGCTGTATAGGTAAAACTTGCCAATTGTAGTATAAATGAAAGAGTTTTATCTTCGTTGGAGGTAGAAACCTCAAAGGGTTAAACCCCTGTTCATTAGCTCCCTCTTGTTCAGGGGTAGGCAACCTTTCCCCTTTAAGGGCCGAGGGACTTCAGCTCCCAGAATCCCAGGAGCTATTGGTCAACATGGGACTATTGGCCAACATGGCTGAGGCTTCTGGGAGATGAAGTCCCTCGGCCCTTAAAGGGGACAGGTTGCCTACCCCTGCTCTTGTTAAAGTTTCCCTTATTGTGGTAAAATTTGCTATTTCCAAATCCAAGAAAATATATTTGGGGTAGCTGTGTTGATCAGGCAGCAAAATACAACAAAATCCAAAATCCACAGAGCCATGATACCTTTATTAGGACAATAAAATCATAATGTAAGCTGTCAAAGTATCACTAGTATCATTAGCAGCTTAAAGAGCTTTAAGGTGTTGCCATTGACTAGCAGTTCTGCAGTGTTTTATAGCATCATGTTGTTGTTGATGCTAACTGCCTTCCTGTCGATCTTGACTGCCCTATGGATGAGATATTTCCAGCCCTTCCCTTTACAGGAATCATTCAGAGTATTTAGTTTTTAAAGGAGCTACTTTGGCCCCTTGCTTGTAAATGACTTTTCAATGCACCAACTTTTCTTCCAGCTTCCAAGGTACAGTTTGCATAGATCACACTTGTGAATTCTTGTGAATTTTGAGTCCTATTTTGGCAATTTATTAGTGAGCTAATGTTGCTAAGGAAAAAGGGATGAGTGAACCTGTGACCTTGTAGAGTTGATTCATGTCCTGTGACGCTGAGCATATGACTTCTTATAGGGCAGGGGTAGGATTCTCACTGCTTATGTATACATTATCATTCTATTTTGTTTCATATCTTTCCTACATTAATAGATCTTGGGGTGGAGTACAGCCAAGCAACACTTTAAAAAAAGTTATTCTACAAAAGAGATTTTGAAAAAGAAAGAGGCCATATTGCTTCTTAATCAAAGCTTAAGATCTGCTGGTGAGCAATACCTTAATTATGGTTACATATCAATTCACAAAATATGCAGATTTTCAGGTTCTTCAGAACTCTCCATCAGGCTATGCTAAATAATTAGAGACAAAAATAAAATGCAGTCACTTTGGAATACCAGGCAACACCGTTATATAAGTTTCAAGATACTCAGGTTTTGGGCTTAAGAGATATCTCCAGGAAACTGAAATCAGCAAATAGGGTTCTCTCCCCTTGTAATAACTCAGTGAAGAAGGCCGGGCCAAGAGATTGTCCTTGACTAGATGCTGTATGTTATATTCCAAAGGAAGAAACTGGAAAATCCATCAATGAATATTTCTTGCCTAAGAAAACACTGTGAAAGGCTGTGTGTTAGGGCTAACAGTACATAAATAATATGATCATTTGTTAAAAGTTAATCTAGTCCCAATAAGACTTAAAATGTATGGTACCCCTTTTGGGATGACTAGTGCGTGTGTTTGTGTGTGTGTACTTTGCCCCACAAGCTTCAGTGCCTAACAGCTTGGGATGCAGTGTACACAGGGATTCATTTTTCATTGCTGGATGTAGAAATAGCATCCCCCCTCCCTTTTTGGCAACATCACAGAAAATTAGTGAATACTTTCTTGATGGACGTAAGGCGTGTTCCATAGACCTGAGATTTCTGAATAGCACTCTCCCCACCTTTGTTTAAGGCATTTATATTTAGTGAGTGTTTATCTATTAGAATAAATAAAATTGATTTAACTCTATAGCTTGCCTTAGAGTGCAGGGTAAATACTCCAAAATAACTGCAATAACACAGGGTTGTTTTTGGCTGCCATCCACAACTGCTCTCTCCAAGCTTGTCTATTTGAAGTCTCTGGCATTATTGACTTCAGAGTGAGCAGTTTGTGGATAGCAGCCAAAGTGATGTAGGTTTTTATTTTAATAACAGAGAAATTGCCCTTGGGAGTACTTAAGAGTTTTCTTCTGGAGAAGAACTTCTTCTGGAATTAAAACCTGACTATTTTATCATCTTTTGCTTGTGTTTCCATTTACATTATTTATATTTTCCCTATGTACAACGGCAGCTCCACTCATCATGCAGCAGCAAATTTCAGTGAATTTGACATTGTACCTCAACCAGTCCCCTGAACAGACCTGCATTATGTATACATTTCTTCTAAAAATCTCATTCTCATTTTAATTTTTCTTTACCTTCACACAGTATTTTGGTGGTACACCTAAAAATTATAGTTGTTGGCATATTTCTATCAGACATTGATTCCATGGTAGCTTTACATAGATGGATAGATAGATAGATAGATAGGAAGGAAGGAACATAAGTCCATGGGATTGTGTATCTTGTGACAGATGTACTCTTGCGCCTATTTAATTCATATGAATGTGTGTGTAATTATCCAGACAAAGGTACGCCTTGTCCTTTTCATGCTTAATATGTGTGCACATTAGTGTAAGAATTTCCATGTCCTGGTTTAAAGGGAATCTAGTCCATTTTAAAGAAAAAAAGGATAAATTTAAAACCAATAATGATAATAATAATAATAATAAGTTCTATTTATAACCCCCCCCCTCTGCTTGGCAATCGGGGCGGCATACAACAAATTAAAAATACAACAGGTAAAAACATTCCATCCTCCCGCCCCTAACCCACCCACCCCTTAAAACAGGATTAAACTATCATAGAGTTAAGATCAAGTTCACAGATAAAATACAGTCCAACCAGATTTGGTGGAAGTTAAGTTAAACATGAGGGAATTGGTGTGAGCATTTACACTAAATATTTTAATTAGTACAAATATCTTAAGATTTCTATTAGGAAGAAGGATTAATGTGTCTTGATATACTGAATATACGAATACAGTGGGACCTTGGTATCCCTGGTGTATCCATTCTGCCCCCCACGGTGGATACTGAAAATCGTAGGACCTCAAGTCCCATTCTTCCTAATGGCGGCACGATGTATGTGTAACCGCTAGCATGGCTGTGTGCATGTGCCGCGATTGGGGACAATGGGGGCTTGCCGTCCACAGATGCTTAAATCCACAGATGGCAAGTCTGCGGATAAGGAGGCCCTGCTGTACTGTAGTATAGCTTTGTGTGTGTGTGTTTTAAATTGTGTTAGAATATCCTGAATGTATACATTACACATTAATTGTTGTTAATTGTTAATAATTAATATTGTTCTAATTAATAGTTTCATTCTATTTTATGTTTATAACTATTCTTTTAAATTGCAAGCTGCTTTGAGTCCAAATTTTGGGAGAAAGGCAGGATATAAATAAATATACTTCGAATTACTTTAATACAAGCATTCATACAACAACTACCACTATTCCCCCCACATATTTTGCCGCTTTTCTTCCTTTAAGGACCTTCTGGTAACAGGTTTTCTAGCCTGAGTGAATGTTGCCTAGTAAGTTTTTGCTCTGTCATATGATAGGTAGCAATAAGGCTGTTGCTACTTTCTTTGTGATTTCTTTTTTTGCAGGGAAGAAAAGAAGAGAGAGCAGAGTGTGACTAGTTGTGAAACTGGACACTTTCTTTCATCTTTATGTAGCAAAAGATATTTTAGGAACTGAACCCCAAGCTGAACCTGCCCAAATTACTTCAATGCAAAATTTAATATAAGGCTCCTCTTCTCCTTTTTGTCTGTAGAACTGGAGATAAATGTTTGCTTTTTTAAAAAATAGAATTGAGTCTCATTTAGTCATTTGGGATTAAATATGGGCTCTGAGTTATAAAAGTAATATAGTATTACTGTATTGTTCTGGGTGGCAGCATATGTAGTAAAAGTGGAAGTTAAACATGGGGGAGAGAAAGGAAGTAAAGGAGATGTGGAAGTAACCGTATATCAGGGGTAGACAACCTAAGG
>CM034708.1:122226731-122241696 GCA_020142125.1 Phrynosoma platyrhinos
GAGAAGAAGTTGCACACAGGCATACTTGTCAATGTTATCTAGCCAGTCCTTGAAATTGGTGTCCTCCCAGAAATGTTCAGCTACAGTTCTCCTTGATGATGGGAGCCATAGGCTCCCAAATTGAACCATATTGGGTTGGGAGCTGAGCTAGATTATGAGATAATTGGACTTGGAGGGGAGGAGGTGGGAACTCTCAGGAAGTAGAAAAATACTTTATGGCTAAACCTTCTCAATTGTTTTTATACAAATAGTTTTTTAATCCTCTCTCTAATACAACATTGGCTAGTTATATTAACACTCCCCTCTTGGATTTTAAGGTCAGATTATTTAATTGAAAACAAAAAGCAGCTATAACAATAAAGTACTGGGCATCAGTCAAACAGCTATTTACAAAGATTCTAAGCTACAGGAATCAACTACAAGAACTGTTCATATTTATGCTTCCTTGAATGTTTGTCTTTCACTGGTGAATTATACAGTAGATTGATGGGGAACCTCTGAAATTAAACAGGAACAGTGGACACATTGCTAGTGAAGATAAAATGGCATTTTAGATAGCAAAATAGGGAAGTCAAAATTTATGATGGAGACTTTGCTTTGGCAATACTGAGGCTGCATTGAGAGTATTTGCTGTCCAGAGGGTTGCAATTTTATTTTAATTCCACATTGTGAAACATTCTTGTCTGAGCAAGTTGCCACCTGCTTGCATTTTTGTCATTATTTTCTGTTTGCTAATTACATGGACCTTTTGTGGGTGAGATGTATGGGCTTGCTACTTAAAAATACTTCTTTCCTTTTCACTATTGTGAAGGCATGTGGTGGTGGGTCTTGTTTACTTTTTCTGCTGACTGAATTGTGTTTGGTTGGTTTTTTAAAAAATGATCAATTCTTTAAAGCAGCTTGCTAATAATTTTGTGTGTGTGTGTGTGTGTAGTTGTTGTCATCTGTTCTTGGCAAAAATCCTATAAAGTAGGAAAGCAAGAATTTTGTAAAGTTGGCTAGCCACTGACTTATTCATGACCGCTAATGGAGCAGTCCTATATACATCTACAGTCAGCCCTCCTTATCCACAGATTTGTTATCCTTGTATTCAAACATCCACAGCTCCAAAATATTCCAAAAAAATATAAATTCCAAATAGCAAACCTTGATTTTCCATTTTATATGAGGGACACAGTTTTGCAGTGCCATTATATTAAATGGGACTCGAGCATCCACAGATTTTGTTATCCACAGGGGATTCTGGAATCAAACCCCAGTGGATAATCAAGGGCCCACTGTACTCAGGAGTCCCACTGAGTTTAATGGAGCTTACTTCCATTTGAGCCAAAGGATTTTAGCCTGAGTTAGGATCCATGGCTTAGTAAGGATTTGAACCTGGATCCTCCAGTACCCTATAAAACGCCCCATTGTTGGTTCATTTAGTTTGTTCCTGTGCCTTCCCCTCCCTTGGGTATATAAATTCAGCCTTGACCTTGGCAAAGTCTTTGAATCTAAATTAGATCAGAATAGTTCATGACTTATAAGAGAAATACATACTCAGATAATGCAGATTCATGGCAGTTTTTCTTGACTGCATCTGAGGCTGATATCTGTGCATGCACTTTAAGCAGAAGGCATATATAGTAACGATGTCCTCAATATATTTAGAATAATAACTTTCCACTTTGAACCTCTTTCAGTGTTGATAGGTACATAGAAAGGTGCCCACTGGCCTGTCAAGCTCCAGTAGTTGGGAATGTATGGCTCTTTACATCTTGTTGGACTGTGTATCCCATCAGCTCTAGCCAGCACAGTTAATGGAGAAGGATTACAGGAGTTAAGAATCCAACATGTTTTGGGGTTCATGCTTCCTATTTTTGGTCTGTACTATCAGGAGGTCAGTCTGCAAGTTTTCAAACAGGAGTACTTTTAGCTGGTGCACAGTAATGGCATATATTTAACCTGGGATTGCCTTCATGCAAACCAGTTGCTCCCCAGCAGAAGTATGGATCTTTTGCTGAAAAACAGCTGAATTAAGGAAAGGATTTTCGCATATGGATTCTTTTATGACCAACTGAACTCTGGCTAGGGCTAATAATGGGGTTCTTAACAGCTGTATATGAATTGAGTGCATATCTGAATGCTATCTCTGTGACTACACATTTTGGGACAAGATTCTTAGTGAAAGGAATCTCTTTTAGAGAAACTTGTGAGCTTTACTTTCTTGATCCTCACCTGAAGAACTCTCTTCCATCAAATTGGGAATATTGTTTGGACACCAGTAATTAATACTTCAAACAATAGGTCATTGTTCTAGGAAAGCTGATATAGGTTATCTTTATATGGGCTTAGTCAATAGCTTTGCATGGTTTTCCTTTAATACCTGTTAGATGACAATAGAAATACTGTGCTTCAGCTTAAAAATTTAACCCTGGTTACAATATCCCTACCCCATATAGTCTTCTGCTTGTAGGGCTTCTTGAGTTTTGTTGTTCTTTACCTCTGAGAACACCAACTCAGTGTTGAGTGATTTATTTTTATTTACTTATTGCATTGTGAACTTGTCACAGGATGAGCACACTCTGGTCTATAAATTGGCATAGGAAATGCTTTTCATTTGAAGATCCTTCTGTTCCTGCAATCACAAAATAATAAATTATAGTTTGACCTTAACTAGACTGCAAGATTAAGTGATGCGGTGATGTGATCCAGTGGCTATTCAAGGGGATCAGAGCTGAGCTAATTTGGGACTTTTTATCTTGCATCTGTCCTGACCCTTGGTGTTCTTAAAAATAATATATCAAGCCACTCCCATGGTTCCTATTTATACATTACATTGCTATGTTTTGGTTAATCCTGAAATGTTCCTGTCCACAAATTACACTGATGTGTTTTTGTTTATCCTGAAATGGGCATAAAGTGGGAAATGAATATTTCAGTTTCACTGTCTTCCTAAGCTTGGTGCCTTCTAGACAGATTGGATGACAACTTCCACTATCTCCAACCTGCATAGTCACCCTTTTTCCAGCACACAGAGAGGAAATACAGAGAATTAGCAATAGGAGACAATACTGGTGCTTTCCTGTATTGCCAGCTGTTTTTCCTGTGTGTTGTTGTTCAGTGGAATTTGGGGCACTGAATCATGGGATGAGGAGGGGGACTTTAAGAGGCCTAATGCTTCAGAGATTGCCAGCTATTGAACTAAGCCCATTCTTTTTTTTTTTTAAATTTTGAAAATAGTTTATTGAATTAAAAACGCAAATACAAAGAACAAAACAAAACAAAATACAAAACAACACATACAAACGAACAATCAAACATACCATTACCTGACGTTATTACTATTATAACATACAATATATCTTCATTAAATTATTATCATCATAATTCATTAGTAATAACTACACCTTTAATACACTCACTCATTCTTTCTTTCATAACTAAAATACTTCCCGCTAGTTACCCTTGTGCTTAGCCTGAAATAATTACTTCTATCTTTTCCTATCTAAGTTATATTACATGCCATACATTGATGATTCCTCATACTATAGTTTATAAATTGCTTTTCAGTATTTATTCATTCTACCTATCAACTAAGTTTTATTATTCACATTTGTCTTCTTAATCAGCCATATACAACATCAATACATACATTAAAACGCAGTTGCCCTCGTTTTTCTATATACTTCACAAAACATTTATTGGCATTTTCCACCCATTTCTTGTCCAGTATTCAAGAACTAAGCCCATTCTAAGTTTTACATGTTTTGCCCTTGGGTTATCCTCATGGATGACCTCGGTCTGCGATGTGTTTTATCACTGACTGAGTTGTTTTATCTGTTGCTTCTGTTCTGCTGCTTTATTGTATAATATTGCATTCTTTGGCATGGTGTTTGTACCATTATGAACAGCCCTGGAATTTAGATAATGAAGAGTGGCATAGCATTAAATAAACAAATTCTCCTTGTGGAATTTCCCCAGCCATAGACCCAGCTTTTTGTGGTACTTTATGCTGCATTCTTTCTATTTTCACCATCCAAAAATTCAGGTATGAGGATCCACACTTTGACAATCCCACAGTAGCCAAATGTACAGACATAGCTTTGTATTATCTGTGTAGAAATAGAAGATAGTTGCAAGGCTGTAGCCATAATAATAATTTGCATATACAGTCAACGCTGGTGAAGTGGTCATGTTGGTAAAGGGTCGTTCCATTTCAGGTATGAAAGATAGGGTTCCAGATTATAGATGAAAATCGGATTACGTAGAGGGTTCTGGAACATATCCCTTGCATAATAAATGGGCTGACTGTATATGATGCTGGATGTGTTTTCTAAATGCTTTATGTTGGTTGGTCTGATAATTTTTGCAACAACCTCTTAAAATGGGCCAACAACTCCTATATTATATGAGCTATGTAGTGTATGTATAGGATCACAGTTCAACTAGTTATTAATCAGAGAAATTTAAGGTGTAAATTTTAGCCTTGAAAGCTGGCACATTTATGCTGTGAGATGACTCTCTGTAGTAATCAGTGGGAGTATTTGTTTGTGTTGTGAAAAAAACCTTCTCAGAAACTGAGGGCTTTTTGAATTGGTTTTTCATTGGAATTTAGGCATATGTTTATACTTGGTCATGTCTCTGTGGTTCACAGAAATCTCACTGATTGGGGGTGGTGTGATTCACTGTCATTGTATAGGAACATGAGGAACTAAAATTCTAGAAACCTGGTAAATCCCCAAGCCTGATTTCCCAATAGTAGTGAGCTATGGAGAAAGATCAGATCCCAATGAGGATTTGAGAAGTTACATAACTAATCAATGAGAAGGAAACCTTGGCACTGTTGAAGCATGTTATCTTACTCAAAATGTTATGCAAAGTAGCACTGAATTAGAATATTGTGAAAAGTTGTAAAGTAACACATGTCACTCTTGGATTAAATTTTTAAATTTTATCACTCCACAGAGATGTCTCTGTTTCTGGGAATATTCTCTTAGGGCATAAGCTTACATTTGGCATAATACTGTTTGGACTTCTGGACCAGGGGTAGGCAACCTAAGGCCCAGGGGCCGGATGCGGCCCCCCATGGCCTTTGGACCAGCCCCAGGCCAGTCCTGCCGCCACCTCCTGCCGTGATGATATTAATTATTGTTGTTATTACTTGTTCTTGGGGTTTTCTTGGCAAAATCTCCACAGGGGTTTTGCCATGGCTTTTCTGGGACTGAGAGAGTGTGCATGGATATTTTTTAAATTAATTTGTTTTTAAAAATATTTATTTATTTATTTATTTATTTATTTATGGTGCTTTGGCCCCCCAATTGTCTGAGGGATAGCAACCCGGCCCCTGACTCAAAAAGGTTGCCTACCCCTGTAGTTGACATTTTATTTCCTTATGGTGCCACCACAATTTAGTTTATGTTCAGTTTGGATCAGTCCACATTTATCAGATAAGTTTTGGTTTTTACTCACCACATATAAACACAGTGTACAGTTGGACCTGCTTTGCTGTGTGGAGTTATTTAAAAGGTCATGTGGATCAGCTGTCAGTCATGTGAAGTTGTAACATAATGGATGACATTTGGAGTAATGGTGTGATTAAACATAGTATCTGCAAGAATTCAACAAAATATTGGACTAGCTAACACCTTTAATTTCATATGCAAGATCTTATTCTCTCAAAACCTGTGAATTGAGCTAAAGGGGCTTTGCAGGCCAGAGGTTGCCCATTGGTGCTCTTTGAGAAATGTCTTCCTAGTATAATTACTTAGCAACATTGGTTGATATGGGAGTATGATTTTCTGTGTGTGTTCATGGATGCAGTACACTGGTTAGTTTTTGTTGATATTCGGATGTGGTATGCAAGGTATAGCAGATTATAGTGAACAGCTTCTTCCATCAGCCTTTTCATGCTAAAAGCATGCAGACACGTCTTGTACTTCTAAAGTAGAGCTTTATTGTTCCATAAAGTAAAAATAAGAAAAGAAAACTTACAATCCACCATAGGATCACATCTTGCTGATGTTGTAGAAAACAATAGAAAAGTTATAGATCCATGTTTTCAGATCCAGGAATTACATTATAAAAGCAGTATAAGCATACTCAAAAACTAAAAGCCAAAAACTCTATAGTTAACCACTGCCGAACACACATGCACACACAGTGCTTGCATATATAAACAAAAACCGAACAAAGGATACTTTGACCCTTCCCATACTCCACCTTCTAGGTGTTAACCTTATGCTGATTGGATAATGCCTGTATGATGTGTTTTAACCCAGCCTCTAGCTGTCCATCATCCCCCATGTGACTGCTTTTCCCATGAGCTCAGATGTTGTTGTACTGTTTATCTTTTTCCCAGCTAAAACTGTACTTGTTTTGACTTCTTGGCCACCTGCTGTTGAGTTCTCTTTGTGTACTGTAGATGTTGTTCCCATGAGGAAATTTCCATACACACATCTCTACATTTCATCTTTGACTGTATAACCCATCCATATTCCAACAGTTTTCCAACTCCTATTGTAGCTAATGGGATTTAAGTAGGGGTAAATTCTGCGTGCTGGATTCTGGACTGTGCCTTTAGCAAGAAAAGTGCTTCTATTTCATTTAAAGCAAACAACAGAGAGAAATTTTCTTAAAGCACTGCAGAATCTTGCCCTGACAGTCACTGCAGCTTGTTTGCGGGGTTTACCAATTCCATATAGACTTGCTTGCTGCTTTTTTGTTCACTTGAGATTGAGATTGCTCAATAATGATGTTGGCTGATTTTTGTTCTTTTACTTTTCCACATTTTCAGGCAATGCAGCTGTGATGTAATGTACTACTCATCTCTTACAGTCTACTGAGTCACTTTCATCTCCTTAGAATCACACCCTGAAACCATGGATTGAGTGCTGCTGTTTGTGTGCTCTCTGTAGTCAATAGCATCAACAGTGTCCCTCCAAGGAACAATAAAGTAGGTATTCAATAGGTAGCAGCATCCATTCTGACTCAGTACTGAATCAGCCTCCATGGTGATGCTAGTAAGGTAACTTGGAGCTTCGGGCACTAGTTTTCTGTGCCACCTATATGTGGTAAATGGTGCTGACCCTTTACTATATGAATATTTAAGAGTTATGAATGAAGGTATTAATGTATGGTCTTCGCTCTGAGCAGGCTACTCTTTCGGAGTACAAAGTGAATCATGCAGAAGCGCACTTTTGGGCCTTAATGTAAAATGGCTAGCAGGGAACAGAAAGTGAAGGAGCAGTTGAATATCTCAGAGTATGCTCAACTCAGTGAAAGTACTTGTTTAAATAGTAATGAAGCCTGAATTGAGAAGATGCAATTGGATGTATCTTTACCGATATGAGTATACATTGTATCACTGTTATAGGTGAGGAGAATTAACATAATACGATGATACCAAGAATATTTTTAGTATTCTAGCAGTTATACGAACAGCACTAGCAGTTCTGGCACTAGCAATTCTTCTTTAGCTTTATTCTAAATTTTGATAATAGTAGCTCATGGTCTGTGCTACAGTCTATGCCTGGTCTCATTTTTACCACAAGAATAGAGCTTTTCCACTTTCTATTTCCAGTTATGTAGTCTATCTGATTTTTTTTTTTATTGGCCATCCTGTGATGCCCATGTGTACAGTCTCCTCTCTGGTTGCATGAAGAAAGTGTTGCTGTGCATAGATTTTTGACCTTGCAGAATTTATCACTTGCTCTCCTGCTATATTTCTTGATCCTAGTCCAACTTTTCCTACAATTACTGCTTGACTAATACTAGCTCCATCTTTATGTTTCTGTTCTCTTCAAAGTACAATGGATGGTAAATATCGTTATGAGTATGTATCATAAGTAATATTTTTCCCAGCTTTTAAGACAAAGGTGTGGTTGTTAAAGGTGGCTCCAGCATGGAGTGGTATAATTACAATGCACTTTGTATAGCAGGCATCCCATGCTTTATGGCCTTTGGGATTCTGTGGGTGTGTGCATGTGTAGTTAAAACAAATTATACCCAGTGAGCTATCTGGCTTCAGATAACTTCAGGTATTTTAATTTACCTCAGCAGGGTAAAAAAATTTTGCCTGCTAAAATATGAGAACTTGATGTAGAACTGCACTGTTTTAGCTACTGCATGGCTTCATCCTTTTTTAGCAAGCTTGGTTAAGACTATATTATGTTATGAAAGGACTTGGGCATACATTTTAGTCTTTCGATAATGTTTACCTAGACAACGCAGAGCCAGCATGGTTTAGTGGTTTGAGTGCTAGGCTGTGACTCTGGAGACCAGGGTTCAAATTCTGGCTCATCCATGTAAACCCACTGGGTGATCTTGGGCAGGTCACACTCTCTCAGCCTCAGAGGATGGCAATGGCAAACCTCCACTGAAGAAACTTGCCAAGAAAAACCCATGATAGGTTCACTTTACGGTTGCTGTAAGTTGGAAACAACCTGAAGGTACACAACAACAACAATCCAAACAACAGTGCTGAGTGTTGGGGAAAGGTTGAAGACTGAGTGATTGAGACCTGACTACTGAGGAGAGTGAGACAGAAAGAGAAATTTGGGGTGTACTATATAGACCTTTGGCCATATGTCATGATGAACAGTTGAGCATGATGGGGCTCACATTTGCAGTTGGAGCAAAATTTTCCTTTTTTTGGTCTGCAGTTTCCAGACTTTAGTTTAGGTGTTCCAAAAAGGTGTCTGTACTGGTGGCCTGGCTGAGAGGGTAGTTTACTGTCCAAGCTCTAAATTGGGGCTAATGCTAACTATGGTTTATTTAAACGGGCAAGTTTTGTTACCTTATAGTTTGAATTTGGCTTCTTGTCTCTTATTTTAAAAAACATAATTAAGGAAACATACTTAAGGAAAAATGGAAATACACATTTCCAAACCCTTCCTCCCTAGCTGTACTTAAAGAGCAAAAGGAAGAGGGTGAATAGCCAAAGACTCCTTCTCATCATGAATAATGGTAGAGTTTGATTACATGTTGTCTGATCTGGGCAGTAAGTCCTCATGTTTTGGAATTTTAAAGTACAGTATTAGTATTGGACTAGGAATTGTTCCTGTCTTCTCAAAAAAGCTGATCTGGCTTGATAAAGGATCCACAATACATTTTGTGTATTTGTGAACATCAGAAAAGTCCTAAGGTGTATTTCAGCCTTCTCCAACCAGATGTACTTAATCCAGTGTCCTTTTTATCACATTGGCCAAACCAACGCCTGTAGGAGTCCTGCTGTTCTCTGCTGATCCTGATGGAGGCTATGGAACCTCGAAAACATAGGAGCTGTGCATAGCCTCTGATCTCGTCTGAAAAAGTTTGGGAAGGCTTCTTGATTAAGCTGAGCCAAATGATGGGTGGAGACCTTTTATATTTACTCCTGCACACATATGCCTTTTCAGTAGGGCTGTTATCCCATAGCCCGAGGGATACTTTTGAGAAAGTAAGGAACTTTTCCCAGGCCTTATTTCCTTTGAGACAGGGAGTGTAGGGAGGCTCAGGATGTTAATATTTTACTTGCTCCTAAGAAATGGGAGCTTATGAGCCCTTTGGACTGATGTGGAAGCTGCATTTTCCAGGCTTTCTGGGCTTTTCAAGGTTCTCTCAACTATCATTGTTCTTCAGGAAAAACCACCCTTGTTGTATGTGATTTGTTTTGCTTCTTACTGAAAATGGTTTTCTTACTGAACAAGGAAATGGAGACAAATCTGAAAGTCAACAAAATTAAGCTTGGATTCAGTTTTCTATTGAAAGTCCTGACTAGATCTAGGCTTGTTTTGAAAATACTGAATATACAATTTGGGTATATATTTTCCTGAGCAGAAGTGATAGCACTATTTGTGTGAAGTAAGCCTCTGTCACTCTCCCAGTATACTCCAATAAGGAATGTGTTATCTTTAGAAGAGGAATTAATTGTTGATGATTGGATGCTAAAATTTTGAATATCACCCTATTTAACATTAAAGCTATAGTATTTCAAGTTGGCATTAATTTTTTTTTTTAAATTGAGATGTGTTTACACTGTATTTTAATGTTCCTTTCCCCCTCATAAATTAGCAAACAGATCCAGGCATTCAAGATGTAAATTAAAGTGTCATGTCGCATGTTTGTGTTTGAGGGGAAGTAATTCTTGAGTTGGAGGCCATACAGAAAACATGTCCAATAAAACAAGCATAGTTGGAAGCAACACTACACATGTAACTGGAACATGGAACGTGAGAAGCATGAGCCAAGGAAAACTAGACATAGTAAAGAAGGGAATGGAACACATGAATATAGCAATACTAGGAGTGAGTGAGTGAGTTAAAATAGACAGGAATGGGTCACTTTGACTCAGACAACTATATGGTATACGGTACGGTATACGGACAACTATATGGTAATCTATTCCGGAAATGAAAAAAAAAAACAAGAAGAAATTTGGTGGCTTTCATACTAAGGAAAGAGCACTAGAGCACTCAAAAGATACCACTCAAAGTGAGACTTTGGCCTCATAATTAGAAGGCATGGATCACTAGAAAAAACAATAATGCTAGGAAAGGTAGAGGGTAGAAGAAAGAGAGAAAGACCACAAACCAGATGGATAGACTCAATCAGGGTGGCTATTGGGAAGGGCTTGCAGGATTTGGGCAAGGCAGTGGAAGATAGGGATTCTTGGAGGTGTCTCATCCACAGGGTTGTCATGGGTCGGAACCGACTCGAGGGCAGCTGACAACAAAATTCTTGTCGTTACTGAAGCAGTAATCAAATTCTAAGGCATGTTAACAGCAACAACAAAAATGTAAACTGATCATTCCCTATCTGCAGAAGATCCTAGGATCTCTTGAGCAGATGTATTTAACTTGGCCCATTCCTTTCCAGAAATTCTGGAAAATTCACCTCTGTCTCCCTTTCTTAGGAGCACTGCAGTTGGGAAAGCCCTAGGAGGTGATTTTCCTCTAATATCAAAAGATCATGCAGGTCCAGAATGATAAATTATATATACTCATGTTCAGTTAAGTTGCAGACTAAACATTTTTATGCTGAGGGGAATGTGAAAAAATTACCACCTATAATTACCGTAATGAATAAATTGCTTTTTGTATTTAGAAAATGAATTGCCAGGCTCAGGTAAAAACGCATTGTTGCAGAACCATTAACTGTGGTGCTGAATCACATTAAACATATTTATTACACTGATATAAAGTTATCCTATGGAAGTATGGGATTGTTACACTGTTCTTCCACCCTGTTACATTCTGAGTTTTACTCTGGTACATTCTGCCCTTCAGAACTTAACATACAATTTAGGACTGTTGGCTTTTCTTCTGAGTCTCTTTTTTTTTAATTTTATTGTTAAAAAGCCTTAATTACAAGAGTTACTCACAAAATTATTAACTCAACAATTACATACATTACAATACATACATTACAATACATACCTACATACATACATAAAACAGAATAACAGACAGACATTAACAAACATCAAAACAAACATACAATTACTACATACATATATTAAAACACTTCCTTAGCTAGACCTTCCTTGTGCTTAGCCCTTTTTCAAACTTCTATTGGCGTATATATTTTTCTGTATTGTCTCTGTATTGGTTATGAACTGTTATGGTTATCGGTATGAGCTTGAATTCCTTGGTTCTGATCTTACCATGGCCACAAACTCAGCAGATCATTTTAGGCTGGCCACTGTTCTTTCATATTTATCTGCCTGTCTGCAATATAGAGATTTACAGCAGATTTTCACAAATATGTTACTGATAGTCTTTTTGATATAATAGATGCAGTCCATTTGTGGCCCTCCACATGTTCTTGAACTGTTGCTCCCATCAGCCCTAGCCAGCATAGCCTGTTGTGAGGCATGCTGGGAATTGCAGTTTGGCAATGCCTGGAAGGCCACAAATTGCCTACCTCTGTGATATGGCTACTGTGGCATCTTTCTAAAAATTATGCTATAATTGTCTCTGAGGTCTCATTGAGACACAATTGAAATAATCTTTACACAGCGTTATTGTAATAGTTACTGAAAGAAATTACACTGAAACTTTGAACGCTTGGCATGAATTGTATGAGTACTAAACAGTACTATTAAGTACTACAGCTTTTCAGATATTTGATTTATTGATAGTTGTTGACCTGAATCTAGCATGGAACCATTCCTTAGTAGAAATAAGAAACTTTATTTACTATCTTAACACAAATGGCACAGTATTTTAGAAATGGATATATTAATGTTTGCAGTTAAAACCCACTGGTCCTTTTCTCGTGCAAATGCAACTTCACTAAGTTTACTACGTTAAACCAGTAGAATTGCCTAGTAGCAACAACCTTCTTGAAAAATGCAGACCTTCATTGCAAATTATTGATGGCACAGCCAGATCTTCTAGGTTCATTGGTTTTGATCCTATGGCATTTAAAAGTTTGTCCTGAAAGCGTGTGTTATTCCACATGGTCTCATTATAGGCTGCTCCACTACGTTTTTAGCATTCATGAAAATTAAACAGCAGAACTGAGATTAAAAATAAAAGTACATCTTTTGCCATTTGCCATAGTGTTAGTGTTTTTTAAGGTAGACTGCTTGAAATGAATGGGATTTAGTTACATCTAACACAGTTAATTCCAGTGTATGTTCTGTGGGTAAGACTAACATTGGATTTAGCCCATAGAAAGTAACCACAAATGAGGCTTGTCTTCCATGCCTTGCAATGTAACTGCAAATGTCATATGTGGTTACTAATGGGCAAAACTATTTTAATGTGATTCAGTTATTGCATTGCATCATATAGTTTTCAGCTCCCTTTTCCTTCTCGTGGCAGGAAGAAAAGAGAAATAGCAGGGGGCTGAATATGCTTTTCTTGTTATGAATGAAAGCAGTGTTTTCAGTCTGAGCTCTGCAACATTCTAGAGCAGCCAATTCTGTTGAAGCAAAAAAAAGCAAAAATCTAGGATGTCGATATAGAAAAGATATTTCCTGTTTTAAATTGTTGGTTTCTGAAATATGAGTAGAATAACATGACTTCATTGTTCTGTGGGGCTTTTTCCAGTCCAGTGCAGAACAGTAATATTCTATTCCTGACGTGCAATTAGGAGAATGTCTGTTAACTAAAATAAACTCTATGATTCTATGATTCTATTATTCTAAGGCTGCTGTTTTGTGCAAGGCGTACTTCAGTAGAAGAACGTATGTATTGATCATCTGAGGTCTGAGGTCTGAGGTTTAATCTTTGCCCTCTCCAGCCAAAACATGATGGGCCTTCCTCGAAATCCCAGCTGAGCATCTGTTCTCTTGAAAGTAAGGATCATTGTGTGAAGTGAGGACTAACATCCATGCATATGTGTGTTGTATTACACTTAATGAATTGGTGTAGCCCAGAGCAGACATTACTTGAGCCTTCCTCATGTTTTGGCTTACATCTAATCATCATCATCAGCCAGTCTGGTGGTTGGAGCTGAAGGCTAAAATATCTGGAGGGCAACAGGCTGGGGAAGACTTCACCTCTTCAAAATGTAACTTACTCATAAAATTATTTAATCCCTCCTTTCTACCAATGAATATATGTGGCCCTCCTCTTCCTTGCGTTATCTTCACAACAACCTTATAAAGTAGATCTGGTTGAGAGAGAGTGACTGGCCCTAAGTCATCCATTAAGTTTTCTGGAGACTAAAAAGTGATTCTCCCAAGCCAAAGTACAACACTCTAACTGATCTACTACATTGTTCCAGCAGATATTTTGCTGGTCTGTTTTGGCAATAAAAGCCTTCATTACAAACAGTGTTTTACTAGAAAGAGAACACGAGGGAGCATAGAAATATTAGTACCCACCCAAATGGGGACAATTACCAAATTTGAGTAATTTTGTTTTTAGCCTCTGAGAGACAAGTTGGATTGGATGTCAGGTTTAAAGCTCTCCTGATAGCATTCAGTCAGGTATTTGTGAAGCTTTGCCTTCTGTATATAGAATTCAGAGTTTTACTGCCTCTGGATTTTTCCATTTTCAGTTAACTATTGATAGTTATCCTCCCTCCCCCCAGTGTATTTTCATAAAGATAATATTCATAGTTCATATCCAAAAATGAAATTAATGCCTGTGCATTGCTGGGTTCTTATAAGAGAGCTGATTGTTTCCCAGTAGTGACAAATATGTCTCTGTGTGTTTACCCAACGTTTTTCTGGCATCTGAAGCCCAGCTGGGTGATGTGATGATTTCCCCACTCTTGGATGGATAATGTCATAAAATGCTTTCAGCTAGCATCATCTTCTTGAATGAGGAAATTATTGTGTGCTCTGCTTTTAAATCCCTGGTTTGTTTTAGTAAAAGAAAAATGCTTTCTATTTATGAATGCTCCACATGCACTTAAAGCAATGGGAATGAAGGAGAAGACAATTCATCATTGACTAATAATGCCTACCACCTGCCTGGCACTTTGGGTCTCAAAAATGCTCAGCCACCATTAAGTGATTAATCACTACAACTGAACACCATAGTGGCAAGTCCTCTGACTGAACAGAAATGTTAACTGACTTGCCTAAGGTCTGGTAGGGGACTCATCAGAACAGGCCTAGCAGATGCTACTTTATTTTCCGGAGTATAAGACGACTGGGTGTATAAGACAACCCCCAACTTTTCCATTCAAAATAATAGAGTTTGGGATATACTCGCCGTATAAACTACCTCTCTTCCAACGCACACCAAATAAAAAATTTAAAAAATCAGATTTGATTTCAATATGGTAATTTTAATTCAAATGTTTATGACATGCAGGTACTTAGCAGGAAAATTGTCACTTATAAACACAACAAACTACAGCTCCCATGTTCCCTAGCATTTATTTCTGCAGTGTGTTTTGGACCATACTTTAAAAAAAATAATCAAGATTTAAATGCTGCTTTAAAAATTATTTCTATCTCCCAGCTATGAGATGGTTGGGGGGAAATGAAAAAGTATTGGGGGGAAGGACTGCCAATATACTAGGTCAGGGGTAGGCAACCTTT
>CM034708.1:122275085-122323233 GCA_020142125.1 Phrynosoma platyrhinos
AGGGACAGCAACCCGGCCCCCAGCTCAAAAAGGTTGCCTACCCCTTCTTCAAAGTGACAAAGAATATTATTATTTTTAAAATTCCCCAACTATAGTTTAGTTGTTTTTATAGTAATGACACTTTTGGCTCGTTTTTTTTAGCAAGTGAGGTCTAATGAGATTTTCTTTTTTTCAAAAAGAAGGCCTCGGAAGGTGCCAGACTCTCCTTTTTTGGATGGCTTTAAACAGAGGTTGGATGCCTATCTTTCAAGAGCATTTTAGCTGTAGGTTTCTAGACTGGTTGGGGGTTGGAGTTGATGGCCCTCAGGGTCTTCCAACTCTGTGGTTCTAACTTTTAAGTTTTGTTGTGGAACAGTGCTGATGTAATCAGCTCAGGACTATATTTTCCACCACTCAAACTATGCAGGCGTGTAGGGAAAGGCCTGGGGTGGGGTGAGGTGGAAAGATGATGAATGATTGGAATTGGAGGGTTGGTAGTCTTTATGTGTGGAAACGAAAATGAGGATAGAGAAGAGTTGAAATGCACCATCAACAGTTTCATATAAATGCATCTGTTGCTAAGAGAATAGCATGTTAAATTAGATAGGATACTGATTTTTCTGGTATGTGGAAAAATTAAGAAAAACGTGTGATGAAAATTTCTTAATAAAACAAAACCCTCATATTTCACATAAAACCGGAGGTTTCCCTTTCCCTGAAGTGCTAGTTTTATATGTTTATTTTTGTAGTTTTTCTTCTCTTACTTGTGTTCTAGAATGGCTGAGCCCAGCAAAGCTGTAGCAGAGAGGTGCGGAAAGCCAGAAGCTCCCTAGGAGACCTTGGAAGGCTGCACTCCCTCCCTACAAAACAAAATCATTTGTTTTTCAGATGCCCAGATGCCCTATTAACACGTTTTAGGCCAACCTGGGCCATTTTAGGCCCAAGAGAGGCCTCTTTTTTAAAAAACAAAAAACAAAACAACAACGCCCCACACAAACACAAAAGACAACAACAACAGCAGCAGCAGGATGTGAGCAGAAGTCACTTCTGTTCCCTTCCTATTGCCAAAAAAGAAAAAAAAGAAAGAAAAAGAGGCATCTCCTGGGTTTAAATTGGCTATGGAAGAGCAAAAACATGATGAAAATGCCCCATGCACTAAAGGGCATTTGGGGGACATTTGAGGACAAAAGCTTTGCCCATCCCTGCTCTAGCACCTATCCTTCATATTGTGTGTTGCAGCCAATACATAGAAGCCTGCAAAATGCTATATATTGTGATTGTTCAGCAAAGCACTATATGAACTGGCATCTGTGTGCTTGTGTGTGTGTGGTGGTGGTGTGGAGTGCAATTCCATACTCTGGCCATCAGGTCAGATCAGAGGTCTAAGTAGTTTAGCATCTTGTTTATTGTAGTGACCAAAAAAACCCACAGTCAAGACATGAAGACAATAGCCATCTCTTTCTGTTTTAATCAGCAAATGATACTCAGAGATGTTCTGGTTCTAATATTTGAGATACAATATCATAGTATACTATCACCTCTGAAAAATCTGGTGATCCTAGTATCTCCATCTGTGTCACTCCAATTTCACTTCATACCATCTTCTGTATATCTGAAGTATTTGAAACACTAAAGAATGCTTTATGACAATATTCTATTCAAATGGTAAAAGTAATATCTGATACTTCATTCCATATTGGAGTGGGCTGTTTAGTTCATAGGGCCTGAGCAGGGCTGTTGATGACAGGGTTTCTTGGAGGTCTCTCATTCATTGGTCACCATAACTTGAATTGAAGAAATTAACAACTATCATTCTAATAGACCTTTTTTAAAAGAAAAAATAGCAATAGCAATAGCAAGTACATTTCTATACCACTTACCAGTGCACTTTAGCACTCCCTAATCTGTTTACAATGTGTAAGCTAAAAGATGTTATCATTCATATTCTCCATAGTATGATATGCCTACTTGTGTTTTGCTGCATGTGTTGCTTTATTTATTGTGTTTCTACATAAATTCATGGTAATATAGGAGGTTTAAAACAAATCAAAATTGTTTTTTTTTTTAAAAACCCAAGATACAGAAAATATAGGAGGTTTAAAACAAATCAAAATTGTTTTTGAAAAAACCCAAGATACAGAAAAGCCAAGCAGAAACAAATGTTTAAGAGTATTAGAAAACAGAAAGATTGTAAGCTTTATTTCCAAATGAAAACTATATGGGCTGCCTGGTGGGTTTCTTGGGTGGAGACACTATGGAGAGTTTTCAAAACAGAGACTGGTTTTTGTCCTTTAGTACCTGAAGCTGAATATCTGACCTGTAAATGACAGAAAGTTACTAGTTTGGATTCCTGAGGGTTTCAGAAGGTTTGAGTGATGGTGGAAGTGGTAGGGAAGCTTAAAATGTAAATCACCAGACCTGAAGGAGTTCAGGAATGATAACTGACAGTTTGGGGCAATTTTTTTCTGTTTATGGGTGATCCTAGGGGTTATTTTCACCCAGTTTTGTGGGTGGGGTAGAAATGTGTTGGGGATTGTACAAACAACTCATGAGTGTAATTAAGAGTCCCTTGGGCCATATGCATCTCCGGCGGGCTGGGGTCACACCTTTTCCACCTTTGCTAGATAATATATGTTACGCAGCTGTAATTTGTATTCAGTGAACAAACTAGAACCAGGAATCTTGTTCTGACATAGTGCACAAATCATGGTGATTTTGAACCTGATTTGCACTAGCTATGGCTTTGGCAAACGTGTCTTGTCCTGGTCATCCTTGCCGTGGTTTAGTGACCATGTGAGGGGGACAGATGATAACTCTGGCCCATTCTTCACCCTCACATGTCATGGGTAGACATTTTCAGTATGAAGTCTTTTGTGTCAATGTACCCTGCAATTTACAACCCTGGGAAATCAGGGTGCTAATGTTTGACATCAAAATGTTGCCTGCCTTCCTTCCTTCCTTCCTTCCTTCCTTCCTTCCTTCCTTCCTTCCTTCCTTCCTTCCTTCCTTCTCTGCCTCCATCCCACACTGGATGACAAATTGGGGAATTATGTCATTTTTGCTTGGCATATTGTAAGCATAAACTTTTCATTGTTTATATCAGGTGGCCAACTATTTGGGGACAGGGACATGTTTATTCCCCCCCCCCCCAGCAAGCTCACATACCTCTGTTTTCTTTTGTAGTCCCTCTCCAAATGGCAAGAAGTTACTTCGTATCATTTTGAGAGGGATTGTAGAAGAAAATTGAGATATTTGGGGGGCAGAATGGGATTTTGGACTGTTTCTGGGGGTGCAGTGTAATTTTCAAGGGTTTTGTGCTGTTTCCCTCAGCTTTCTATGGGATTTAGGGGCCTAAATTGTTTGAAAATTGCACTAACATTTTAATTTTGGGAAAAGGGAGTTGTGTGGTTTGATGGATTGGTGAAGAGCTATTTACCTACCATGGTTTTTCTTTGCAAGATTTGTTTGGAGGGCGGTTGCCTTTGCCTTCCTCTGAAGCTGAGAGAATGTGACTTGCCTAAGGTCATGCAGTGGGTTTCCATGAATGAGTGGAGATTTGAACCCTGGTCTCCAGAGTTGAAATCCAACACTCAAACCACTATACCCCATTGGGTTTTGGGGCCTCTAAAATGGGATCCAGGAACCTCATGTGGCTATGGACCACAATTCTCACTTGAATACAAGACTTATTACCATGTGGGGATCCTGCACAGATACAAAAAGTGCTTTATTGCAGAAGTTTTCCCCCTTAAAGTATGGTGGGTGATGAGAAAAGTGACTAAGTATAGGTGGTATGCTCATTCTTACATTCTCCTTCATGTTTTCATTGAACCCTGAAACTGCATAATGTCTGAATACCACAGAATCCACTAACATATGTTACATGTTCGCTGTCAGGTTATCTGGCAACTTCATGATACCTTCCCCTAAACATAAAATTAAATTAAATGAGAGCAGCCTTTACAGGGACCAGCAGACTGAAACATATGTTGTGTAGGATATTGAACAGAGCAAAATTATCCAGCATGCTATATACCTTGGACTGCCAAGTGCTGGCCAGTTTCCATGGTTTTTCAGTCTTAGTACAGGCAACATTTGGTAAACCACCTAATACAGCAGTTTGACTGTATGCTGCCTGGTGAATCGCAAGTTTTGTGTACCTGTCTACTGACACTCATGTTTCTTTCTCAGTGTTATTACCTTTTTTCTGGAAAATTTTCAGGATGTTATGAACAGAAAACCCTTGCCTGTAATTGTAAAGTGTGCTGTTATTCTGCAGAGGCACTATATTGCAACTAGCAGGACATAGCTCCAAAGTATGTGGCTTGTGGCTTTTGTTAAGTCTTCATCTCCTATGAGTTAACTTTGCATCTGTCCGCTTAAGAAAGGAACAGATGTTTCTCAAACCAGATGGTCTAACTGTGGATGCCTGTTAGAGAAAGGCCCTCCACTGCAGGAAGACATTCCCCCTTTCTGCAAAAAGGTTAGTAGGTTCCCAGGATTCCCAGGGTACCTACTCAGATTGGATAATGTGAACGTGTGTGTGTTTTTACTGGCATGGGTTCCAGTGGTTCAGTAATGAAATAAAACTCTCATTTTGCAGCTTGTTTCACTTAGTTGTTGGTTCTGAAGTACTGCAAAGTACATGTAACACACTCTCTCTTCATTACTTTAGGTATTCACAGCAGCTGCCCTACAGAAACAAAAAGATGATGAGCGATGCAAGTGAAATGCTGGCTGCAGCTCTGGAACAGATGGATGGCATTATTGCAGGTAAAACATTAATCACCATTTTTATTGGTTTTGTTTTGTTAAATCTGTCCATCCATCCCTTCGTTCCTGGAGGCAACAATTCCTGGTCTGAATTCTAGGCCAGAGAAGCTACCAGACATTGTGAATGTCCCCTCCTCTTCATAGAGGATGAGGATCAAACTGAATTGCACTCTCTTCACAAATTCATGCAAACAAACTCATCTGCTTGCTTGAAACTCTCTTCTTAACCCTCACCATCTGTTTCTTAAAGCTGTCTAAGCGAGGCTCTGCCGTTGCAATCTGTTCTTTAGAGGAAGGGGTGTTTTTCCAAATATAGATTAAAGTAAGAAAGAGTCTGTGTGTGCGAAACAGAGAGTGAGGAATTAAGAGGAGACAGGCAAAGAGGGGATTCTGAACCACATTTACATAGATGAGGAGATGAAATTGTTCCTGGCTATTAGCACAGGCTGCAGGTGTGTGGTTGCATTGTTGAAAGGCTTCTTCAGTTGGAATGAATGGGAGAACTAGCATTGGAGAGGAAGAGCAGGCTTGAACCCTTCTACCGGATGTGCTAGTTTTCTGTGCACAGAGAAGGGTTTTTTTTAATGTTCAAATGGCACTCTGTTGTTGTGTCCCTTTTTCTTGTGTCTCCACTCCTTCCTCAAGACAGTCCAAAGTGAAATATCCCAGGAACAATTTGACCGCCTCCTCAGTGGTTTGTGAAAACCAAGTGTTGAGTGGTTCTCTCTATTTCTTCTTCAGTTCTCAGACAGATGCTGAAGGGAGTTATGGGCAAGCACACTAACAATTTGGTTTGATCTCATGCCAAGCCAAGCTGTACAAACAGCTGTTTAAACTAGGAAAAAAATTCTGAGTGGGTGCAGGAAAAAACCCAGGATGTACTGAGTCTCCAGATTAATTATTTTATCTCCCTTGTAAAATACATTTATACATGTATAATAACATATTCATTTCTTGCATCCATACCAACTCTAGATTTATATCATGCATATGTATAGGATGTATCTGACAGATGGTGAACATTAACTTCTTTTTATAGTTTCATTTTTATTGCTCTGAATAATATTGGTTTCAGTCTGATTTTGATAAGACAGTTAAGTACATAATGATAGCATATCCAGCTTCTCAACTGAAAATAGTAAGTACAAATAGTAAGGCTCATATTTTTTTATCAGTTAATTCACTCAGGATTGTTCTTAAATAATTGTTTCCTATAATGCTCTAGCTTTTGTGGTCTCATAAAAAGAAAACATAGGCTATATTCAATAGATTGGTTGCATCTTACTTGCTTGAATGGCCTGTTGGCTTCATGTTTTGCTTATGAACTTTTCAGTGGCATCTTCCCAGCCCATGGATTAAATGGACATAGCTCTTGTCCCGCCTGAACTTGGAAGAAGTTACTTCCTTAGACAACAACATTTAGAATTCCCCAGCCAGCATGACTAGTGGTCATGAAGAATGAGAAATTCTGGGAGCTGCAATCTAAAAAGATTGATTTCCCTAAACCTGGGTCAAGCAGGAATAGTTCCTATATATATAATATCTAAAACAAAATCACTTAAGGTTATTTCCAATAATGTACACTTGTCCTTCCACTTTGCAGCTTTGACTTTTGTGGATTTGATTATTCATGGATTTTATTAATATGTTCTCTCTAGGAATATCTAGATCCTCCAGCGCAACTCTGTGGTCAACTTTAACCAAAAATTGCACTGAAGGACCTAGAGATTCCTAAAGAGAACACACCACTAGGCATTTGTAGCAGATGTTGACCACAAGTTGCACTGGTGGACCTAGAGATTCCTAGAGAGTTGTTCTCTCAGGTAAAAACATAGTGTTTTAGTTATTTGTGGTTTTTCCACATTCATGTGCCCCTAACCTCAGCGAATGTGGAGGGACAAGTGTATAATAGAGACTTGTAATCAGGGTCATTAAAGTCACTTAGCTTTTCAAGGTTTGTTTTTAGTATCCTGAAAGGTTTTAGCATTCTGCAGCATTTCCCATTTGTGTATGTGTTGTTTGCCTTCAAGTCATTTCCAAGTTATGGCGACCCTAAAGCAAACTTATCATGGGGTTTTCTTGGCAAGATTTGTTCAAAGGAGGTTTACCATTGCCTGGAAACTCTGATCTGGCCAATATTGATATATCATATTTATTCCATGTTATCTGTATTCCGTATAGTGGCTTGTAGTCTTAAACAAGGGACCCCTTGTCTTAATTCAGAATTATCTTGTTGATACTAAAATGAGCATATGTAAGGGAATGTTTAATCCCTCTCCCAGGAGTTGTCTCCTCAGACTAATAGTATTAATGCATGCAAAAAATACACAATTCACAACAACAGTAACACCCTTATTAATCAAGCTTATTGTGTACTTTCAGGTCGTTTTGGACTTGCGGTGACCCCATCATGGGGTTTTCTTGGCAAGTTTCTTCAGAGGGGGTTTGCCATGCCATCCTCTGAGGCTGAGAACATGTGACTTGCCCAAGGTCATCCAGTAGGTTTTATAGCTGAGTGGGAATTAAACCCTGATCTCCAGAGCTGTAGTCCAAACCTCAACCCACTATGTCACATTGGCTCAGCATTTTTCATGCTGAGCACTAAAGAAGGGTATGATGGAGTCACTGGGCAGACTTGAATTCCCAACAGCCAAACCTGGTTCAGGCTGGCTGTGGGGGGTGGTGGCTTCTGTGAGATATAAAAGGGAGGAGTGAGATAGAGTTTGGAAGCAGAAGAGGTAAAAGGAAGAGTAGAGAACAGCTTAGTTTAGAAGAGTTTGGTAGAATGTTTAGTTAGAGCTCTGTTGAGGGACTAGGGAAAGTTAAAGATCTGTTCAGGGAAGTTTAATGAATAGAAGCTGAGTGGGGAATTGCCTGCAGCTGTTGATTTATTGTAACTATTGTACCCATACTATTTGTGAAACTATTATACATAAGCTAAATAAAATTAAGTTTTGTTTGTAACAAAGAAACTTCTGCCTGAGAGAATTCACAACCACATAGACATGGGAAACACACTACCAAAGGTATCAAACTTATAAAGAGGAAGACACTGGGGACCTTGGCCCTTACACATTTAGGGAAAGTGTATAAAGGATTAATGTTGGGCGAGCATCATGCATGAAGAGTCTTCAGATATACGTGAAGTAAAAAGGTAACCTCGAGGCATAGAGAAGAAGCCTTTACGACAAAGGGGCTTTCCTACCCAGGGTTGATTTCTCCACTAGATGTAGAGGAAAGTCAGAGCACTCCATCTTCTTCTACTAGCTCAATCATTTGTGCTCATCTGATAGCTGTTTGTCAAATGCTAAGGCTGACAAAAGGTGTGTGGACAGTGGGGAGACAGAGGTGGACAGTGACAGTACTTTAGGGGTCAAGATAGTTTTTAAATATAGCAGAATCTGAAAATGTTTTTTTGGATTCTGATGTATTCTTTTCAGGGCAACAAATGTATGTTCAGACTTTTCCCACCACATTTACAGTCAGTCATAGACATACTGCTCAGATGTCTCCAGTTACGTTCCAAGGCATGGGTGTGTATAGGACAGTAGCCTTAAATTGTAGCATGTATCTTTTCTGTCTGTCTATTTCTGGGACTGATCTCACTCATCTGTATTTAGAATAATTGCTGGGGTTTACCTACTGTTTTCTCATTGTTTTCTTTGAGAGTCTTTTTATTTTTACCACAGGCCTTTAGAGGTACATGAACACAACAATTTCTTTCATTCAAACTGACATTTAGCTGCCACAAGTGTTGAGGGCTGGGGTGCTTGTTAACTCAAGTTGTTTGTAATTTTGTAATGCTGTACGCCGCCCCGATTGCTTGGCAGAGGGGTGGGATACAAATAAAAATTATTATTATTATTATTAAGTTGACAGCATCTGTATTGCAGTCTTCCTCTTTTCCTGCTGCCTTCTACCTCACCAAACACTAATGTCTTTTCTAGTGAGTCATGTCTTCTCATGATAAGTCCAAAGTACAATAGTTTAGTCATCTTGGCTTCTAAGGAGAGTTCAGGCTTGATTTGCTCTAGGACCCATTAATTTGACTCTTAGCAGTCTACAGTATCCATAGAACTCTTCTCCAGCACCACATTTTAGATGTGTTTATTTCTTCCTGTCAGCTTTCTTCAATCTCCTACTTTCACAGCTATAGATAGAAATTGGAAATATAATGGCATGAACAATCCTAACTTCCTTCATAGCTGTCTTTCCAAGTCCTAGTCTTCTTTTGATTTCTTGACTGCAATTTCCATTCTGATTAATGACTGAGCCAAGGTATTGAAAATCTTGAACTATTGTCCTCATAGTCTCCTTTAAAGTTATGTAAATCATCTGTGGTCATTATTTTTGTTTTCTTAATGTAACCCGCTGTAGAACTTTCTTCCTTGACTTTCTTCAGTAATGGTTCCAAGTCTTTGCTTTTTTCTGTATATCTTAAAGTGTTGATGTTCCTTCCTCCAGTTTTCATGCCTCCTTCTTCCAAGTCTAGTCCTGCTTTATGTATAATATGTTCAGCATGCAAGTTAAACAAATAGGAGCCTTACCAGACTCTCTTGCCAATTAGAAACCATTCTGTTTCTCCATATTCTGTCTTGGTGGCAGCTGCTTGTCCTAAGTACAGATCATGCATTGGGACATTCAAATATTGTGGCACACCCATTTCTTTGACACATAGTTTTTCGTGATCTACACAGTCAGAGCCTTTGCTATAGTCTATAAAGCACAGGCTGATTTTCTTTTGAAATTCTTCGATGTGCACCATTATCCAATGTATATTTGCAATATGATCCCTAGTGCACCTTCCTCTTCTGTATGCGGCTTGCGCGTCTAGCATTTCTCACTCCATATATGGAAAAAGTCATTTTTGTAGAATTTTTAAAGCATCACTTTGCTTGTGTAGGAGATTAATGCAGTGGTCCTATGCTTACTGCAATCCCTGTTGTGCCCTTTCTTGGGAATTAGAATGTATATTGAATATTTCTGTGTTGTGGGCCATTGTTTTGTTTTCCATATTTTTTGACAGAATTTAGTTAGAACTAGAGTAGATTCTGTCTCTGTAGCTTGAAGCAGTTATATTTGTATGCCATCTATTCCTGGTGATTTACTTTCCCAAATGCCCTGAATGCAGCTTCCTTTCACTTTCTAAAATTGTAGGTTCATCTTCAAATGGTTCTTTCTTGAATCAATCTGTCATCCTTTCATTTTGTTTACATAGTTCTTCAATGCATTCCTTCTATCATCTTTTAATTTGATACTTGGTCTTGTAACATGTTTCCTTGCTGGTCATAGAGCACCCCCATTCTTGGTTTTAATTTCTTTTTGATTTACTTATGTTCTCCCCTTTTTTCTGACATGGAAGATCAAACCAGCAGCACTGCTGCCCTCAGCATAGCCTTACAGGAACACATAATCTCACCAGTGCAGAAAGGTAGTGCCATGGAGAGGGTCTGAGTGGGATATCTATAAATAAGGAAATAAAAATATGTAATGTCGATTTTTCCATGTATTCATCAGAGATTATCTTCTTCTTGTGGAATCTTAAAGAGAGATAGATGTATTGCAAAATGTGTTTTCAAGGACTAGTGCACACTTCGTTAGATGGAGAAATCGTTGCCCTCATTTGCAGATATAGGACTGAAGCTGACACAGATAGATAGACAAAACAATTACAGGCATTGGGGTCAAATGGTATAGTGTGCGACAAAATAAAGAAAACAAACACAGTTATAGGTGATAACACAATTATGCACTATCTTCTCTGCTAAATCCAGGGTTCATATGCCCAGCCTTTCTCCACTGCAAATGTGTGATGACAAGGAACAAAGTTGATCTCTTTTCTCTTTGCCACCAATGGCAATCTCAGGCTTCCTACACATCAACATTGACAAAGATGCTGTGTAATGCTGACAGAGCAAAGACTACCACCAGCATTTCTCAGCTAAGAAAGTAGAAATGTTGGTGTGCATTACTTCTTTAGCTGAAAATTTTGTACCAACGGCAGAAATAATAGGGGATGAATAAAAGAGTAAGCGAGGTGTAGTGGTTTGAGCATTGGACTATGACCCTGGACACCACGGTTTGAATCCCAGTTTGGTTATGTAAACTTACTGGCAAGTCACACTCTCGCAGCCTCAGAGGATGGCAATGGCAAACCCCTCCTGAAAAAATTTGCCAAGAAAAGCACACAATAAGTTGGAAATGACTTGAAGGCACAACAACAACAACAGGAATAGGTTCCTACTCCTACAAAACAAAAAAAGCAAGATTTTGTATTCAAAGCTAACAGTATGCACATGTGAAATGAAACAATCAAGTCAGGTAATCTGTCTATACCAAAACTTTTGAAATTTTTAGAGACCACTTGAAATCTTCCACAATGCATCCATTTTTCTCTTACCAGCCTCCACTTTCCTTACGACTTCCATTTTGGTGGCAAAACGTATAGATTTATGTTTTTTAAAAACATGCTGGGGATAGCTGGTAAAGCAGGATAATATGCTTTCCCCTTTTATCTTTGTTTTGCTCTTCATGCCTGCTCAGTAAGGGATTCTGAAGGCATCTACTGTTTACCTTGTCTGGTGTAGGCAGGCACACACAGCTACAGTAGGAGCAGCTAGAATGGAATCCCATTCTTTCCCAGCTCAAACTTTATTGCATTGTTTATTGCAGACATGGTGGTTCAATCCTGCACTGAAAGTCTGTTTATTTAACCCTCTTTCATCATCCTCCGTGTGCCAATGGTGCTAAAAACCATTCAGATAGAAAGAGGGCAAGGAGAAAAAAGGGGGGCTGCACAGACATAAAAAGACCAGGAGAGAGCCAGAAGATCCCAGCCAGTTCTGAGGGCACAACTGAATGTTGGAACTGCCTGGTGTGTTGCCATCTGTTGATATTTGGCCCTTCCTATTTAGGTTCAGATTCCCTAATTTGTGCAACTACATTCATACCTCAGCTTCTTTGTCAGTAGTTTTTGTTAACTCAGGTATGCTTATAGTTGCACAAGTTAGGGAGTCTGTGCCTAAAAAGGAAGAAACGAAGTACAGTTGACCCTTCATATCCATTAGGTTTCTATTCTTGACCCCTACGGATGAAAAAACCTGCAAGATCTCAAGTCCCATTGGTTTTAATGGTGGTGTGGCCATATGCACGCACTGTCATTAGCGTGAATGGGACAGGGCCATCTGCAGATGCTCAGATCTGTGGATGACAAGCCCATGGTTGGGGCAGGTGGACTGTATCTATGGATGGCAACACAGAAGGTAGTTCCAGCATTCAGTTGTGCCCACAGAATTGGCTGGATCTTCTGGCTTTCTCCTGGGTTAGCCAGTGGCCACTTTGGCCCCAGGAGTGGAGTGAGGTAGGATGTAGTGGGGATGAGCTCAAATGTCTTAACTGTGTGATAAGCTGGCCCATCTAGCTGCCTGTCCTCCATCCTCAGGTAAGTGAATGGCAAGAACCACATGTACTAGCAGATGTTGGATGCTACTTTGCACAGGCTTGGAATATGTATAACTACTTATACAACTGGAAGATACACAAGATACACACCATTTGGCCCAGGCAAGTGTCCCAGGCCCTAATGTGAAGCCAATTAGATCTGAGTGGCTTTGAGTGCTCTAAAAAACCTTGTATCCCAATGGGTCACATCTGGGTAGAAAAAGAGAGACACATAGATAGATGGGTACATATTCTCTTCATCCAAGGCATAGCTAAATGTTAAGTCACATGCTGCCCAGGGTCATATGTGTGGTCCTCATCATCTTTTTTGAGAGGTAAGAATTCTTCCCCCCCCAAAAAAAACCTTATTTGACCCCAAGATTCCCTTTATGAGACATAGGGGCCATTTTTGCCATGTTTTGGAGGCCATCTGGGCCATTTTAAGCCCAGGAAAGGCTTTTTTTGAAAACCAAAGTAAACTGAAGTGAGCTTCTGCCATTTTCTGTTTTAGACCCTTCTCCTGAGTCTAAAATAGCCCAGTAAACAGCCTCCAGAGGTCATTGGGGACAAAAGCTCTGGGGTGGGTGAATTGTGGTGTGATGTCCCACAGTGGTACAAGGAAAAAGGTGGGGTATTAATTAAGTCAGAATTTCATACCTTCATTATCAACAACCCTGAGTATATTAACAATGATAATCTGCAATATGATACAACACTCTATATCAGGGGTAGGCAACCTTTTTGAGCCCTGGGCCGGTCCCCTGAAGTCTGCCTCTCTGCCAGGCCGGGGGGGGGAATGGCGGCGCGTGTGCTCACACATGCGCGTGCACCCCCTCGCGTGCGGCCGCCACTGCAGCCGCCACTGCTGCGCATGTTGCGGCCGGCATTTTGATTTCCAAAATGGTGGCCATGACGCGTTTGTGCATGCGCAGGAGTACTGCACATGCGCAAACGAGTCGCGGCCGCCATTTTGAAAATTAAAATGGCGACTGCTGCGCACGTGGCCGCACGGAGGCCAAAACATGTGGCTGCGGCGGCAGGGGTCAGCTTGGGCTGGTAAGTCCGGCAACCTGGGCCAGAACCGGCTCGGGGGCCGTAGGTTGCCGGCCCCTGCTCTATATTGTAGCAAATCGATTTTGACATGACAAAGTAGGATGATGGCATTATTGCCTGTTCCCATGGTTGTGAATGGTAATTGTGCTGATCTTGCAATACATTTAAGCTTTGCAAAGATTTGTGACATCTTAAATTTTGAGACCTTTTAAACTATACAAAAAAGGTTATATCAGTAAGCCAGATTTTTTTTAAAAAAAAAAAGTGTATGTGTGTGTGCTTCTCTTTGTCACACCCAATTCTACCCCACTATCTCTATTTACATATCTGTATCATGGTCTGTGGTGGAACTGAACTATTTAAACAGTTAATAGCACAAACTTAGTAGTTAAATCATCATTATTATATTACAAAAGCTTCCATGCAAACAATGTGACTTACAATGAGCTGCAGTTTGGATAAAACATACACAATGTCTACAAATTCAGGCAGAGGATTCATGTCAAACTTCAAACCAGATGTTACCATTCACATCTATACATAAAGCACAAATTATAATCTGATTTGTTGTGTTTTGTGTAGAATGATTTGAAACCTCAAATATATAAAGTTGTCCCTCCCCGTTTGCAGACTTTGAGTCTGTGGTCTCGCTCTTTGTGGGGACAGACAAGTGGCTATACATAAATGGCCATGCGCACTTGCCTTTAGTTACATGTTTGCGAGCCACTGTTAGTTTCATGTTTGCAAGCTGCCATTAGTTTGCGAGCTGCCATTTTTGTAGGGGGGGGGTCTGGAATGGATCCCCCGCGAATTGGGAGGGGTATCGTACATAGGTAGGGTTGCCATAATTCTCTTCCACAAAATTGGGACAAAATGTAGGATATTCAAAAAATGGAGGACACGACCAACTAAAAGCCTAGAACATTAATAAATTAAAAAATAATAATATAAACACATGCTTCTTAGTCATACTCAACATGGAGGAGATTTTGACATTCTTCCTGGACAGAAGGCTGAAATGTAGCTCTTCCCCTCCGGTCAACGTGACCTACTATCAACAACCCCCCCTCAAAAAAAAAATCCCCCAAAACACACACCATATTTTGTTGACATTGAGCATGGCTTTATTGCATATTTCAGTTATTTGTTTGTTTGTTTGTTTGTTTCAGAAGTCCAAACCCAAAATCTCCTTCCTTGCCATCTTTCTCTTGTTCTCTGTCTCAGAAAATGAAGCCCTGCTTCATCTGGCCATGAAGCAGCTAAACAACAGTATTAAAGACCTCTCTCTACCAGTCAATCTATTCTTAAACTATGCATTTTAAAATTCTAAAATATTAATTTTATGTTGGATTATTTTAAGGGGTCCTAGCTTTATGTGCATGCATGAGCCAGCCTGGTTTCAATGTTAGACTATGAGACCAGGATTCAAATCCCTACTCAGCCATGGCAACCCACTGGGTGACTTTGGGCAAGTCACGCTCTCTCAGCTTCAGAGGACTACAATGGAAAATGATAAGAAAATCCCATGAAAGGTTCATTTTAGGGTGTGTAAGTAATCTGGTTTGAGTTGACACCACTTTAATTGCCGTGGCACAGCTCAGTTTGCCAGAGATCTACTCTGGTGCCAAAACAAAATGACATTCCCCATAATTCGATAGCATACAGACATGGCAATTGCACTGGTGCCAAACAAGAATGTGCTGCAGCCCTGCCCCCTCTGCACCCCAGAGAGTCCTTATCCGGTCCTCCCCAATGCCTGCCTGCGCCACCAAAATCTCTGGCTCTCAGTCTCTCTGCTCTCGCTGCCTGCACCAGTCAAAAGCTCTTCCTCCTGGGCTTGGCCAGTGAGGTTGAGAGGAGCCGGAAGCCGGCTCCTTGCAGTTGCTCCCCAGCTGTTTCCCAGCTGTTTCTGGGAAGGAGAGGCCATGTCTGGCAGAGGCAACCATTGCTCCCAAGTCCCCCAAAGCCCCGTGCAATAGGGGCAGGACTGTGGGAGCCAGGACATGGAGCTTCAACCATCGGGGACACTCTTGGCAATCTGAAAAATCCATGAAAATCCTATGCATAGGACACACTCCCAATTGAAGTAGCAAACAGACAGTTAGATGTGTCCCAGGAAGACCTGGGTGTGTGTATTCCCATTTAGCTATGAAATGCTCAGGGTTACAGTGAGCAAATAACAATTCCTCACTTTCCTCATTGGCAGAGAATAATTGCTCTGATCCCATCTTAAGGTCCTTGGACTTTGAATAGTAGCATACAAATGTGATTATTACAAAAGTAAATAAACAATATACGATGCACTTGACTTCTTGATACCTAAAAAGCAAAGCTTTTAAAAATCTATTTTGATAAATGTCTATTTGCCAAAGCCAGCAGCTCTTAACACATTAAGTCCTATTTCCCTCTCCTTTGCCTCTACACCACACTTATTTTTAAAAGTGTACTTGAATGTTTAAAACTTTGTGCCCTGTAGGTTCCAAGGCTTTGGAATATTCTAATGGCATCTTTGACTGCCAGTCCCCAACATCTCCATTCATGGGGAGCCTGCGAGCCCTGCATCTCGTGGAGGATTTGCGTGGTTTGTTGGAGATGATGGAAGTGGATGAAAAAGAGGGATTGCGTTGTCAAGTTCCGGATTCGACAGCAGAGATTTTGATTGAGTGGCTACAGAGCCAAATGGTATGGTAGTAATATGCATTACTTTCTCTTAAAAGGAAATCCTGTTGGACTGCTCCTTTGTTTAACCTCTTAATATTCTGTATTTTATATTTATGTATAATGTATATAATGATGTAATGTATATAAAATGGGACACTGTGATAGTGGATTTCCACTTGCTTTTCTGCTCTTTTGATGGGGTGACAGGTATTTTCTTTTCAACATCACATTCAGTGTGATACAAGATGGATCTCTTCTTTTTTATGCTGTGTTTATTATTTTTTATTATCATCCTTCTTTTGAATATCTCCCCCCCACCCCCATTTTCCACTTTCTGTCTTGAAGATATGAAGCACTGATGCCTGGGAGAACGCTTGCTCAAATTCCTGTGCCAGTCTTGTGGTCCATTTGATTTTGATTCACTTTGATATTCACTTAGCTGATATTCTTATTTTAAATTCCACATCCTACCTTAGCAATATCAATATTTAAAATGAATTTGATTGTAGATAAGGAAGTAGTCATTTCAAAAGGAGAGCTCCCACCAAAAGCCATTTTCCTCAATCATCTTTTTCTGTTGAATTTGTACAATCTTTCCCCTCTCTCTTGGTGGGCATTGCATGTTGTTGCTTCTTTAAATGTGTATCCTGATATTGGAGGAGTGTTTTTGTGAAGTAAGACAATTTTTGTGGGTTAGACGTTCCCATCTGCTCATCTTGGCACTATCACACAGCACTTTCTTTGCATATGCACTTTCCTTGCATATTACCGGTAGTTGCATCTAAGAGAGACAGATTATGCCTTGCTTTTTTTTTGTTAGCTAGAGATAAGGTGTTTATGAACAGAATAATTTCTTGCTAACCTGCAAACAAACAACTTTTGAGCAGCCATGGCTTTTGGAAATGGCCAAATCACTCCATTTCAAGTTGTGTAAATCAGTGAAACACCCATAATTTGAAATCCCTTTCTTGCACTCTGTTTAGCAGTTGCACAAAATCTGCTAATTTTGAGCAGTCTAATTCTCCAATATCTTGCTTCCAGTATGTACACACTGCTTATGGCTTTTCTTCTCCTACTACCACTGTCTTGTAGCACTGGATCAATCCAGTTACACCAGCATAGTACACCAACAGGATTCCAGCTTACATCTAATACAACATAAGCCATATGTTGAAACATTTTTTTTAAAAAAAAATCCACTTGAACATTAAATTTTGCAGTCTTTTTCTATCCCTGACAACAGTAAGGAGCATCCTTGCTAACTGGTAGTTAACTAAGAAGCCACATGCAACATGTTTCTTGCCTTTTTGGTTAAGCAGAGTAAAACTGAATAATATGGTAAAGTGTGACAGGGCATTCTAGCAAAGCCTGGCCTTGCAAGCATTTAATAATAAATTTCCTTTGCAATTGACTGAAGGCACCATCTACTGGAAGATGTATTTATGTGCAGACATGGCTCTGTCTCAGTCCTCAAACTGTTGTTTTAAGGGAAACTTGTAGAATGCATTGATACTAAAAGCATTTTACTACAGGGGAGAAATTACTTTCAAATTTGATATGTTCTTATCAGTGTGTGAACTATATATATAAAAAAGAGTATTTAATGTTTCATTCTGATAGAATTCCCCTCCCCCCCAAAAAATTCTGGGCTGATGGTTTCTAGTGGCCTGTTCTTAGGTCTCTTTACCTGTGTAATGATTATCGAAATGCAACAGATGTGTGTCTTTGTGTGTGCACACAGACATTCACACATGGAGGAAGTAAAAATTGCTCAAGAATCCTGTGGCATTCCTCAGGCTCAGGTTTACCCTCCTCAATGGGAATTAGACTATAGGTCAGTCTAATCCATACAGTACAGGGCATATGTACTTTTGACGTTGTAACTACATACTGAATGGTCAGGGAAGGTTTACTTTTTAGGATATTTTTTGCATCTGTTAAAATAGAGATGAAGCAAGTGTCACCTTCCAAATGTCATTGTGCTGTAACGCAGGTTCACCATTGACTTTGCAGTCCAAGGCTGATGGAAATTACAGTTCAGTAACATCTGGAGGTTCATGCATTGCTCCACTCTTATATTAAAGGAATAAAGGATTCTTGCCATGTTGAACCTGGACTTCTGGATTGGCATGTCTGCTTCCTGACCTCAAGAGGCCTTATAATAGGCTGCCTCATTATGCCAGTTTACAATAGCGTACTATTGTCATATGAGCAGAGACAAGGTTTTGTTGTATTTTGATAATCATGCCAAATATTTGTCTTGTTTGAAGTAACTTACTGGTGAGGTTGAAAACAAAATGCTAATATGGCCAGTCTATAGCATTGCTGGTAAATAGCACACACATCTTTAAATGCCTGAAGGAATGTTGTAGGGAAGAAGGAGCAAACTTGTTTTCTGCTCCTTCCAAGACTAAGACATGAAGCAATGAATTCAAACTACAGGAAGAGAGATTCCACCTAAACACTGACCATAAGAAGCACTTCCTGACCATAAGAGCTATTAGACAGTGGAATAAGGTGACCTAACGTTAATAGAGTCTCTTTCTTTGGAAGTTTTTAAACAGAGGCTGGATGACCATCTGTCAGGAGTGCTTTGATTGTGTATTTCTGCATGGCAGGGGTTGAACTGGATTGCCCTTGAGGTCTCTTTTGACTATGATTCTATGTCCTCCTGGTCACAAAATCTACTGCTCTTAATTTCACAATTTCTCATTTATAGTTCTTTATGCCTAGAACTGCTCCCTACTCCTCCATGTTAGTGCTGCCTCCTAGCTTCCTTGATGTCTTTGGCTTAGCCCTTTAGTTTGTATCCCTAGCTGATATGAAACAGTTGTCCTGATCCTTTCCTTCTTATCTCTTCTCTTTCATACTACATAACATCACCCTGATTCTGCTTTAACTGCCAGGAAGGGATATTTAGAATTCACAAGCAGAGAGTTCTAGTACCTCCTCAACTACAAACCCTAGGACTCCATAGGATGCAGACATGTGAGTTAAAGTGGAATCAGAGTGCTATAATTGTGTGTTGAGAAAAGCCCCCAGATCCAATCGTTAGAGCATAAGCTTCCTAGAGCCTCCTTGTCCAGTGCTGGTTTTGTTTTGTTTATGCTATAGTGTAAAGTGCTACAGTGTTCATTGCTAAAATTCAGTAGTTTAAGAAAAGGAGGAACAAACTTTTCCATCTTTCTGGCTTTCATGACACCTACAGGCTAAGGTGAAACCTATCACCATTGCACTACAAATGGTGGCTCACTTGACTGCAAGCCCTTCTTCCGCAAGACACCATGCAGACATAGGACAATCTGTTCTGTTTTCCCCTCCCCTGCCTAATTTTTGTAACACATTGCCTGGTGAACAGATCTCAAAAGCTTGTGCACATTCTCTATCCCCTGGGTTGGCTTTATAAAGGTATTGCTCTAATGTAAACTTTCAAATCAGTCTTACAGCCAATTTAGGTAATCTTGCTTCTTATATAACTTAAATTATTTTGTGGTACAGACGAGCAAGCTTTATTTTTCATAGCCTTGGGTGCACTACAGCCCAATTCCACAAATTTAGCATATGGAAGTTTACTACCTCTCTCCCAGCACACACATACACAGACCATCATTTCTTTAGGTGTTGTAAAGCTCTGTTGTTTTTGCTGCAAAAAAATAGAAAGAAGCTGAAAGAAGAAGCTAGCTCGAGGACAAAAGCACTGGTTGGTCTTTAATACAGTCTGCCCTTCCTATATGCGGGGATCCGTTCTGCCCCCCCCCCCCCATGTAAAGCAAAAAACACAGGACCTCAAGTCCCATTTGTTTCAGTTGGCACGTGTGCCATGGCTGCACATCCCATTCATTTTACAGGGGCTTGCTGTCCACATGGCCTTGAATCCGCAGATGGCAAGCCTGCATATGGCAGAGGCGTGCTGTAGGTGTTTTTCTCTGGAACGTGACTGGATTTAATCAACAGTTTTCTGATAAGAATGACTTCAAATGAGTTTAGCAAGTTTGGTAATCTTTTGGCAGCTCTAGGGTGAGCTCAACTTGGATTTAACTTTGCTTTTAATCCAGTTTAGTGTGGATTTAAGTGTGCTAAGTGGTAATAAAATACCTATACTGAACGCTGCACATTTTCTTTTTTTAGATTTTTTATTTATTAAATTTTATTAAATTATAAAATACAAAAACAGTTGCAACAAAGCATTTCCTTTTCATTACAATTTTTGAGAACATAAATTGTTATTATTATTGAACTTCTTATGTTAATACATGGCTTTTAGGTCCAAAAAGTAGATAACTTAAATCCAACATGCTTTTAATCAATATTTAGTAACTTTAGTCTTATATTCTTATGATAAATCAAAAAAAATGATATTAACTTGAAGTTATCTATTCCATCAATGATCACAGTAATTCTTCAATTTCACCCAGTCCGTATTTGTTACCTCAATTATGTTTTCCTTCTATCATGTTTGTAAGTTTATCTAATTCTATATTGTCCAAAGATTTTAGGAGCCCATCTTCTATTGTTGGAACCTCTTTTTTCCCCCCCAGTTCTGAGCAAGGAGCATTCTGGCAGATGTTATTAAATATAATAGAATTGTCCAATTTTTTTTTTATTTTTTTTTTTTTTTTGTGTCTGTACTTGATACCTTATTGGTCATATTTAGGAGATAGAGCTTTGGCATGATTAAGAATTTTATATTTAAATGTTTTTGAATTTCTTCGTGCACATTTTCCCAGTACTTTTTAACTACTGGACATTGCCACCACATGTGGAACCAGTCACCTATCATTTTTTTTGCATTTCCAGCATTTATTTTCTTTGTTCTGTAGATTTTAGCTAATCTGGCTGGACTGAGGTGCCACCTATATACCGTTTTGAGATAGTTCTCTCTAACACTTTGGCTTTTAGTAAATCGAAATGTCTTTTTTCTGGAGATCTGCCAGCTTTCCAGGTCTATTGGTCTACCAATATCTTTAGCCCATTGGATCATAGTTCCTTTGATAATTTCTTGTTCTTGGTTTCTATTCAAGAGTACCTTATAAATTTTAGCCATTTGTTTTCTAGCCTTTTCTTCCAGAATTACATCCAATCCATTCTTTTGTAATTCAAATCCAAATTCTTTTTTTATCCTTTTTGTATCTCTCCGACAGTTGATAGTAAATCAGCCAATAATTCTTGGACTTAAATTCTGGTATTTCATCTGCTTTCTTCAGAACATATTGTTGTTGGTAATCTCTTTTTAATATATCTCTATATCTCAACCATCTTCCACTCAGTTTAGTTCTTTCCATTAAGGCTTCCAGAGGGGATAGCCAACCTGGGATCTTACTGTAGAAGGCTGTTTTAATTTTCTTCCAAGTTCTAAAGATGGATTTTCGGATGAACGCTGCACATTTTCAAGAACTAGTATGGAGGTGCAAAGTAAAAGCACAGCACATTGTGATAATAATCATTCTAACAATATTCTGCCCAGTCATACTGTCAGGCAGCCTTTGTGTTATCAATTTGCTTTTCTTTGCTTCATGAGTTGCATGTCTATGTTTCACTGCTCAGTTGTGATTCTTCATTTTGCAACTATTTTTGGAAATGCTAAATGTTCGGGAAATGAATTTTGGGTCATGGTAGGGCAGTTTCTCCCCTGATCCTCCTGAATGTGTGGGTCTGTTGTTTCAGGTCTCTTTAGTTTTGCCTTGTATATTGTAGCCTCTCTAAAGCTATGAGAGACTTCACTTTAAAATTTGGTTGTGCATGTGAGAATGCACCTCAAGGGGAATAAAATTTGTTCTATCACCTATAAGCAGGGCTAATTTATTATTCAGCAATAAGTTGCCTGAATCTTAAGAGCCACAAACAGAGCTTTAGTATTGCAGCGAGGGTTTCTGATCTTTTTCTTATTGCGTGACACAACTCCATCCTCTGAAAAGCTGATCCTTAGGTGATGGTGGGAACAACATGTGATGCAAAGAGAGGAAGTCACAAGAACTGGAGACTATACCCTCTCCTAAGAGGGCTTCTAGGTTTTTAGTCTTAAGAACCGCAGCCACATTGTAATCGTTTTTAAATTATTGTTGTATTTTATTGTATGTTTTAAATTATAATTGATTTAATAATTTTTTAGGGGGGGAATTAGATTTTACAGTTGTATGTATATTTTATTCTTGTTAGCTGCCCCGATTGATCTCAAAGGGGCGGGATATAAATAAACATTATTATTATTATTATTATTATTATTATTATTATTATTATTATTATTATGTGCCTTCTGCTCATGCCTAAAAGTTTGATTTACCTCATGGAATTTAATCTTCCCAATTTTTCCAGAAAAGCCTCTTTGATTACTTTCTTACCATAGACACACCTCTTAAAGCCAGTATTCTTGACCTCTCTAACCTTAGTTCCCACCACACTTTCTTCTGATGGCCTCTACAACCCCTGGTATTGCACAAATTAATCTGTAATGAAGTGCTCCCATCATTGAGGTTCATAACCCTTGTCTCTGTTTCTAGTAGACTTTGAATCTACTTTTATGTGTCTAACTCTGCATTGATCAGACCAGTTTCCGAAGGCATTTTAGTTATGTAGGTGTAAAAATAAGCCAATATAATGTTCTGGTTTCAGTGTTACCCTAGGATTCCAGGAGACTAGAGCTGGAATCCCCACTAGGCAACCTGGCACAAGTCATATTCTCTCAGCCTAAGAGGAAGGCAATGACAAAATTACTATGACTAAATCTTGCCAGGAAAATAAAGGAACATTACAACAAAAGTGTATGAGGGGGTGCTGAAAAGTTTTCAGCTCAACCAAGAATGACTTAGAGCCATGATAGTTGCAAAGTAGATAACAGCTGTGGAATGTGTATTTCACACAAAACACTTAGAACAATTCCTTTTTTTTTTTTTTTTTTTGGATTACAATTTCTAGAGTTTCCTAGTTATCATGGCCACTGGCGATATAGTCCAAAAAAACCCAACCCTGTCCATATATTGGGTAGTATTGGCTTGTAGATTATTAGTCTTAAACTAGTGACAGGAAGGGATCCCTTATTGGCTTGTTGGTAGTAAAGTGAGGAAATGTAAACATCCCTTTTCCCAGGAGTTGCCTCCTCAGAGTCATAGTATTAGTGCATGGAAGAATATCTACCATCTCTGTGGAATATCTACCATCAAAATCTCCACGCTGAAAGTTGGCACACCACTTCTTTGCAGTTGAGTATGGCAGGATCTTGTCATTCAATGTATGCATTATATATTCATGGATTTCCTATGAGTTTTTATTTGCAGGAACAGGAATTTCCTGATGGCCCTGTGTTCAGCACTTGAAAATTCCATATTTTTCATTGACATGGTTCTGTCAATGATCTGAAAAAATTCAGAAATTAGAGCTATGACCCTTCAAATTTATAATTTATAATGCAAAAAACACTTTCTTTCCCCCCCCAAATTTTATTGAATTAAAATACACGTATACAAACATACATATCTCCTCCCATACTATTCTAACTTAACATAACCTACTTTAGTTACCTTACATTCCATACTTTCACAAACAATCAACCTCTGATATCCTTTACTATCCTATGAATCTTCATTCTTCCCAGTTCGGAACACCTTTTCTTCCAATTGTTTCTTTCTTCTCTTTCTCTCTTATTTGCCACTTACCATGAGAACTGCTATATATATAAATTATTCTTATTTTTTTTCTTATATCAAACATTATCTATTTTTCTAAATATATACATGTTTTCTCTCCATGTTTTCTTTCCCATTCATCTAACTAACTTAATTTCAAAACATACCTTGAATTTCCCTTCTGTTTTATTCATCCACTTTTACTGTTATCCATCTCTATTTGCTTCAGCATTGACAATTACGATTCTCATTTTTCTGCATTTCCTGTAACTATTCCACTGTTTCTTTGTTTTATTGTCTTTCCCTTTTTTACTCCATATTTCTTTATGGGGTCCCATTGTTTTTCTACCTTATCTATTGATTTGTCCTGAATTAGAGCTGTAAGTATATCCATGCTCATTGCTTCTCTTAGTTTTATCAGCCCTTCTTCAATATTAAGAATTTATTTTCTTTTCCAATATCTAGCATAAATTATTCTAGCTATTGAAACCATGTACAATAAAATACGACCATGTTCTTTCTCTATTTCTCTGCCTATTCCATCTATCATGTTTAATAAGAATAGTTGGGGACATCTTGGTATTTTTATTTGTAATATTTCAATTATTGTCCTATGTATCTTTTCCCAATATTTTCTTGCTCTAGAGCAGCGTTTCTCAAATAGTGGGGCGTGCCCCCCAGGGGGGGCGCGAGGCTCTGTAAAGGGGGGCGCGAACACTGGAGATTGCCCCAGCGCAGCCCCAGTAGCAGCCCGACGTGCTCTACCCTGATTGGCCAAACCCACCCGTGTGACTATTTACAGTCGCGCGGGGGGGGGGGGGCGCAAAATGTTTTCTTCTTCCTGGGGGGGCATGACAGAAAATAATGGAGAAGCACTGCTCTAGAGCAACCCCACCACATATGGTAGAATGTACCTTTTATTATAAAAATAAGCTTTTATTAGAGAATATTTAAAGATACAATTTAACATAGAATAATAAGTAATACATATCAAATCCAAGGAATGCAGTTGCAAATATATATATAATAGTAACATAAAAAAATTAAATATAAAGCAAATTTCATTCCTAGAATGGATTAAATTATTAAAACATATTTTAGGTAATTAAAACATACTAAGGATACCAATATATATATCTTTTACTTTCAGATCACCAATAGGCAATCACTAATATATCTAAACAGTTGCATACCATAGAAGAAAAAAGAAAAAAAAAGACAAAAGAAATATGGTAGAGAAAATGAAAGCAGAGAGAACATCACAATTCCTTCTCCACCAAAGCTGCAGCTAGTTCCTCATACTGACGATGGCTTGAGATGTGCTCAATATAGATGTCATGGGACCATCTAATGGTATCTGACACCGTTAGTTTGTGCATGAGTTTTGCATAGCGCTTTCCCACTCCACAAACTCTCAGCACAGGTTCATTTGCTGGATCCCAGGCACCCAGTGCTCCAATAAGCAATGCATGGACAGAGACTTCATACCCCTTTTGTCTCAGTACATCAGCCAAAGGGGTGTACTTTTGGTGTTTACGTTCTCTGGCCTCCCTCATGGCTGACTTCCTGTTTTCAAAGGGGATGGTGACATCCACAATAGTAATCTTTTTGTGGTATTCATCTGTGATGACTATATCAGGTCTCAGCTGACTATCTGTCCCAGGCACAGTTTGATTTAGAGAGATGGTGCCCAGTGACACTAGGACAGCTTTAGCCAGTCAGTTCATCACAGCATCGTGCCGGTGTTTCCAGGCTGTTTAGTGTGGGAGACAGTTGCAGAGCACATGTGGAAATGTCTCGTTAGGACGACCACAATGATGGCAGCGTTTATCATGGTTGCCAGTTTTAAACGCACCATTAAGAGGCACAACATTCAGGCGGGCCCGATGGATGAATCACCAGTCAGCAAAACGGGTGAAATCTCCGTGTGGTATAAAGTGGTTGCTTGAATCCCACTGCGATGTCATTTCAAAGACCTTGCCCTGGTCAGGCTTGCTCAGAAGCGCGATGGTATATTTCTCCCTCAAAAGATCTTTCAGTGAACTTTTTCTGCATTTTCAACATTTTTCTTTCCCTGTGCTGTGCATCATATTTAGTCTGCTTGGTGAGAGGTACCAACGATGCATCATTTTAATGAAATTCTCTTTTAGGTCCTGGCATAATGTAAATTTGTTTGCATTCAACCATGCTTTTTCCCATTTTTCTAATTGTATAGTTTTCTTCATATCTCTTGACCAATCTACCATTACCTACTTTATCGTTTCTTGCTCTAGATTTCTTGTTTTAAACAATCTATAATATTTTGTTATATGATGTCCTTCTTTGTCCATTATTATCTTGTCCAAGTCTGTTTTTTGTTCTTCAGATCCTTTTGTTTTTGAATCCAATTTAAATCTTTCCTTTAATTGTAAATATAGAAACCAGTTGTTGTTAATTCCTTCCACTTCTAATTGTTCCTTCGGTTTCATTTTACGTTCTTCTTTTCCTTGTTTCCTTGTTATATCTTTGTATCTAATATTTTTACCTTCTTGCTTCTACTGAAAAAGGCTTCCTGTGGGGAAATCCATAACGGAAGTCCTCTATAAAACTTCTTTATTCTGTTCCAAATTTTCAACAACAATTTCCTTATGAAATGATGTTCAAATCCTTTGTTAGCTGTTAGCTTGTCATACCATAAAAACGCGTGCCGGCCGAATCTCATATTACTGCTTTCAATACCTAATGTTCTTTCGTTTTCCAATTTTATCCATTCCTCAGGCCACTCCATACAGCACGCATGATAATATAACTTCAAGTCTGGTAATCTGCATCCTCCTTTTTTCTTTTGCCTCTACCAAACTTGACCATCTGATCCTGGGTTTTTTGCCCTGCCATATAAATTTTGAAATTTCCTTTCTCCAGCTATCAAAACAGCTTTTATTATGAATTATTGGTAGTGTTTGAAATAGGAACATCATATTCGGTAGTACAATCATTTTTTATTAGAGATATTCTTCCTAGGAAAATTTTGCATTTTCAACCACTTTATGAGATCTTTTTAAATTTCCTCCCATACCTTATTATAATTGTTTTCATAAAGATCCACATTTTTTTTTTGTTACGGTTATCCCTAAATATTTTTTTTACTATCTTAAATTTTGATTTTTCTTTTATAAAAAAGAAAAACACTCTTTCAAGCTACAGTGACAAAATTATGCTAGAGAGTTTGGGAAGTGGGTAGGGTGAGAACTTTTTTAGCAGCACCCCCCCACCCATAAAAGAATCAGGTTTCTATGGATTCTATGGATTTATGGCAGTGCCTTGCCATGCTATCCCTTTGTGTTGTGTTGTGTTTAAGAAAACACTATCACAACATTTGTCTTTAGTATACTCAAGAGGACAGAAAGTATTTCAATTAGGTTTAGTGGTTACTAGTTATGTATTCAATGAAGTCAGGTAAAACAAATATAAGAGTAGTAGTGTTTGCAGTTAGTTTTTAAACATGAACCTTTTCTTTTCTTTTGTTCTGGTTGAAAAGGAAAATCACAAAACATGGTACCAGGCAACCTTCACATGAGTACTTTATGTTTTGGTGATTATGAATGCTTTGAATTGGTAACTTGGATTATGAACTATGATAGTTGCAAAGTGGGTAACAGCTGTGGAATGTGCATTTCACACAAAATACTTAGAACAATTACTTTTTTTATTACAATTTCTAGAGTTTCCTAGTTATCATGGCCACTGGCCATATTGGCTATGGAATTCTGGAAGCTGTAGTCCAAAAAACCCCCCCAACTGTTCTACACTGATTTCTGAGCTCTTTGCAACTTTTCCAGGTTCTGGTTTCATAACAGCATTTATCTGTAGTATATTGGGTAGCATTGTATTGTAGATTATTGTTCAAACTAGGGACAGGAAGGGACCCCCTTATCATGATTCAGAATTAGCTTGTTGGTAGAAGGTGAGGAAATGTAAACATCCCTTTCCCAGGAGTTGTCTCCTCAATGTCATAGTATTAGTGCATTCAAGAAAATATACAATAAACAACAACAGCAATAGCAGCCTTATTAATTAAGCAAGCACTCCAGATTATCCAGTTGTGCCTCTGTAAAAGAAGTCTTGGTAGCTCCTTGAGAAGCATACACTGAATTCTGGTTTTTAAAACTTCAGCCTGCTTACATTACCGTATATACTTGTCTATAAGTAGGAAAAATTATGCCAAAAAACAGACTTATATACGGGTCAGTAAGGTAATACTTCTCAAAAAGAAGTCTCAGCACTGCATTCCCCTTACCTTGACAGCTGCTGCTGAGCCAAGAAGAATTTGTGAGTGTCCCTCCTTCCCATGGAGCATGGAAAGAGTCCTTGTTGTTTTGCAAGGTGCATGTCTGTTTAAATCTCTCTCTTTCCCTGGGACAGGGAAGGAGCCCCAGTTGGTTTGCAAAGAGAGAGTACATGTGGGGGGAGGGTTTTGTCATTTGCATCCTTTGTTACATGCCCCTAAATTGTACCCTCGACTTAGCCACGGGTCGTATCAAAATCCAAAATTTTGGCCTCCCAACCTGCCCTTGACTTATAGATGAGGTCGACTTGTACACAAGTATATGCGGTAATTTATGATTGTGCTGTAAACATTGAAAATGATACTTTCTTTCAATTTCATGTTGCTTTTCAGGCTGTTAAGTCAGTTGGTTCTGCACCATTAGTTCACATTATATTTTTTTGCAGCCTTGGGAGTCATATCCTGAAACATCTGTGGCACTCATCTGGAGCTTTATTTACTTTTGTAATTTGCATCATGTTGATGGAAGAAGGTTACAAATGTTTCCTTTATTTTTTTCTCTCTCAGACAAATGGCCATATATCTGCTAATGGAGATGTGTATCAGGAGCGGCTTGCACGTTTGGAAAATGACAAGGAATCTCTGGTTCTTCAGGTAAGTTCTTTTTCAAGTTCCTTTTATTTATTTTTATGAATAAAAGAAGCCTTTATATTGATTTTGAAGTTTAATGACCATCGTGGCATATGGGCTTACTCAGTAGTCATGGTCACATGCCACCCCCCATCTGAGAGACACACTTCTCTTTGATTGAGGAGCAAAAGAAAATTGTTTAAAGCAGGAGTAGGTATAGGTGACTTGACCCTGGAATCTATTTTTGTGGCCTCTGAAACTTGTAACTAGTCACCTCAACCCTCCACTCTATTCCCAAATTGTTAAAAGTGGCACAATTTTGGGGCATTTTATGTTCCAAATCATGCAGAAAGCCCTGACAATGCATGAAAACATGCGAAACCAACCCCACCCACTCACACAAGCATTGTAGAATCCCACACTAGCTGCAAAATGCCTCTGTTTTCCTGTGCAGTCAGTCTCAAAATGGTGACACAAAGATTCTGCCATTTTGAGGGGGAGCTACAGAGGGAAATTGAGATATTCGGGGTCTCTTTAGGAGGAGATTTGCAGCTCCTTGAGGGATCTGTGTGGAAATTGGTCCCTGGTTCCCAAACACTTACCCCTGATTTAAAGGGAGGAGAGATGAAATTTTCTTTGAGAAGACATTTCTTGAGAAAATATAGTGGTAGGGTAGGTGTGACCCTCCAACTGATGTTGGACTGTAACTCTCATTTGTCCTACGGCCTTTGCAGACTGCTAGAAATAGTGCAAATTGAGTCCACTTTAACTGTCCTGGCTCAGTGCTAGGGAATCATGGGAATTGTATTTTTTTCTGAGACATTGAGCCTTCTCTGTCAGAGAGCTCTGGTGCCACAATAAACTACAGTTCCCATGATTCTATAGCACTGAGTCAGGGCAGTTAAAGTGGACTCAATTTGCACTATTTCTGGCAGTCTGCAAAGGCCCCTAGTTAGCATAGGTAATGTTGAGTGCTGGTAGGAGTCCCATTCCAACAGCAGCTGAGCAACATGTTGTCTATTCCTGAAAATAGCAAATAGTGTTCTCATAGCTTCCTTTTCCAAGCTAGCTATGCTTTCTGTTACTGCATCCAGGTAGTTGATGGTTACAAAATATATGCTGAGTGAAGTTATCTTTGTGTTCATATCATATACTGCTTTGGCATATTTGCCCTTCCTTCATAATTCACATAGCCACTTCTTGCAAAAATCATGGATAGTTATGCTTAGTTGTTGATTTGTGACGAAGACTGCCATGGTTACTTTTTGTGCCTTTTTATTGCAGAAAACTTGCTTAGCTTTGCATCTGTTAGATAAATAGATATAAATCACTATTAAAGATTTCTTGGGAGGAATATCTCCTGAACATCTTTTTGCAGGATATTCCTGCAGTGGAAACAGAAGAAGAAAGAAAGCAAGGCAAAGCATGGCAAAGGACATTTACAAAGTTCTTGATGTGAAGTGATTGTCATGTGATATGGCAGTAGATATCTCTTATCAATAGTCATTATAGGTTTTGCCTGATAAGATTTGGTATTGATTAAAATAATTAATAATTCAATAAAGCAAGTAATATAAATATTAGATGATCATTCCAGATGAGATCCCTTCCTCCAAAAATTAAGGTTCTGAGATATATCTGTACATCCCATTTTTGAACAGGTTAGTGTTCTTACTGACCAAGTGGATGCTCAAGGAGAAAAGATCAGAGATTTGGAACTCTGCCTAGAAGAACACAGGGAGAAGCTGAATGCCACAGAAGAAATGCTACAGCAGGTATTGCAAGTTAGCGAGATAAAACTCTCTCTCACCCTCTCCCTCTCCCCGCCACTCTCTATATAAAACTTCCATCACCTTTCTCAGATATTAGTAATGATTATATTGTCATTTCTGTTAATGTGGATATTTTGAATGACATTTTAGAGCCTTCTGAATAGAAAAGGAACTGAAGCATTGAATTTGTCCATTTAAAACTACAGTTGCCCCTCCATTTTCGCACGGAATCCGTTCCTGACCCTCCCTCACGAAAATGGAAATTTGCATATATTTAAAGCTCATTGAGTGTGCGCACCATTTATCCCTCCCCACCTTGCCACACGAAAAGCAAGACTGCAGACTCCCAGGCCCACAAATTAGAAGGGATGACTGTATTTAAAATGTTTAAAGCAATAGTGCATATTTATAACAATAGCAAGTATATTTCTACACCGCTTATCAGTGAACTAGTGCTCCCTAAGCCATTTACAATGTGTCAGCTAATTGCCCACAACAAGCTGGGTACTCATTTTAATGACCTACAAAAGGATGGAAAGCTGCGAACCCATAGCATTTTCTTCTTTAAATCCACCATTCACTTTTCATTTTTATCAGGAACTGTTAAGCAGAACGTCCCTTGAAACTCAAAAGCTCGACCTTATGGCGGAAGTTTCCAACTTAAAGCTCAAGCTGACTGCTGTCGAAAAGGACAGGCTAGACTATGAAGACAGATTCCGGGACACAGAGGCAAGTTAAAATAGATTAGTCATGAGAACTGAATTTTCTCTTCCTTGTGTTTTTAATGTACAGATTTTATATGTTGCTCTTTGAAACCCAGGGAATGATGCTTTGAAAATCCCCTTGACATCATTTCTACAATTATTTTTACCCATGTAGGTTTTGATTGTTCATAATAGAGCAGAGCTGGGGCCCTTTCACATTACATAGTTATAGCACTATGATTCCACTGTAACAGGCATTACAATATCCTATCTAATCCTGGGATTTCCAGTTTGCAGAAGGGCATTTGGAATTCTCAGCAAAGAGCTCCTCTAGTGCCTCATCAACCTCCAAATGCCAGTTATGGCAGTTAAAGTAGACATAGCATTATAATTATGTAGTGTGAAAAGGCCCCTGAACAAGTTGTGAGCCCACCAAAGCCACTACAACCCATCATCCCAGAGTTTGAAGCAACCCAGAGTTTGAAAACTGATTTTTCCAACTCCCATAGGGCATTCAGGGGGAGTTGTAGTCTCTATGTCTATCTGTATCTCTATTTCTGTCTCTATCTCTATCTCTATATATTCTTTTCTTCCCAAGTTCTGTCATCACTTATGTATTGTGGCATACCAGGTACTTTTGAAAGTCCCAGTCTTCCAGGATAGATTGTGCAATCACATGAGAGTGAAGTGGTTCTGTTTTTAAAAAGTTATTTGATTTGGCTGAGTAGTTTTTAAACATAACTTTCAGACCCTGAATCCATGCTTGTCTATGTAGTGGAAAATCTGAACCATGATATCTTTACCAGAGATTGGAACCATTATATTTTTATCAAAGCTGGCTTACCTGACTCTTTTTGTCTTGTGAAAATTTGGCCATTTTTAAAGTGCTTGTTACCACAATGAGAAGGGCTTTTTGATTGTTTTTCTTTTCTGTTAATTTTTAATTTAAAATCTTATTTTTACCTTATCCTTTTTATACAGGGTTTGATGCGGGAAGTTAATGAATTACGCTTAAAAGTAGGAGAAATGGATAGTGAGAGACTTCAATATGAGAAAAAACTTAACTCTACCAAAGTAAGTAATCATTAGGAAAAAGGGGGAAGAGTGTCTTCTTGTGGTCTAGTTTTCATACTTAAAAGAGTTTGGCTTTTAATGGATGGAACACTGTTTCAGCTGCCTTTTTGTCATAGAGGTTGCTGTTCTGTTTGACATGTACTTTGATCTTCACATAAATTTGGAATAAGTAGGAATGAACACATGTGCCAATTTTTGTCTCCGTTTTCTTATCTTTTGAATCTGAATTTTTTAGTCTGAATTCAGTTGGCACAAGAATCATATGCAATTTGTTCTAATCCTTTTGTTTTAATATACACATTTTAACATAATTTGGTCCAACACACATTTCTGAACACAGATTTTAATTAGGAGGTTGCATTACAAAATTCAGTACAAATATCAAAATACAACTTGTGTTTTGATTTGTGGACTGGTCCTAAAAGTAAGAGTTGAAAAAGTCCACACTAAAATGCAAGCCAAACAGTTTTCTTCTCCATCCCTAGTTGGTTGGTTCATAGATGTGGCAGCTTGCGAACTTTTGTCATAGGGCTATGCAGGTTAATTCAGAAGCAGGCGCAGTTTGCACTAATTAGTATGTCCTAAGACGGGTAGGCAACCTTTCCCCTTTAAGGGCCGAGGGACTTCAGCTCCCAGAATCCCAGGAGCTATTGGCCAACATGGGACTATTGGCCAACATGGCTGAGGATTCTGGGAGCTGAAGTCCCTTGGCCCTTAAAGGGGAAAGGTTGCCTACCCTGTCCTAAGAGGTAGCAGTGAACATAAAGAACATACAGAAAACAAAAATAATGACTGCAGAGGATTTACATAAATTCAACTTACATAATGAGGAAATTGAAATAGTTAAAATTTCCCATACCTTGGATCAGAACAGAGACTGTAGTCAAGAAATTAGAAGACTAGGAATGGGAGTGGCAGTCATTAAAGAAATAGACAAGATCTTAAAGTGTAAAGATATATAACTGAGCACTAGAGTTAGAATCATCCAAGTCATGGTATTTCCCATCACCATGTATGGATGTGAGAGCTGGATAGTGAAAAAAGCAGACAGAAAGAAAATAAACTAATTTGTGATGTGCTGGAGAAGAGTGCTGAAGATACCATGGACAGCCAAAAAAGACAACCAAATTGAACAATCAAGCCTGGAAGCCAAGATGACAAAACTGAGGCTGTTGTACTTTGGCAATAGCATGAGAAGACATGAATCATTAGAAACGACAACAATACTAGGAATGATAGAAGGCAGTAGAAAGACTGCATACTAGATGGCTAAATTCAATCAGGGATGCCACAGGCCTGAATCTGCAGGGATCTGAGCAGAGTGGTAGAAAATAGGGAATGTTGGAGATGTCTCATTCACAGGGGGCCTAAGCAGACGGGCAGCCCTGGGAAGGTGCACTGTGGGACCAAGGCATCCCCATGCCTCGATCCTGCGGCGCACCGTTGCCGCCCCTGGAAAGGAGCGCTAAAATAGCGCTCCTTTCATATGTCGCCAAAAGTGCACCGCAAAAGGTTGCAGTGCACTTTCGGTGACTTTTCTGCCACAGCGTGTCCGGACGCTGCGGCGGGAGGTCCTCCTCGGAGCGCCGGCTGTGCAGAGGGCCAGTGGCTCCAAGGACAACCTCGGGAGGGGAAGGGGGCGCCGAGCGTGCAGCTGCCCCTCCCCTTCCCTGTGCCGAAGACAGCCCAATAAGCCGTCTGCTTAGGCCCAGGATTACCATGAGTTGAGGTCGACTCAAAGACAATGAATAACAACAAGAGATAGTGGTAGTACCATTCTCAGTGAGGTAGTGGCAGCTGCAATCAGATGGATTGTGGTGCCTTTTTTGGATGTATCAAAAAGGAATGTGTGTGGCAAGGTGCCACGGACATGCTGATTTCTGCTATTGTATTTATGGACTAGCTCATTGAGAAGCTATTTATAAGGTTAAAGAAAAAGATAACTTTTTTTGTCTTTTAAGATATGGTGTAAGGAACCTGATTGTATGCAGACACAGAAAATTCTAAAAAGTAGATTTCCTTCAAAGGAATCGTTCTCATGTTACTTGGTTGCTGCTTCATTCTGGTTCCTGTGTCCTAGAAATGTATGTTTGGGCCGTTTTAGAGGAGGATGGGGTAGGACTACCCCTAACACCAAATCTTCTAGCTGTCAGTGGCAGGCCTGCTGCACAGTAAATGTAAGAACCAAACCTTATTTTGAAATGCTACCTAATTTAAAGTGGGTTTTATGAATAGGACCTGGGCTTGCTTTGATGTAAATGTCTTTCAGTCGAGGCCAAACCTAATCTTAAGAGTAGTTATTTTCAGCCTTGTCTCTTTTCTACCTTTACTTCTCTTTCACTCCTCTGTCTCTGTTACCAGTCTTTAATGGCCAAACTTTCTAGCATGAAAATCAAAGTGGGCCAGATGCAGTATGAAAAGCAGCGGATGGAACAAAAATGCCAAATGTTAAAGGTGTGGTAGATTGGTGGGGCCTGGTTGTGAATCATTTGTTTTCCATAACTTGGATGATTTTGTCTTCCATATTGTTTGTCTGTCTTTCTGTCAATGCAGTGCATGCATGGAGTTGCTTATTATTTCTAGAAATAAAGGCCTAAATTAATGGTACCAACTAGATTGAGTCCATTGAATCAATGGGATTTATGTATATGTTGATTTATTAGTCAGCAGTTTATTCAATGGGACTAAAAGTAGATTTAAGCTAACTGTTAGGTATTGACTGCACTCTTGTTTTTTTGAGCACAGACTTTCTTTTCTGGATTTCAGGACATGTTGTTCTGTTAGACAAGCAGTAACTAATGTGATTTTCTAACATGTTCACCTTGCTTATGATAATTTTTCAGATAAAAAGCTAATAAATATTAGTCATTTTCACATTAAAGATCTAGGCTAGTTGAACAGTTCTTTTCCAGGGGACCACTCGAACTGTAATTCTGTGAAGAGAAGATACGGTTCTCAAACAGTTTTTATTCCCTCATGAAACTACAATTCCCAGGATGTGTTATGAAAGTCAAATCCTGTTAAAATTGCTGCAAAATTAATATTTAATTGATTGAGTTGCATGCAAAGGAAACTCTTGATATTAACTGATGGCTTTGCTCCCAAAGTGAAATTGCATGTAGGGCTTTACAAAACGAAGTTTTGCAGTGTCATCCATTTTGACAGGTAAAATAAGTAGTTCTAGATATGCACCAACATAGAAATAATACTTAGATGGGTCACTAGTGCTGTTATCATGAGTGCATTCTTTTATGACACATCAAGTTAGAAATTTAGATTCCAAATGCAGTTTATTTGTGGTTTAGTCTTATGTAACTTAATCCTTGCTACTATAACTTGCATGTGAACCATATTGTTTTCACCTTTCATTTGTAAAGGGTGGCTGCTTTGTGGTATGACTTGTTGCTTTGGATATGATTTGTTCTTTCATTGTCAGCATCATGTATTCATACATGTATTTATAACCTGAACAGTTCATGAGATTAGCACTCACTAGAACACAATACACACAGATTCATAAAAAGAAATGCAGGATATTAAATATATTACATTCTTCCACAACATTCACACATATCACTGTACTATGAAATTATATCTTATTCTCTGAGCATGCTTAAGTTGTTGTTTCTACAGTGAGGATACAATCTTAAGCACATGTAACTGGAAGAAGTCCCACTGAAAACAGTGGGTTTTAAGTCTGAGCATGTATATATATGCACACACACTCTCATAATATATATTTAGAATATGCTTTAAGTATTATCTTCTTAATATTCATGAAATATTCTCATGCATGTTTAGAAGAAAACTTAAAATCCTTTTAATGTCATTTTTCAAATTCAAATTAAGATTCACATTTAAATTAGAGGTGGGATTGCTTGGCTGGGAAACAGACTACTCCCAGTTTTTTTTTTTTTTGTAAAGATTTACATGACTTGACAATATTTTAATTACATATTTCTAACTTAAAGGTGACCTCTAATTAAAAAACCCCCACAAATTTCAATTTAGGATCTTTGAAGCAAAAGTTAGATTCTAAATATATATATATTCTGTTTTGCACAGGAAGAACTAGCATCTTTAAAAGATAAATTAGAACAGAAGGAAGGAGAAATAAAATGTTTGCAAGAAAAACTGGTTCATCAGGGGAAAGGAGAAGGGGTTGACATAAATGATAGAGGTAAGGCAAAACAGGGATTAATCAGTTTGTACTCTCCAAAGCCATGGTTTATTGTTTCTCTGGTTTATAATTTTATTTTGCTGTAAAAAGTCTTGATTGAATTTACAGCATAGGTTCATGCATTCATGACACTTAGGACTATGTTCAGGTTCATTCATTCTAGGAAAATCTTTCTAAACCTAGATGAGTTTCAAGTTTGCCTGCATCTCTCTTGCAGGGAGCAAGTCATAAATTAATTGCATTGTGCCATCTTTATTGGGACATAGGACTTCCCTTTCTGCCAACACACACATGGATTAGAGAACTATTGCTCTAAGATAGCATGGTAGAAGACAGTCCACTTATTGATTTCTCCTGCAGTAAGACAAAGACTCAAATGGAATTAAGCCCCCAAGACTCAAATGGAATTAAGATTTTTCTCTAGAAAGTAATCAGTGAATAGGTCTAACAGATAATGACCTCTGCATGGCAAAGATCAAGTTTTTCAGATTCTCCTTAGCAGTTTCAGCATGAATTCTGTGTGTCCTGCTGCAAAGTCTCTATATAGTTGTTTTCTCACTGGAGGCTAATTTGTCCATTACATATAAATGCAACAAAGCCAACATTGAAATAAATATTTACATCTATTTGAAATTGCATCTAACTGAAATTACACCTAATTGAAATAAATCTCTGTGGTCTGCATTTTGTATTTTGGACTGCTTTAGGTTATATGTGAATATATTTGCATGGTCATGGTTACATGAGATTGCTGTAGAAAATCAGTTCTCCTTTTACATTCAAGACTAGGAATAAAGGGTGGTTCACTGTATGTTTAATATGGAATGTGTAAAACAAAATACAGGGAGACAAAAAGGTTGTAATCTCAGAACAAGTGATTGAGTAAACAAGTTGAACAAATCTGATCTGCTTTTTTTTTTTAAAAAAAAAATTGTAACATTGCCTGTATTCTTTTTGGTCAAACAGCATATTTCAAAATGACACATCACAAAAGATACATTATTTAGTTATACAATTATTTATAGTGTGCCATTTTACCCAGAACTTGGACACTAGGCAGATATGGTCAGTATTTCTGCATTTGAGCTAATAGAAGGCACAATACTTCAATCTAAGATTGCTATGATGATTTCAGAATATGTTGAATGATCAGGGAGCACCTGAGCCTTTAGAACTGGTGAAATTAAGATAGTGTGGACTTAAGGTCTAAAGAGATGGGAGACCTACTATGGCATAAGACAGTCTGATCTTTTCTAATGGAAGTGCATGTCACAGAATTAATAAATAAAAACAATTAGGTTGCATTATCATAATCAATAGTTGCACAGTATCAGCATCAAAATAGGAATGTGTACTGTAGTGTAAATATGAATTGAATTATGAAATATGCATTTTGAGAATAAGACATTCCTGCAGTAAGATAGAAAAAGCATAGATTAGTTTTAATGAATATAATAAGGTCATAGTTACCGTGAAAGTGAAGTGTATCTCATTCTACAATATTTTTTCTGAATTGTAAATAAAGCCATTGTTGTGGGCAGGTGTACACTGCATATGGATTTATTTTTATTCATGTTGAATCTACTTTAATACTTATAATTTCTGTCTAACTTCAAATACAATGGATTTTCCTACACAGATGAAAATTGTAAAAAGAAGCTTAAAGACAAAAGTAAGGTTTCTGGTGTCTTTCCACAAGCACTTACATTTGACATCTTTTTCCATTAGAGCTCTCTGCATGTATCATTTTAAAACTATTTTAACAAGAAAATATTGTTTCATCCTCCCACTTCATTTTCAGTGGAAATCATACTACAAAACAGTGAGGTGAAATCTCATATCCTAAGTATTGCAGTCCCCTTCTAATAAACTGAATTAGATTACAGGTAATTTGATTTATTAGATTAGTTACCAGAAAACGCTGTAAGTATATGGTAAACATACTGTTGTTTTAATCAAATGATCATTATCAACACTGTTATCTGCATATACAGAATGATTTGTTTTCTTTATGACAAATTTCTTAGTTTTTTCTATTGTGTTTTTCATCCCTTCAATAGAAAAATATTTAGAAAATATCCAGCTCAGGTTTAGGATTCTGTTAGACCCAGAAGCAAGTATAATTCTGTGGTTTGGCTCAAATGTAACACCAACTCATACTTGAGATTTATTATTATAAGCTGCCTAGAGCATCTTTTTTGGCAGACAGGTGAGATCTAAATTTAATATATAAATGGTTTCGCAAGACATGAAAGAGCCCTGTGTTTGCATGCTTCATGTCCCTCCTTCACTGCTGATTAAATGATAACTGCATCTTATCCAGGGAATGCAAGATCTGCTCATACAGGTTGAACATCCCTAATCTGAAAATCTGAAAACCTCCAAAACCTGAAATTTTTTGCTGTTAACTGCCTACTTCTACCTTTGAGGCAGTAGCTGGAGTTCTCCTGGTCATTCATCTCTCAGGTCCTCAACCTCTTTCCAACCCCACATCTCCTTACACAATACAAGTAGCAAATGAAGAAGACATGAAGCTAGAAAGAGACATAAGGCTGGAGATAAATGAATGAGTAGGAGCGCCACAGCCACTGCCTTGAAAGTGGAAGAGGCAGCTGGTGGCAAAAAGATGTTTGCCTAGAGAGACTGTAGATCTGTGAAATGACAGGAATTGAAGCATAGTGCTCAGTCACACTTCCCACCATTTCACAGATCCTTGCATCTCCCTCCAACCTGAAAAATACAGTACAGTACAGTACAGGTATTGTATGCAACTTGTATATTCCAAAATCTGAAAAAGAAATCTGAACTCTGAAACAATTTTGGTCAAAAGCATTTCGGATAAAGAATACCCAACCTGTACTACAATTTGCCCACTAGCCTGTGCTGTAAACCATGATTTGAACTAAGTTTGAAGCACTGGTTTGAGTGCAGATAATACTTTCCTTATGATTTGCTGCTAAATTGGCAATGAGGAGAGAAATCGGAGCAATGAAATCGGAGAAGGAGAAGAAAGAACACAGCAATTATGTAATACCACACTGTGGTTTGGTGTTGCATCTGAATAAAACTGTTGTTGTGTTGTGGCCTTGGAATGAAATCACATTCCAGTTTCCTTCACTAGCAGCTGTGCCTTGTGGAGAGAAGCTATATGCATTCTGAATTGCAGCTGCCATGTAGCAAACCTTTGGTTTTATTATTTTGTCTACAGTATTCTTTAGTAGGAAATGAAAACATTGTTCATTGATTTGCTATATTTCTGATGGTGACAATGCTGGTGGCATGGATTTCCCCTGTAAATGAGGATGAAAGATGAAGCACAGTTTGTACATATGGCAACCCCCTTTTTCCATTTGTCCTGCAGCTACACATTTTAGCATGACTTTTTATCACAAAAATATGCACACCATCCCATCAATCTCTCATTTCTACAGCCATTCTTGGTTATGGCTATCCCATCAATTTCTTTTCTCATTCATTACCATCACTTGCTGAATTTTCTTTCTAGCTCATTTTGTTTGAGGCTGCTGAAATAATGAAGAACTGTTGTACAGAAAACTGCTATGGCACATATTTTAAGTTCTGAGTACCTGGTTATAGCATACAGTCGAGAGAGAGAGGTCGAAACAATTGTATTGTATTTTTGCAAATCAGCAGCAGTGTAGTTATGGTAGTGTTATACTGAGAAATTGTTTTAATGTTTATATTGTAAGCCATCTTGAACTTCTCTGAGATGAGGTATGCAGTATAAATGTTTTAAAAGAAATAAATACAATCAGACCTCCTTATCCACGCATTCTGCATTCACAAAAATAGCCATCCATGGCTTGAAAATATCTCCCCTCCCCCTCCCCCCTCCAAAAAAAAACAAAAAAAAAACAAAACCCAAAGCAAACCTTGATTTTGCCTTTGTATAGAAGGGACACTATTTTACTATGCCATTGTACAGTGATTCAGAAAGAATGGTGCAAAACTAAATAGGAAAGCAGCTTTATTTTTGCATCGTTTTTAAAAATCATCCAGTATTTAATGGGACTTGAACATCCAGAGATTTTGGTATCCATGAGAGGTCCGGTAACCAAACCACAATGGATGGCAAGGGTCCATGTAGTGGGCAAGAGATTGAGCTGACAATCAGAAAGTCCTTGGTTCAGATTTCATGTCAGTGACTTAAGTTGCTAAGAGGCCTTAAGCAAGCTTTTGTCTCACTCATTCTCACTTGTAGTATGGGGATGAAATATTGATCTTCCTTAACATGGTTGTGTTGTAATGTTTTTAAAATGCTTTAAGCAGTTGAAAATATGATTACCTGTGCCATGCATGATAATTATAACCATTAATATGTGTGAAGTATTGGCTAGATAAGTCACATTTCACATGCTCCAGAGCAGAGCTTGGAAACATCACTATTTTTGGACTGTAACCCACAGAACTCTGAGCCAGCATGGCCAAAAATGCAAAAAATTACTCCATTTCTGAGAATTGGCATTAAAGGAATCCCCCCCCCCCAAACTGCAGAGAAAATGTGTTTCATTTGTTTTTGTTTTCTTTAAATACAAAGAAATGGTTTTCATTATATTTGTACTACATGTTAAATTTTAGTTTGCTAATTAACATTGATTTTTTTTTCCACTTAAGCTAACTTATACACTTTTCAAAAAATGCCTTAGATATTGAAGTACAGAAAATGAAGAAAGCAGTGGAATCTCTAATGGCAGCAAATGAAGAAAAGGTACTAGAACGTTATTTTAATATAATTTTAAATAACTTTATTTCATTTTAAGTCCACACTGATTTAAAGCATGGAGGAGTGCCTTTTGACAGAAGCAGTCAGTATGGAAAGGCATGAATAGTATTTCATTATCTTCTTTGCATGGATAGGTCCAAAATCAGCAGTCAAAAATAAAAATGTAAAAAGGAAGTACTGCATCTAATAGAACAATAAGTATTTCAGTACTCAGTTTTTAACATTCTGGACGTCTTAACTCTTAATTTATAATTACGCTTTCAAAAAACTAATTCTTCATTGTTACCAGATGTTATTTTTACAGTCATGTTTTTTATTGCCCCCAGGAAAGATGTAGCAAATGTTAAGTAAATGAAACACACACATCTTTTTTAGGATCGGAAGATAGAAGAACTCCGACAGGCTCTCAATCGATATAAGAAAGTGCAGGATATGGTGATACTGGCTCAGGTCAAAAAAGGTACAGCACTAGTTTAATACTGTTGACTCTGCTAGCTAGCACAGAATACCACAACACTACTCATTAACCTTGGCAGAATAACACAATTATGCTTGGGATTATATGGCCAAGTAGTCCTGCTTCAACTTTAGATTTGTTGAAGTGCTAGGTCAGAGATTTCTGACAGGAAAAAGTATGCCTTAATCATCAGGGATTGTTTTGCTTCCTACTTGCACTTTAGGAAGTGGACCATACTGTTAGTTGTTAGAAGCTTGATTCACAGTTGGTGATTGACATTTTTCATTTGAAAACCCCAAAGGTATTTTCCAGTGAAAACTAAACAGTTGCAGAGTCCATTTCTTTCAGTGAGAGGGCTAAAGATGTGCTCAGCTCACTCTTACATTTGCATACAGAGGGTCTGAATGTCTGGTTGATTCTAGCTGTTCTGTGTCATTTCTGCTTACCCTTGGCTGTAGTGTTCCATAGTTGCGATTATACAGTCAGCCCTTCTTATCAATGGATGCTACATTCATAGATTCCATCATACACAGCTTCAAAATCCAAAAAGCAAACCTTGATTTTGCCATTTTGGAAAGGAGAGGTTGTTGTTGTGGCCTTTAAGTCGCTTCTGACATATGGCGACCAAAAGGGGAACCTATCACAGAGCTTTCTGAGAGTGTGTGATTCACCCAAGATCACCCAGTGGGTTTCCATAGCCAAGCACAAAATCAAACCTTGGTCTCCAGGGTTGTAATCCATTCTTCATGACTACACCACACTGGCTCATATAAGGGAACACCATTTTATTAAGCAATTGTATGTAATGGAGCATGACTATCCACAGATTTTTGTATCCATGGAACCAAATTCCAGCAGAAACAAGAGACCCACTGTACTTCTTCATGAGTGCCATTTGTATTCAAAGCAATATTCAGATACTGATGAGAACTCCAGAAATCCATAAGTTTCAGTTTTGTAAAGTCTATGTAATAAATAGCAAGGGTGGTTTGCCAGAATGGAATGAAAAGAGGACTTGTGAATCAACAGAATGAGATGCAATTGATTCTTGTGTAATTGAATGGGTTAAACGAATTCCCATTCAAATTTTGATTCAGTAATTGATTAATTACACTCCATTGGTACTTAATTGCCACTTGGATCTTGAGTCTCTTTTTTCACAGCGGAGAAAGTTTATATAGAGAATTATGGTGTGACCAAAATATTTTAACTGAAATCTTCAGATGGGATTTTAAGGTTTAAATTGTAGTTTTCAAAAAAGAAACATCCAAATCCATTAAGGAAGATAGATAAAAATAACGTCTGATAATATAAAAATGCAACAGTGTATGTGTACCACGGCCAGTATAAAATTAATGCTTCTAAGCCATTATCTTCCTTAGAAGGTTTATCTTTTTGCTGTTCACAGATGCTTCTAAAGCACCGTTTTGGATGGGAGTGTTCCCAACTCCTCATTATTGGGTAATTTGTAAAAAACTAAATATGCTGCCCACATTGGACAATGTTGTTATGCAAACCTCTACGGCCAGGCTGTTTTAGCCCCAGAAGAGAGTCTATATGAACATGAAGTAAACAAAAAAAGTTTTAGTATTTTTTTGGGGGGGGGGAGGGAGTTTAAAAATAGAATGGATGGTGTGGGGCCACAGCCCTTTAAGGTCCTGCAATGTGGTTCCTCAAGCTCTGGCAGCTCTCCACCTTTCTTTTGAGAAGTGGTAAGTCTAACCCTTAATGTACTCTCAACATATTTATCCTGTGAAGACTAACATGAGAGCCAGCATGGTGTAGCAGCTTTAGTGTTGACCTAGTACTCTAGGAGACCAGGGATCAAATCCCCACTGGATGACCTTGGTCAAGTCACACTCTCTCAGCCTCAGAGAAGTCAACAGAGAACCCCTTCTGAGTAAACCTTGCTAAGAAAATCCTGTGATTGGTTTGCCATAATGTCACCATAAGTTGGAAATGTTTGAAAGGCATACAACAACAATAAAGACAAAATGGACAGACACATTCCTTGTATGGTTTTTTCCCCTATATTACTTGTTTTCTCATATTGTGATACGATTTTCTCAAGTGCAGTCATCTCCATCCTGCTCTGCCCCCCTTCTGTACTTTAGCAACTATATTTCTTTTCTGGTTCTTTCTATTTGTGTTTAATTTATTCAGTTCTGTGTTCGTATTAGAAGTTTCTATCAATTCCTCCCCAAATGTTGGTAGACTGCAGTTCATTATTGCTTATGTCGTCCATTAGTTATCTAGAGAATGATAAAGATATTAACTGCCTGAATCCTATTAGTTAGACTCAACTAGAGTTGACCCTTTCATTCAACTGTTGAATGGTAATTCAATTAACAGTTCAATGTCATTCATTTAAATTTTAAAGAGTCCATTCTGGGAGTGAGGCCTACACATGAAGGGCAGATCTTCCTTTTCTGTTGTTCCAGGATGAAATGTTTTCATCTGTATCTAATCAGGAAAGCTAGCTTTGGGTTGAGTAGCATCAATCAAAGAAGCCATGGTCCCAAAAGCAGGGCATTTGATGAGTGGGGACTGGGGACCTTGGTCATCCCTCCCAACAACAATGATGTATCATAAATCAAATACAAACTTGATGTTTAACAGGAATAAATAATCATTTTTGTTTCCATAAATAGCAGTTCTAAGTTTGCAATATGCATAAAGAACAATATTACCTTTCTATGCTGACAGGCAAGGATGATGAATATGAGGAGTCTGCCAATTCAGGATCTGTTTCAGTAGCCTTGTCAGATGTACAGAATCTAAGTGAACTTGAGAAAAGTCCATCTCCTACACCAGTTACGGGCTCTCCAAACCATGAAGAGTTTAGAGCAAAAACTCCTGAAGAGGTAATTTTTCGCTGTTTCCTCCCTCCTCCCTATGTGACCCCTTATAAACTTAACTTGTATTCCAGTTGGTTGCGTTAAATACTTTCTTTCTAGCAAGTGGTATCAATTTATATTTATTATGGTGTTTTCACTAATAGCTCTTTCTTGAGGTGAAAGAGATCAATAACACTTTGTGGATTGAATATCTGTGTAATAGATTAGTAGTTTTAGTACCAGCGGAGATCTAATAAAATTCAAACACTAGTTATTAGTAATCAAGAGTGGGCTGTGGACCTAACCCTTTGCTTCAGTCCACCCCTTCCCTTTTGTGCCCCCTATCCTCATTCCCCACAGTCAAGGAACCACAATCTCTTAACAATCAAGAAACCACAACAGAAAACTGAAGTATGAGTGGGGAGTTAGAAAGCATTGGACTCCAGTTCCTTTTCCTGGTTGGTTGGACCATGATAATTCTGGGAAAAGTGGAAGGCAGTAGGAAAAGAGGAAGTACACATTACAAATGAATTGACTCAGTAAAGGAAGCTAAAGCCTTGAATTTTAAGTCAGCAGTACTGTTGATGACTAGGGTTCTTGAAGGTGTCTCATTTATAGATCTCCATAAGTCACAGCTGACTTGAAGACACATAGCAACACAGAACTCTAATTAGCATTGTGGAAGAATTGCAAGACTGTGGTCCTATGTATATGTTACTGAGAACGAGCTCCATTGAACACTGACAGAATCACTCCTGGGCAAAGATGCACATGGACAAGTTCAGAGGACTTCAGCCTCTGATTTGTTGATAAAAATGAACTGATTAAAAAGGTGTGTGGTTGATGATGCAACAGATCATGTAAACCTTCCTAATTATTGGCTGTATGAGTAGCAAAAGGCTTCAGACTGTTAAGCCTGAGTGTGTTGTGCTTTTATATCCAGCTAATAAATGTGTTTCTTTGCTGCCTTTTAGTAAAAGGTGATGTCTTTTTTTCCATGTAGAATCCACTACAGATCCATACAAGTGTCTTGCAAGTTTCCATCCCTTCTTTTTCACCATCATGCAGACGTTCAGATGAATCTACTGATAAAGTGGATGCCCAGTCAAAAATGGAAATTACAGGTCAAGTCAGGTATGGCTCCTTTTTGAGAGAAAATGTACTGTAAAAGAAGAATGGGGACAGCAGGTAGAGAAGAAAGCTCTGTTAAATGAGTGCATTCTTTATGTTGGAAGCCTGATGAGTTTTGGGTTTAGGGTCAAATGTGAGCAAAGGGAGAATGGAACAGAGCTACACTGGATCTGTAGGCCAGTTTTGCAGCAGATAACAGAAGCAGACACATCTTGAATGGATTTTTCTTATTTTTCTTTCTTTCTCTTCCTTATTTTATTTTATTTTTTCTGCCCTTGGGTTGCACAGGCTCGCAAAAACATAAAGCTGGAAGTGATTTGAAGTCCGCCTGTAGTTTTGGAAAAAAACTTTTTAAAAAATGTTAAACAGTGCAAGGTGGCCCTGCATTCTGTTTTGAAAATGAATTGCCTTTTTGGAGAAGTGCAGAAAAAAGGCTAGTCCAGGAGTTTGTGGGGGCTGAGCGCTGCTAAAACAACACTGGGGGCTGCATATAGTAATAATAATAATAATAATAATAATAATAATAATAATAATAATAATAATAATATTTGTATACCGTCCTGTGGCGAACCAATCCGGGCGGTTGACAACAGTAAAATATAACAAGAATAAAATATAACATTAAAACATTATAATCCCTCCCCCCCTTAAGAAAGTATTAAACAATATGACAAATTAAAAACACAATACCAAAACATAAAACCATAATTAAAACAAACTAAAAACCCTGATGTCCCTGGGCAAATATAGCCCATCTGTACTTTGCACATCCCTATGATATCAAACTCTGTGTGATGTGGGGAAAATGGATACAGAGATATTTTTTTCCCTATCATAATTTAAGAACTCAAGGTTACCTGAGGTATTTAGAACAGAGAAGAATCAATAGTGCACAATTAGTATATAGAATTTCAGTGTCAAAAGATGCACTGATAGTCACTAGATTTTAAATGAGTTGCCTGAATTAATGGAGCACAGGGTATCAGTGGCTACCGAGGACAATAGCTGAGTGAATTTTTCCATGGTCAGAAGCAGAAACAATGTTTGTGATGGGACCAATGTTTATTTCTGTACACTATACCAGAAGTGACATCAGAACACTTCCTTTTCCCATTTTCATCCCCTCCAAAGCCTTTGGGTTTGTTGGAGAAATGGGAAAGTATAAAAATGCAGGTTGCTGCATTTGTATGTGGGTTTGGATGGTTTGGGGCAGAAAATTGTGTTGTGTGCCAGTTGTGTGCCAGTTTTTATTAAAAGGATGGGATTCTAGTGGTTTTGGGGAAGGCCAGGGAATTTGGGGGACAATAAAAGTGGAGTTTGGTGGCCACATTCCTCACCACTGCACTTTCCCCACTACTGCACTTTAAACGTTACCTTTGGGGGGGGGAACCTATGTTTTACCAAATATTTAGCCCCCCTCCCATTAAAATATGTTTAGGACACATACTTGTTTAAGATACATAAACCTTTTGACTATACATTTTTCAACTTCAACATTTTGTTAAAGTTCTCTTTGCTTCCCTCAGAATTGCTGTAAAAGTTTTACCTGGGCAAATGTCTCAGATTAAATTCAGTGGCTGTTGTGCTTGAGTAATCCATCTTGGTCCATTTGTGGACCATAATTTTTCCACTCCTAGAGAAAATGAGTGCTCAAGAGAGTTTGTTTAAGAATGCATTTTATTTTTCACATTACATATTATTGCCATTTACAGTGAGAAGAACACAACAATGGCCTCTATAGAAGCCCAGCTAGGTGATACAAAATTGTAAGTATCATAAAGTATAATTAAAGCTAAGACAAGTTTTTTTTTTTAAAAAAAAATTAGTGGAGAATTTTACAACAGCATCTTTTTCATGCTTTTATCACACACTCCTCTTTGCTGCTCATTGTATTTATCTAGCCTGGCTTTTCCTTTCTGTTGCAGTATGAAGCGTCTCCAAGCAAGTTATATAGCACCAGGGATTTACAGAATATTGTAATATTTCCCACATTGTTTTTGGCTGCCTTTTATACTAAAGCGAGGAAAAAATTGGCTGGTTTTATAGACCTCTAATATGATGAGATTATTAATCAGTATTATCTGTGTCTGTTAATGACATAATGAAATGCTTTGCTGAATTGAGCTGTACGTTTAACAGAATTTCTAACACAATAGTTACTCTGTCTTTTGACCTTTAGTATAATAATTGACAATTTTGTCTTGAACAATGGGTTCTACCAGTCAGCCACTACCTATTAGCAGTTACTAAGTGCAGTTTGTTGGGATGGAATGAACATATTTTGAAGGAAGAGGAAGTGGCTGAAGGCTTAATGCCTTGCTCTGGAAAAAGAGATTGATGGTGACTGAGTTGTCTCTTATGTCAGCCTTGCAGATGTTTGAGGAATTGCAAGAGCAAGAGAGTCAGTTTTGCTTCAACTTGTAATGTGGAAAGCTGTGCGACCATGCTTACCACCCCCATAGATTCACACAGGGATTGAATATCTAAAACTTGAAGGTAGAATGACAGGCAGATTGAAATCATAAGAAGAAAAGGAAATTAACTAATTAGCCCTTTTCCACAGTTCATTCTACCATTATCAAACTGACTGCTTTTCATATCCTTGCTGGAAATAAAGATATTATTTGATTTCAGAATGATTCCAATTTAACATAATTGTAAAATTTATTAGGCTCCTGTCTGAACATAGAAGCAAAGCAGAGTTAGGCCTTGCTTGTACTTGGAAGGTAGGTTACTCAGGGAATACTGGATGCTATAGGCTGCATTCAGAGGAAGGCAATGGCAAATCACCTGGGAATAGATCTTGCCCAGAAAACTCTGTGATAAGGTT
>CM034708.1:122323333-122359300 GCA_020142125.1 Phrynosoma platyrhinos
CCTCCCTGGGCCGGATCTGGCCCGCGGGCCGTAGGTTGCCGACCCCTGAATTAGATATTCCACTCAAGACTGTCAGGAAGCCCTTCAGAAGAAAATGGAAGAAAAAACAATAACATACCAAGGTTATAGCTTCCCCCAAAATGAACATTGTAATGAAGAAATCAGTCTTGCAAGTTTGCAGAAGGAGATTGTTAACTCCTGTGTCAAAATCATGTGTTATGGGGTAGAATTAACTCCCTAAGATAGGCTGGTCAATTTGTCATCCCCCTATAGTGTTGGACCGCCATTCCCATTATCCCTTAACATTGTGTTTGCTGACTTAGTTAGATGCGAGTTGCAGTCCAAAATTGGGGAGGACCACAAGGTGCCCACATCTTTCCAGAATAGAATTTACTTCTGGGATCCATTTTTCATAAAACTGGATCCCAGAAACAAATTTTACTCTGGAAAGATTTGGACAACTTGTGGTCCTCCTCAATTTTGGACTGCAACTCTAATCTGCCTAACCCAGCAAAGTACATAACAACACAACAAACATTTACCTTTTAAGCATGTGCATTATATTTTGTTGGCAATACTGAAATGGTTATTTTTAGTAATTAATGAAGCAATAGCTTACTTCTTGAAATAGTTTTTGTTTGGCTTAAGTTTTAAAATTAAATCTTAAATGTGGAACATGGAGCATGTTTATTGATTGCATGGCTAAACCAACAAAGAGCTATCTTTGTTGAGTATCGTTAGATTAAATTTTAGGAAATGGCATGATATGTGCTATTTTGGGTGTGTGATTATAAGCATGCAGTATGATAATGTGAAGAAGGGAAGCATATTCATTTCCAAGACTATCTTTATTGTCAGCCTGAATAATTCATTTATGTGTCATTCCAGTTCACTTTGTATAATCACTTCAATAATTTTTATAACAGGTCTGTAACATAAATAATTATGAGAGTGGAACACCATTTGCACAAAGTGTTAGGCTAGAATTTTTCAGAATCCTGGTTTATTATTCATTCTGGTCATATCTGATCACTCTGCTTGGCTCCACTTGCATGTGGCATATGCTGAACTAATCAAGAACCTACTAGGTGGCAGAGCTTAGCATTGAGTCCAATCTTGATGCCTCTCTTATCACTCCTGTGGGAAACCAGGATCTGCAAGTCAACCATAAACCCTGGCGATATGTCTAAGCTTTCCCCACAGTAAATTCCTAGTTAGTTTAGTCTGTGCCCCGGCCTTGCAGTTGAAAATGTATGGATATTTTCCTTTTAATATTTAGTTGTATCTTTATGTCTCACATTTGTGGACTAAGGGAGAACTTGATTATTGATACCTGTTAAGTTTGTGACAAACCTCAGATTTAAACCAAGGCATTTTATAGTTCTGATCTGAATTCCTGTTGAAATAGATGGTATCTATTCAGAATTTTAGTATACGTCGTTATAATTTGGGGAAGGGCGATTCAGAATATTGCTTTAAATCTGCATATTGCTCCCTTCATTTGTTTAAGTGCGAAATGTTTCAGCATCTGTTCTAATTCAATAAATATATCTGAGACACAAGATTAAATTACATTTTAACAATTTGATTGCTTCTAGAACTTCAGCCCTGCAAAAATCCAGTAGCCTGGGGAATCTGAAGAATGAAGCAAGTGACGTGAGTAGTCCTGTTATATTAGTGTTTTTTCCCCCCATCCAGATGATTACTTATACACATGTGCATGCACACACTTGTACTTGCATTGCTTGAGTTCACACATTCATGTTGCAGTACACTGTACGAAGTTATGAATTACATGTTTGAAAAGTAGATCTTTATCTCAGATGATGTGTAGGGTAGTACATATAGTAGATTATACTACTTTACATTTTTATGGCCATCCGTCTCCTACTAAATTCTTACAGCTATATGCAAGTGACATAAAATGCTATTCCTAAAAATTACCTTGCCTTGTTTAATATTGTTTACTATCTCTTTATCTCTTCTATCCTCTGCAATAGGCTGAATATTTTACATAATTTAGAGATAACTTGATGCTTAACAAGCTTTATTTGAAATCATTTGGATAGCTGTTAAATAGACTATCTGTTTGCCAATGCTTTGAATTCTTTCCAAACAGGGCAAAGAGGCTGGACAGAAGCAAGAGGAGGTAACTTGAGACAGATAAATCTTTCCCTTTTGCTTTCTATAAAGTTAATATTTAAACCTCATTTAAAAATTCATAAGCTTTTTTGTATGCATTTTATGAATTTTAGGCAAGCAGTTTTACATGTATGTCTTTTTGTATGCTGTTTTCACCAATGAATATATACTTTGGTATACATGTACACATTTCCCAGTGAGTGTATTTTTATACTCATTCCTTGGATTGCATTGCAAAATTCAGAGTTGTGCTAAAGTCAAAATATAATCAGACTCTGTTTTATGTATGTAGATATGCACATTAGGCCAGTTCATAGTAAAATGCAAACTGCATAAATTTCTTCTTCATCTCTTGAGGGAATATATTTCTATACCATTTTTTAATGAAGACATTGTGGGTAGAACACGCAAAATCCCAGTAAAGCCAATAAAATTTCAGTGTCCCATACATTACATCCTAATTTATTTTCCCATTTTGTTGACCAAGATCAGACCAGCACTCTTCATTTCAGATATAACTAGGAACACTGGCTTAATACATCACCTGCATGCTGAAACCAGCACACAGTGCAGTGGGACAAGAATGTGGAAACAGCACATGGTCATGGTTCACACTTATAATTTCATAAATTATTCATACGAACCAGTTTGAATATATTATATTGTCAAAGTTTTCATAAACCATAATTTAGGAAGCCCAGGATAATTGCCTGAGCACAACCATTGATTCTAACAGCAGCATTGGATCTAACAGCAGTATCACATATGCTAAAATTCTGTGTTATCCAATGCCTTTTCTTCTTTCAAGATTGTTGGTGGAATATACATTTGACACACTCTCTCTCTCTCATTCTCTGATGACATCTTATGCGAAAACATTTTTTAAATTTATAAGCATTTTAAAAAAATTAACAGATTTTTAAAAAGCCTTACATAGGATGGGCTATTATTTTCCCTCTCAAAAGAAATTTCCCTCTCAAAACTCTTCAAAATAGCTTTAACTGCTTAACCTATTTTTCCAGTACAGCATATGGACACTTCTGTTGGATTTTCTCAGCCTACAACTGAGTACAGAGAAATCATAGTACAGCAATGTGATATATGAAACTTTTCTTTCCTCAACCAATCAGAGCAAAACATCCACCGATAGTAACAAATATGGAACCCTCCCTCCTAAATCCCCTGGAGAGGAAGATGCCTTTGGAACTCGTAAAGCCCGGTCTTCATTTGGGAGAGGCTTTTTCAAGATCAAAAGTAACAAGCGGACAGCAAGTGCACCTAACTTGGGTAGGTTCAGTAAAGGCTAAGTTCAGATCTTTTCACTGTAGATATGTAACCTGATAGGCCAGAGGGAGAGATATAAGAATAGTGGTTTTCATTAAAAACATGAACCAAGCTGAAGCAGACATGTGTTGACACAGGACTCTTCAATGGGTACAAGGAATATTCTGGTGTTTAAAATTTTAGTGCTTTTATAAACGGATGTGCATGTATGTTGCATGCATATTTTGTTGTTCTTATGATTCTCTCTGTTAATTTCACATACAACGTTTGGTGCATGTAGTGAATAAAGTCTCTGTTATCCAGGCACATAAATACACATGCATACATTCGTGGATGTGCTAGCCATGCAAAATTTCCACTGTAAAAAAGGGGTAGGAAGATTGTGCAGTAGGAGTTCTTCTGAAAATATGCTTGTAGATCTTAGACAAAATTATATGTTTTAGATGTAGTAGAGTGGGAAATGCAGAAGCCCAAATCTTACCCTCTCTTTAGTCCTCTGTAGTCAAGAGCTTAGACCTTACCTTACAACTCCCAGTTTCTTATCTCCCAAGTCATACCATAACTAGTTATGCCGGATGGTGCAGGAAAACTGAGAGTTCTCTGCATCTGGAACATATATTATTATTTATTATTTATTTCATTTGTATGCCACCTCTCTCCTAGAAGGGACACAAAGTGGCTCACAGATAGGATTTATGTATGAGAGATAAAGCTCACTGGATGGACCATTAGTAAGTGTACCATCTCCATCCATCATTGCAGTGCTGAAAGTGATTCACCTTGTGCCTTCACTCTTGGTTCTTTCCAGTAAGAAAATTGTGCCTTTACTGTTGAAGAAAAAGATTCTAGGCGATTGGACCAATTTTTATCTGTGTCCTCAAGTTTTATGGGGATTTTAACAGTATAAGAAGCAAACAGCTATTTTGTTCACTTTGTTTCTATCTTGTGTCTGAATACTGAGAGGCAGAAAGGAAGATTGGCATTTCTAGCAGCGCTGCTTGCAGGAGATTGCAAATTTCCCACAGCTTTCTTTCCCACAATATCTTTGCAAGTTTTTTTTTTTTGTACTCTATGTAGCCTAAAGGATTTGCAAAGCCAGTGTCAGCTCAGTTTAGTGGCCCATTTACAGATTTGTTAGTATGGCTCACCCAAATAGGTTTACAAGGATTGTTGAGTCTACTGAAATCAATCCATGCTTAACATACTCCATTTAAAATGTTGATTATATCTGCCCCACTTTTATATTTGATTGATAATTCCATGCTGGTCTTAAGATATAGTTAATTAACAAAAAATGTTAAATTTCTTAAAATATTTGCAGGATTCTCAACAATAGGGCAGGTGACAGTTTGCAAACCTGGCACTATAACCTGGCATGATACTTGTGAAGAAAAAGCAAAAAGATAGTATATAACAGGCATGAAGACTTCATATGTCGTGGTCCTATCATTATTCACTATTGGCTATGTTCAGTAGAGTTTATGAGAACTATAGTCCAGCAACACTTACACAAAAGAAAGTTAGGTGTGGAGGCAGTGGTGGTGGATAAGATAGTTGCAGCCATAGAATATGCTACAAATGGACAACCCACAAGGGAATATTTGGATTTGAAAATACTTTTTTTTTTGTGGCCCAGTGGATTTGGGACTCATGGCTTCAAATACTGCTTCTCTTGGGCATTTGGTGTAGAAGTCTTCTCTCTTAAAAAATAAAAGAACAACAACCTTAAATTGAATGCTGAACATTTGTGTAACAGACTGGTTCTTTAGACATAGTGTGCTATATAATTCCTGAAGAAATGAGAAGATGGCTGCATAGAAAAAGTCTGCATCCTTTATTTCTGAAAACTAAAAATAGTTAAGAAATCGGAAAAAACTTCTTACTGCTATGAATATACTAGGTGATGTTGGGTATGCCTCTATTCTATTTTCTTGTTCCTTTCCTGCTATATGGGGCTGCTGTCATTATTTATAAGGTAATCAAAATATTCCAAGCACACCTAGGAGCAATAATGAAAGTAGAATGAAAGTAATGATTGTACATAATTCTTTCCTATCATTTGTGCAGATCTAAAAAAACCTTTGTCCTACTTATTTGGTGTTCGCTCTTGAATGGTCGGTCACTCTAATATGGCCCATTTGTATGTTAGCTATCTGTGTTATGCATGTGTCTTTTTTTTTTTTTTTACTTTCCTTGTCTTACTAGTGTTAAGTTTTCATATGTCTTATTTTGTTGTCCTGGGTATGTTTCCCCCCTTTGCGCTGCGTGTGGTTATGTGCGTTATTTGGATGCCTGAAGATCGCAGTCGAAGTGCAAGTGCACCCATCTTAGGTATAGTAGACCTGCATGTGTTATTTGCTCCAACTAACTCTGGACCATGGCCATGCAGGGCACTATAGCAAAGACCTCTATACTGGAATGTTCACCCATCTCTTGTGTCACATTAACTTATGACCATTACTAAAAAGACTGCTGCACTGTTTAGTCCTTACATAATCCATACTTATAAGACATATCATAGAGTTCATGAAATTCCAGGTGCAAACAGTAAGGGTCAAGAAATGCAGTGTCTACATCTATAGTCTTGATGTTTTGACATCAATAAGGATTAAATGTATTTTTATGCTGGGCCAGTCTAGACACAGTGTGGCATGACGCAATTATTACAGACAACAGAATCAGCAATTAGCATTCCTTCAGACTGTCAACTTACAGTGACCCTATGAATTTCATAGGAGTTTATTGTGTTTTCTTAGACAAGGAATACTGAGGAGGTTTGCCATTGTCTTCCTCTGAATATATAGCCTACAGTTCCTGTCTAAAGGAAAGTGTCACAAATGGACATACTAAAAGGAAAAATATGAGTTGAACTCACTGCCAAGTGGTATGTTTAGTGTCAGAATTCCAGGAGTTTAATGTAAGAATTCCAGGCGTTAAAGCAAGAGTGGGAATTTTTGGACCTTTTAAGTATTTTGGACTACAGTTTCCACATTCCTATACCATTGATCATGCTGTCTGGGGATGCTGGGCATTGAAGTCCAAAACATCAAGAGGGTTACAGATGCCCTGCCATTGCATTAGAAAGCCCATCAAAGCAGTAAAAAGTATATACATTTTATGTATCCTCCCTTCACACAATGCAAGAACCCTTCTGTGGATTTAGCTGTACTTTTTTTCTTGTTGATTTTTCTGTATAGTCAATAACTCCTATTTTAATAAACAAATATTCCACAAGATTTTTTTTTCTCCTACTTTACCTAGTTTGGATAAAAGCTGCCATATACTTCATTTTTGACCACTGCTATTTGCTTCTTTTAATAGCTTCATAGCTCTCTCATTGCTTTTTGATAACTTTTTCCTAGCTTTTTCCTCATTCACACATTTCCTTTAGATTATGCAGTTAACTCTGCACTTGAACCGATGAAAGGATAAACAAGAAGTAGAAGCAGATATGTTTGCAAAGGCATGTATCATACACACATGCTGCTTAGAGGTCCATGTTCATCTGCTGCTCTCCATGTGCCCTTCCAGTGACAAAGATGACTACTGTTTGCAGCTTTATACTTCCTAGCACAGCTCTGCTGAAGCATTACTAATATATCCTTAGCTCATTTGGGGTGGAGGAGAGGGGAACATTTGTATTTTAATTCACTTGAATTTGCTAACTTCAATATGATGATACAGTTCTGATCATTTTATAAATCGTTTCTTGGACCAAATGAAACATCTCAGGCATTGCCTCCGTTATTCAGTTGTGGATGATTTTATTGACTTGGCTCCAATGGTGCACTTAGTAATGCAACACAAGTGGAATTGACACATTCTTCTCCTCCTCCTTCTGCTCCAAAAATTGCTCCAGAGAGTTTCCTGGCTCCCCTCGAGCAGGCTTTCAGGGTGCATGGGGAACTGTAGAAAAGGAGGACAGGGTGCTGATCCTGGCAAAATCTGTTGGATCCAGTGGAAGTACACCATTAGGTTTCTGTTTTACAGCATTTATAAGGCACTTTTTCACATAACAGAATTGGGTACAGCTTCCTCAGCCATTGTTCTTCTTCATTCTTTGGATGTCAGAAAGTGTTCCTTAACTAGTCTCCTTCATATTTTCTGTGTTTGGGGACATATACTTTGAATGTTTCAGAAATGATTGTCAAAAGTTAGATCTTCTTTCAGTCTTGCATCAACTAACTGCATTTATATTAGTAGAAATCACAAATATTGGTCAAAGCAGTTCCACGTGAAGATAATATGTTCAAGTTCAGAGCTCAATAATAATTAGTTACAAATAAAACATTATTTGTTATTTATTCATTTAGGCAATAGCTAGGCATAACTAAGTTACATTAGTTGTATTGTAAGGAAATATAGGATGTCACTCTTTTTGTGGTGTAACTGTAATTTTTAATTGTTTTTATAGTTACTGGGGATGTGGCCTCATAGTTTATGTGTGTTTTGTAACACATGCTTAAAGCCTGTAGCACTGTGATTGGTTTTCTTCAGAAAGTTAACTTCAAAGCATTCATTTTAGTTACTTTTGAATAATGCAAAGGTATAGAGTTTTAAAAAATTGTAACATTGATGGCAGACAAGTTCATTTTCTGCTTCTTTAAAGAAAACAGCAAATAACTACTTTTAAAAAGTAACTTTGCAAGCTCTGGGCCAATTGTATTATATTTTAACAAAAGCCTTAAGAATAATAACAAATAATATAACCTTAGAAAATGTATTTTCTGTTAGTTAATCACTGCTCTACAACTGTCTAGTCATGCTCACCATATTTCAGGCATTCACTGAATATCTGAATGGTTTTTAGTGCAATTGTTGATATTCATAGTATATCTTGGAAATTCATAGTAAGCTGTACACCATGTTACCACTTTTTACCAGGATCAGCATATGTATTTTCCATAGAACAGAATTAGATAAGACAAAGCCATAAGAGAGGGAATCTGGGACTGATTAATTAATTATGTTTATAATTTTAACTGAATGATAAGTTGTAAATTACAAGTAAATTGAACACAAGATTTCTTTCAGTTGACTTAACCTCTGTGAATTGGCTAATTGGCTATTAGCCCCTCTTATTTTACAAACTAGAAATGGGCACTTAAATTAAATCTGGTTTAATAGCTACAGATTGACATGAGTAATTCAAGTTTTCTTTTATTTAAAAGCGGAGACAGAAAAAGTATCTGCGGACCATTTAGATCTGGCTGGTTTGCCTCCTCGACCTAAAGGTACTGTAGGTGGGCCTCTGACTCCACCTTCTCCTGATTCTAAAAAGAAAGCCAGAGGAATCAAGAAATTATTTGGAAGGTAATTGTACTGAATGTCATATTAGAGATGGAATGGGAATTCATCTGTTTCCAACTGGGGCAAAATTTGCAATTCTGGACCATTCGAGAAACTTGTGTAGGAAGAAAAACTGCAGGTCAAAAGTTTCTGCAATTTGCACAAACTTCTTTTGTTCTCAGAACAATATAAACTGCAAGGTTTCTTGAGAAACTGCACAGAAATTTGAGAAACCGCAGCTTTGCTGTAAAAACCTATGCATGCCATCTTTTGATGCACTGCCTTTGCTAGTTTAAATGTTGTGCAGACCAAATGTTATGTGGCAGGAACTCAGGTGGCAACTTTTGCCAATTTGAATATTTTACAATTCCTTTTCCAAGAGGGAAGTTGCACAGTTTTCAGTTATGTGCCAAAAGCTGGCCAATTTCTAGAAAACTGTGTAGTTTTCTGGGCAAGCTGTGCAACTTAGAAAAGCTGTGTAGTGTCCCATCATTGCAGAGAAGAAAAGTCCTCGAGTATCCCAAAAGATATGGGAGGAAAAACTTCCATTGTTCTCAACATCTGTTGAAAAATGGAAAAATAGAGATGTAATGGGTTGTAGCAATCTAGATTTCCCTTTTGAAGAGCAGTGTGGATGTGACACTGGGGCTATCTTAGGGTTGAAAATAGGAAGGTGACTTTGGCAATGATTGTTCCCACTCCCACTCCCAGCTGCATTCCTCTTGACATGATTATCCTCTCCCTGCTGTAGTTCAGTGTTACATCAACATTAATAGAAGTGCCCAGCTGTTTCTTAACTGGAAAGTGCTAAATAACTTCAGAATCTAGTGAAGAGGAAATCCTGATCACCATTAACCATGGTTAATGGATAAAGTTGATGGGAACAACTTGGTCCAAAGAATGGAAATATTGAGGGTAGGAGGTACATAATCACAGAATTATGGCACTATGATTACAATCTAACTGCCATGGCCACATTCTGTGGAATCCTGGGGCTTGTAGTTTTGAGAGGTACTAGACCTCTATGGCTGAGAAATCTAAATTTTTCCTTAAACTGCAAATCTTAGGATTCCACAGGATGGAATCATGGCAGTTACAACAGAATTACAATGTTACAGCTGTGTAATATGAAAGGGACCATAGTTAATTTTGTTGCTCAGATTCCCAAATATTCTTCCATACTATGCAGTGCACAAATAATATCATTTTTAGTGATTCTTGTACATGCTTCTCAGGTGCAGCGCCCCTCAGTCTTTTCTACCTTGGAATAGTGACAATATTCAGCACTAAATGCTTTACTAGATGGACCATCAGTTTGATCCAGAAGAGATGCTCTTACACTCTTATACCACCATCATTTATTAAATCTGTCTTACTCTCTCCTGGCTTTTTGTCAGACTCAGAAGGAGCCAGTCTACCACATTTAATCCAGATGACATGACTGAGTCTGAGTTCAAGAGAGGCGGAACAAGAGCAACTGCAGGACCAAGATTGGGCTGGTCGAGGGATCTTGGGCAATCCAATAAGTAAGACTCAAATATTAATCCAGCATGGGGAATACATCTCAAAGTCTAAGCAAACATGACTTGATTAGAGTACTGCTGTTGCCTGAATCAAAGAATCAAAGAATCTCTGCCCAGTTCTGAAACTGAGCTGTCACATCTAAAGTGAGATTCCATGCTTTAGCTGTCTGTCAAACACGTTTTCACCACTGTAAAAGCCTGTAGACTTTTAGAAATGTATTTTAGTCAGTCATGTTGTTTGTTTACATGTTGATTCATTTCCAAGCCTTTTTCAAGAATGTAGGTGGGATGATGCTATTTTGGTTTGGGTTTTTTAATGGATAATTTCTATTATTTTTCTTGAATAAATTTTGATTTCAGCTTTGTTTTAGAGAAGCTTAGTTTTCAACTGTAGCTCATATTATAACTTCTTTAATGAGAAGCCATACTGTAGAATATACAGTGTCAAAGGGGCAGTAACGTAAGACCTGTACTGTGACAAATCTCATTGTTTTGTAATATTTTGATGATAATGATATTGGAAAGAATGTGAAATATGTGTAGCTGAGTTAAACTGCATGTGATGGTATAACCATGTTTGATTTCTGAACCGCTCCTCATAATCTGTTCTTTTGCCACTTCAGATTAAAATTTCCTGTGTCTTCTTATTGTATTCTTGTTTTTCTAAACTGACAACTTATCTCTTCACTCCAATCCCAAATTTTAGTGATCTGGACATGCCGTTTGCTAAATGGACAAAAGAACAAGTCTGCAACTGGCTTCAGGATCAGGGTTTGGGTTCTTACATAGGTAATGGAAAACACTGGATACTCTCTGGTCAGACTCTCCTGCAAGCTTCTCAGCCTGATTTGGAAAAGGTAAGTATCTGGAGGTACATTTTTAATTAGAAGGGGAATACACATTTGTTGTAGAATTTTAAAAAAATCAAATAGGAAATAAAAGGAATTGGGGTTGCCTTGTCAGATTATATTGAGATTAATTACTGTGTTGGATGCACATTAGACTCCCTTAATATTCATCCTCATCTTTTTGTAACTAAAGAGATTACATAATAAAAAGATACTTTTGAAAAAGATTAAACAACTAGAAGTTCAGTACACAGGACAATACTCCGTTCTTAAACTGTCAGAAATCAAACTTGTAGGAGCACAGCTAAATTTGTGAAGCACCAAAAGGTAGTGAGATACTGCATTTTATTAATCTGCTTTGGGAAAAACTATAGAAGATGTTGACACAGTCAGTAATATCTAAAAAAATACAAAAATTAATAGAGTAATATTAGAAATGAATTTGTATGTTTTATGACTACAGTGACCTTCTTATACACAGATTGTTTATCCACAGATTCAACTATCCAGGAGTTGAAAATATTCCCCCACCCCCCCCAAAAAAATCCAAATAGCAAACCATGATTTTTTCCATTTTAAATAAGAGACATCATTTTAAGGAACTTGAACATCTATGGATTTTGGTATCCATGTCCTGGAACCAAACCCTAGTGCATACCAAGGGCTCACTGTACTTTTATAAACTACACAGTTCTTCTAAAATTAATAACAGCACAGTTGTAGGGCAGACTGATTTGTCTGTAGCATACAAATAATACTTCATGCTTCAATTACATAAAATTTTAAGCAATAGTAAGAAAGTTAAAACAATAAATCCTGAGGATTTGATGGATTTCAGTCAGAATTTTCAGAGAATTATGCAGAGGTTTTAATTCAATATAAATATAAAATTTTATAAAAATATAAAATGTATATTTTATGTTTAATGACATTTTAATGAACATTTAATGAATGAATTAATATTTACAGTATTTACCAGTGGCATGAGACTGCTTCTGGACTTCATCCTTAAAGTAGGTACATTGAAGTCCATGTGAGAGAGTAAAGTCCTGGTTATTTGAATGGGCCTACTTCATTCTGGAATTCTGGATCCATGAAATGAGACAAAACTGGTTTATATAGCAATTTTTAGTTTATTTTTTTAAAAAATTATGTCACTTTTTCTCCCAATGTGGGCTCTAAGGCAGATTAAAAATATTTCTACAAATTGCCAGTTTAAAAACTTCACTAAATTGAAAGTGTTTTAAAACACTGGATACATAACAAAGGAAGAAAAAGTGCAGCATCTCCCCCCTCCATTAATAAAACAACCTTCTGCAGCCAAAAGCCCATTTAATAGTAAGGGCTTTCCCCCCAGCAGAAGAATGCTGGAAGGCAGCCTAGGCTCCTACTGAAGAAAGTTCTACAGCCTGGTAGCAGTCGCTGTCACTATTTTATGTCCTTATCAAACATGTCTGTGAAGTTGATATAAAGATAAAGCCTGCTCCTGGAGATCTCAGAACGTGGGTATATGGGGTCCTCTAAGTCATGAACAGCACTTTTTAATTTTGTGTGGAAGCAAAACTGTAGCCATAGTTGTAAGAGGGAGCTAGATATTCTCTGTAAAGAGCACTGGTTGGTAGTCAACTGTAGCACTGGGTCCACTGCACACTTGCCCAAGACACATATAGTGTGTGTTACAATAATCCAAGCAGGATGCAATCAATGCATGTGTCATCTTTTTCCAATTTTTATAAACTTGGAAAAGTCTACTAATTTCATATAGGAAAATTTTGCTTTTAAGTCCAGATTATTAAAAATGTATAGCAATTCCCAGACAAAATAGGCTGATAAGTACACAAAGACTAAAGGGATGCCTCATAGGTTTCATCTTCACAGAGGTACTTAGCAAGATAGTTTGTTATCTGCACTTGAGCATCAAGTTTTTGCATAGAATACAACTTTTTTTGAAAAAGCATTTTTATTTTTTGTTGTTGTCCATATGTAGGAACTTGGAATAAAGCACCCACTGCATCGGAAAAAACTTCAGCTTGCCCTTCAGGCATTAGGCTCAGAAGAAGAAAACAACCATGGGAAACTGGATTACAATTGGGTTACAAGTACGTTTTTGCTTCCCTTTTTTGCCATGTCGCACCAAACCAGTGAGTAGCTCAAATATGTGTGCATCCTCAAACACTTGAAAGGAGAATACCTATGTATATAAAGGAGCTCACAAGATGGTATTATGCATGCTTTTCTAAGTGTAGGGTTTTGAGTGAAGAAAAAGTTTGAATTTCTGTGCTAAAATAATGTACAGTCCCCCTTCCATATCTACATATTCACTGCTTGAAAATATCCCCCCCCCCAAAAAAAATCTCTAAAGCAAACCGTGATTTTGCCATTATATTAAGGACACCATTTATGATGCCATTGTATATAATGGGACTTGAGCATCTACGGATTTTGGTATCCCAAGGAGGGCGGGTCCTGGAACCAAACCCTGATACCAAGGATCCACTGTAAGTGCTACACCAGGAAAAGGTGCATTCTGTTTTGCATAAACTTGCAAAACCAGAATTTTATATTAATAGCTGATTTACCTTTCTAAAGATTTTAGCTAATGATGGTCTCAACTGGCTACTTCAGCCAAAACAAATATCAGGCTTTAAGTTTTTATCTTTTTAATATGTTGTCATGTAGTGTTTTTTAATGGAACTGCTTATGTAATGCTTTATAAACATGTTTATCAAATAGGTTTTTAGTGTACTTTGTTCTTAACTTGATGTGAGCTGCCTTGGGTCCTTTCCTGGGAGAAAGGCAGGGTATAAATTAAATGAATAAACAATACATTTATGGAGTTAACATGCAGTGGAACTCCCCAACATGATCCTGGCATCCCTTTCAAAATTAAAACATAGTGAAACATCTCTCTGTCTCTCCTTGATTTGCTTGATCGCCATGTCTGTAACACTAAAGCAGATGAATACCAAGCATTAGAGTAAGATCTTGGGCAGAAGCTCTTGAGACACAATAGCATGGTTGGCCCCCAGCATGTTACTCAGGTTGACTGCAAGCAAGTGGAGCCAGAGTATGGGGATGAAGTAAGAAAATAGAAGCGCACCAAAAAGGGTACAATGCAAGTTGGAAGTAGTAATACAGTCTGGAATATCTTATAATGATCAATATGCTTTTTCTGTTATTTAACTAACCTGATTGGCATTATCTTCATCATCCTGGTTCTGCATCGGCATTCATTCTTACTTTTGGTTTTAGTATAAATCCTTTTAATTGCAGTCTTGGTTTTGGCAATCAGTTGGTTTGATTTTGCATGACTTGTATAGTCTTTGTTAGTGCTGTAATGGAGACTTTGACAAGTCATGGAGACACAAAAGGAGCAGTAGCTGAGCCTTCAAGTATTGCAATATTAACAGGCTTCTGGAATTTCAGAACAGGCATAAGGACCAACTATTTCCTTTTAGAACAAACAATAAATAACTGAAATTTGAGATCTTGAATTCCATGCCCTGCTGCTCATTGTGCACTTCTTCCATGCTCTTGCAGAATTGTTATGAATCAGAGACAGTATAGGTTATGGAGTGCACAGTCATAAGCTAGAGATAGTTGTCTTTGTAGGTACAGTAAACAAGACTGAATAAATATAAAATTAGTTTGGTACTCACAGCATTATATGTTACTAACAGACATTTCATCTGTGTGTGAGCATATAAATGAAACTGTTAACATGAATTATTTGTTTATTTGAGCATGGTCACCATTCTTCTTTTTGTTTACAGGATGGCTGGATGATATTGGACTACCTCAGTATAAGACACAGTTTGATGAAGGAAAGGTGGATGGACGAATGCTTCATTATATGACTATTGTAAGCAAAAAGGCTTTAATCTCGCTTTCTTTTCTTCATGCTTTGACTTCCCTCACTTCCCCAATCTTTATGCCTCATTTTCCTAACTCTGCGAAAGATCTTGACTCTTATGTTCTACCAAGAGTTCTCTTGCAATCTGAAAATAATTCTGCACATTCTTCCATGCTGCCTGTTGTATCTTGCCTCCAAGATTGTATGTGTGGTGCCATTTTTATCATTTCTCCTGTCTCAAAGCCTACCTTTTCCAAAAACTCTTTTCTATGAAAAAATTGGTCACATGTGCCTACAAATATTTACCAGGACACTTAGACTGAATTTGTAGGCTTTTATTATGAATATTTGCATTTGCAAGAATGTAAGTGAACAGCATTAGGTGTCCTTTTCTGTAGGAACTATGCAGAGGTATTCTGTACTTTTTACACATATTTTCACAAAAGATATGTATAACATTGATTTTATTTTGAGAGGGTCCTAGTTAATATATGATCATATCCCAGAGTTCTTCTTGGCTGTGCTTCCTGTACTAGAAGGACTGTATTCTAGTTCAGAATAGCAACTGGATTTGGGCCATTATTTACTTTTATAATTAAATTTCTCATTAAATATATGGCCAACATCCTCCTTTGGCCTTTTCATAGCTTGTCAGTTTCCTCATCTAATTGCCAGATGCTTTCCAAATAATCTTAGTGTATAGAAGCAGCAGCCTTCTCCCAGTTTGCTGCCAAATTAATACTAGAGGCACATAGGAGATTTTTTAATTAATTGAAAATCACACATTTCAACCTCTCCTTTCCAATCACACAGAATTATGATTAATGGGTGCAGTGGTAACCCAAAGTGAGTATCTTGCATAAATTATACTACTAAACTTGTAATTTTAACGGTTTTAAAATATCTCTAGGTTTCTGGCTTAATGATTTGGTAGGGCTTGTTCATGCAAGAATAAAAATACCACACTAATGATGTCCCTCATATGTACTCTGACTTTCATGAAATTGAAACATTCTGTTGCACAAGAACAGTGGTACAAGTTGACTATAGTAGTTGGATTGTTCACTGAAAGTTTTAATAGTAAACTGGTATTTTTCTGTGCTTGGTTCTTCTGTGCATATTTCTTTTTTCCCACCCGATAATAATAAAGAAACCAATATTTGCTTGTTCCATATCTTTCTTTGTGAGTATTCTCTGTGTCAATGGCTGGCTCTATAAACAGTGGCTGTAGCTCTACTATGTCTGTTTTGTTTTTCAATTGAAATGAACCATTACACCTAAAGAAAAATAAAAGCATATGATGGAGGAAATGTGAAATTAATGTGACAATACGATTTCTTAATTGTTCATATTGTTGATACTTAAAATGAGGTTAAGATAATCGATCTGTTGCTAGCAGACTCATTAACACTGGGCATTTATCTCCCTCTGATTCCATCCTGTGAAATCCTGGAATTTGCAGTTTAGGGAGCGGCATTTAGGTTTCTCAGCCAGAGAGTCCTCTAGTGTCTCACCAATATACAAACCCTAGGATTCCATAGAATGTTGTCATAGCAGTGGAATGGAATATAGCACTGTATGAGGGAATATCGTAAAGTTTTAATTATCATCTTTAAAAAAAATTGACAGAAAATTTGTTTTGATTTGTAGTTGTTAACTTATCTGTATGAACTCACGATCCAGATTTACACATTTTCCCAGTGTTTCTTGCCCCTCCGAATACCGTTATTTTAGAAGTCTGCAGATTGCGCCTTAAGCCACTCTTCCACTACATGAATGACATCATTTGTGCTGTCAAATAGGCAATCCCCAACAGATTTTTCATTTTTGGGAAGAGAATAAGTCACTTGGTGATGATGACACTGACAAAATTTCATCAATGTACCATAATAATTTTCGATTGATAATTATTACTTTATGATGCTCCCTCATACCTCTCAATCTTACTTTTTATTCACTTCTGACACAACCTGTAACAAAAATAAAGGACACAATGAGCCGATTTTCTCAACATCATGCACTTAGGGACCAATTATGACATTGACAAAATTTCATCCGTAATAACTTCTGGGTGATAATTATTACTTTATGATATCCCCTCGTAACTGTGTAGTGTGAATGGGCCCAGGATGTCTGACTTTTGTCTTGGATGCAATGACTGACAATAACAAGTAAATAAAGGTTACCTGTCAGGTACCTTTTCTGATATTCTGGGATTGTATTGTTCCATATTTCCTATTTAGGCATGAAAATAAATATTTTTGACTTTACATATTAGCTCAGTAATAACTCCAAATTTTATTAATGTTCAGTGTTGTATTCATACTGCATTAAAATGCATCATACTTTATTAAACCTAAGAAGCCATGAAAAAATTTCCATGCAAAATAATGGCCCATTTCAGGTAGAAATGAAGATGGCCATGTTTAATCTGGCTACCCCAGACTGAAGGAGCAAAGAGCTCGGAATCACACATCCATAAATTTGACTGCCTGCAAGTCTTAGCTTAAGTTGCTGCAATCCTATTCGGTAGGGGGACTTAAACTGGACAATTTTGCCATATTTTTGGCCTCTCTTTAGCTGTTTTAAATTCAGGAGTCTTTTTTTCAGCCAGACATTGGACTGGACATTGACTCCTCCTATAGGCCATGAAAAGTCATGCCCCCAATTAGGATGGATGCATTGCACCAATTCTTGTCTGTGCCACTTTTGTGTGTTCATTGTCAATGGGTGTATCTACACTGTAGAAATAATGTAGTTTTGACACTTTAAGTCAGGGGTAGGCAACCTTTCCCCTTTAAGGGCCAAGGGACTTCAGCTCCCAGAAGCCTCAGCCATGTTGACCAATGGTCCTATGTTGGCCAATAGCTCCTGGGATTCTGGGAGCTGAAGTCCCTCGGCCCTTAAAGGAGAAAGGTTGCCTACCCCTGCTTTAAGTGATGTTGCTCCATCATATGGAATCCTGGGATTTGTAGTTGTACAAGATCCTTTAACCTTCTCTGCCAAAGTGTGCTGGTGCCTGAAAAAGCTAACAATCCCAGGATTCAGTAGGATGGAGCCATGGCAGCTAAAGTGGTGTCAAACTGCATTATTTCTTCAGCATAGATCCACTCAATGACTGTTCTATCCCATTTTGTCATCAGTCTTTGATTTACATTTTTTAAAAATACCATGAGAATTTACCATTTGAATACTTCATTAACTGTGCATTTTGGTGTGCATATTGTCCTAAAAAAATTACATTTGACCTGAGAATGATGATGCAAGAGTTGGATAAGTGTGAAAGCTAAAGAATAACAGTATTCAGATTTCTATGTTAGTTTAGGAAACGTGAGTCAGGTCAGCTGGCTTTAAAAATGTGGATTGAACAAAATCCTCAACAACTCCTACCTGCAGTACACTTATTCTTTAAGGAACCACAAGACTCTCAATTTTATCATAAGAGAGGAACTCTGCTTTTGGTGTCTGACTCCTCTGGGCTTCTCAGTTTTTTTAAAAAATTCATTAGTGTCTCCTTCCCTTTTTCTTCCTTTTCTTTCTCCTCCTTTGCAGGATGACTTATTATCTTTGAAAGTTGTGAGTGTCCTCCACCACCTTAGCATCAAACATGCCATCCAAGTCCTAAGAATAAATAACTTTGAACCCAATTGTCTGCGCAGGAGACCTTCTGATGAGGTAACATCTTCCAGTACTGATATGTATTACTGATCTATCATAGAGAATGTTAAGACAGACAGTGCTAGTGTTTTCTTCAGAGTTATCATTTGGTGATGCTTGTCTTGTTTTTAGAATCTTGACCCTTTCCTGCCTCTGCATAGTTCACTGACTGTCTGCTTGGTTATATGGATTCATCTTCTTGTATATGGCTTAGGTCCAGGATCTCTAAAGGTTCAAACCTCCTTATGTGACTCTGTCCATCATTTGATGGAGAGAGAGTCCCTCCATCCCCTGAGGCAGTCCTTTTCCACTGATGAACACTATTCACTGTTAGAAAGGTTCTTAAAATGTTTAATTGTGCTTCCTTGTCATTTATACATGTTACTAAAAAAATGTAAATTTTTCCTCAAAGTGCACTTTTGATCTTATTTAAAGTTAGGAGAACAAAGTGTATGACTTTTTAGAAAAGTTTCAGTGCCTTGATTTTCAGTTACTTATTCATCTCTGTTTGAAAAGAAAGGTTTGCCAAATATTAACTTGAGTCAAATATTAACATGTTTGGTTTTTAGGTGGACAACTTTTAGAAATAGAATGAATAAACAAAGATAGGGATTTTAGTTTCATATTAATCTCTTAGAAAAATATATTACGTAGTTGCTTTGTTGAATGTCATGTTCTACTTCATTTTTGTCTCCCCCCCCCCCACTAAATTGTGACTTACCATTCTGGATGTGAGCGAGGGTCTGCCTCTATCAGCCCCCCCCCCATGCCTTTCTAAACCTACTATTTTTGCATCACTTTAGTGCTGCAAAAACAAAGTTTCAAAAGACACATGAGCTGTGACCATGAGCCATCCTTTGGACTCACTGGGCTCAAGTTTGTTTGAAATGAGTCTGGGCATTTGATGGATAAAAATGGTTCTTGAGTGATGTTTCTTCAAATTAGAGCCAAGCTACAAGATCTGATATGGTATAGTGGTTTGAATGTTGGACTACAACTCTGGAGACCATGGTTCAGTTCCCAGCTCAGCCAAGAAACCCACTTGGTGACCTTGGGCAAGTCACATGCCCTCAGGGGAAGGCAATGGCAAACTCCTTCTGAGCAAATCTTGCCAAAATACCCCATGATAGGCTCACCTTATGCTTGCCATAAGTTAGAGACGACTCAAAGGCCCAGAACAACAACAACAAAGAGCCTAAGCTAATGGATATGATTGCTGGATTTGGACTTGCAGGGGACAGATTGAAAGAACTGGTTATGCTGTACTATTTATAGGATAGTACTGGTTTTGTGCCTGCAGATTTTTCATCCTTTGCATCTGAGCCCCTTGCCTCCCAAATTTGAGCTCAGAAGGGGCACATCTTAGCACTGAGTTGACTGATTAGGTAGGTAAGCTCCAAAGGGTGCACTTGAAGGCCAAAAGGTCATATAACATAAGAGAGTGAAACTGTTGCAGAACTGAAAAATAATTGTGTTTACAGTGTAGTGCATTATGTCTGAGTTATATGTAATAACATCCAAAATCTATAGAACAGCAATATCTTTATTGGACTAAACAAATATGTGCAAAATACATCATGCAGTTAAATGTGGTTCTTCTTGGTAGAATAACATCACACCATCAGAGGTTTCCCAGTGGACCAATCATCGGGTGATGGAGTGGCTGCGTTCTGTTGATCTTGCAGAATATGCTCCTAATTTGAGAGGGAGTGGTGTTCATGGTGGGCTAATGGTAAGAGCATGGACTTTTATATTATTATAACAGATAATTTCTATATGACAATAGTAGAAGACAGATGCTTTTTAAAACATTGTTCTTGGGTTGAAGTCTCTAGAAGTCACAGGAATTCCATCATGGATATTTTGTAAATACAGGCTGAGATATTGCATCAGAGGCTATGATGCATAACTCTGCAATGATGGAGCTATGTTGCTGGCACAATGCACAAGCATGCTAGCGAATTGCAACAATACACAACAAGGCACTGTAAAAGAAGTCTTGTTGTTCAAGAAGGACACATTGTGTATCAGGACATGTTGTGCTTTGGGATCCTTGCACAATGGCCATGCTACTGGCTCCCCTTGTGCAGTGGATTTTGTGATGTAGCTGTGTTTCTATTGCATCCATGAGAATATGAACATTGTTCAACAGTGCAATTCAACTTTATGTGATCATTAGTCAGTTTACAATGGTTTAAGAGCCAGTGTGGTTGGTGTAGTGGTTTGAGTGTTGGACTTCAAGTTGAGAGGCCTTGGTGACCAGGGTTCTATTACCCTCTTGGCCATGGAAACCTGCTAGTTGACCTTGGGCAAGTCACACACACTCAGCCCCAGAAACCCCAGTGATAGCTTTGCCCCGGGGCTGCCATAAGTTGGAAATGAGTTGAAGGAACTTGCCAAGGGAATGCCAGCTGTAATGTTGTTGCCCCTTTGTAACTTGTGAATAAACTAGATTTTTGGAATGATATAAAGTTTCTTAGTTAAAATGTAATTCTGACTTCAATTCTGAAATCTCATTTTTGCGCTACAGGTTTTGGAACCTCGTTTCAATGTAGAGACCTTGGCACAGCTCCTTAACATCCCGCCAAACAAGACATTACTAAGGCGGCACTTGGCAACTCACTTTAATTTGCTGATTGGTCAAGAGGCCCAGCAACAAAAACGTGAAGCTATGGAATCACCCGAGTATGTCCTCTTAACAGCTACTGCCAAAGTAAAGGTATTGTCAGTGCTTCAGAAATATAATTAGTCACCAGTCAGCTTTTCTGGTATTTCAAAGTGTGATTCCATTTTCTACATTTTTTAAGGAGCTAGTGAAAAATTGAGTGATAAAATTTTATTTAATTTCTAGTTTTGAACCTACAGCCCTCCTGATATTGTTAAACTTAATTTCTTATGAGCACTAGTCAGCATGGCAATGTGGAGGCATGATAGGAATAATAGTTCATCAACATCTGAAGGAACAAAGGTTCCCCACCCATGCTGTAGTTAGTTTCCTTGCATTTGTGGAAGAAAGCATGAACATTTGGTAAATGATTGGTAAATAATAACCACTATGTCTGATATGTGTTATCAGCACACACTTATCATAATATGTAAATTATTTTGCCCTTTCCTGGCCAATTTTCCACATCTTTAATAAGATTAATGGTTATTTTGCATCTGTATTCTATTATTTATTGCTCCTTCCTGCTCTGTTTAAGTAATAGGCTATTCAGTTTATGTAACCTGAATCTAGAGAATATGTTTATAATGCTCTAAAATGCCTTCAAATGGATTATAACAGTATCCAAGAATACCTTTCAAAGCAGTGGTGTTTGTAAGTCTGTGTCAACTACTTTCTCCTCTTTTTAAACTTCATTATAGTCTGAAAGAGATAAACAGGTTTAGAAACAAACATCCCTTTAAAAACCCATCTGCTAATGTTAGTCATATGGGACACATCATTGATCTATAAGGTAAACAACCACCAGCTTTTACAAGTGCTTCCCTACCTGGAAACCCAGGGCCAATATGAATATTTGCAAGTATGATATAAGAAATACTAATCATCTTAATACACTAGGCTATATATTCTGTTTTATTCACAACTCTTACTCTGTTTCCCCTTCTAACTTTCTGTATAACTGTATGTTAGAGAAAGCTGTGATCTTCTGACTGTTAATTATTTGTGTGCCTTTATTTTACTTTTCTGTTAGAAAAACTAATAAAAAATATACATGATTTTGTCAGTGCCAAAAAAAAACCTCCCAGATTTCCAAAACCATACATTGCCTGGTTGCTGAGTACTTCATGGCTTATTTGATCTTTCTCTTTCAGCCAAAGAAACTTGCTTTTAGTAATTTTGGAAATTTAAGAAAGAAGAAACAGGATGATGGAGAAGAGTATGTGTGCCCAATGGAATTGGGACAGACATCCGGAATTGGATCAAAGAAGGGGTTTAAGCCTGGCTTAGATATCAGAGTGTATGATGATGATGATCTGGATAGACTGGAGCAGGTAAGGGTCACTAGAATTGAAATGTCATGTAGTATTGTGGTGAAAAAAATTATATATTTGTATGTGCTGCCCATTAACTCTCTCCCTCTCTTGATATTAGAGTATTCCTCAGTTTGAATTTTTAAACAGCCCTGTAATGTGTCACTACTATTAGGTAGTTGACTGTTGAGAAACCTGTATAAGAATTGTTAATATGCCCTCAGATTTTGGGTTTTAATCAACAAAAGAACCTGAGTTTCAGAATTCACAGCTGTCAAATTCATTGATTGATATAAGTGATTTTTCCCCTTCACATGTATAAACTCGTTTCCTCCAAAGTGGGAGTGGTGAATTTTTGCCCCTCCAAGTGAGGTTGAATTCCAGTTCATGGCATTCTTGACACTGGCCAGCTTAACTGGGGCTAATGGGAGTTGAAAGTCCAACATATGGACATCCCTGTTTAAAGTGGTCTGCACCGAGTTATCCCATTTTACTGTCACAACAACCCTAAGAGAGGGTGAGTGTTGCAAGCCCAGTAAGCCTCAAGACTGAGCTAGGATGCAGAATCCAATTGTTAATCTCAACTAGAGTTCATATACTGAACTATGGAACTTGTAGTAGTGTTGACTTACCAAGTTCCTATTAATTCTAGGTGGAACTGCTGGTCTTGAATTTTCTCTTTACATTACCATTTTCTAGTTAACTCACTTGTCCTTTTTTCCATATCTAGTTCCTGAGGCTCCCATTGTCAACATTTGCAGCCCCTCCCTTCCCATAGCAGACTCTTCAGTCAATTAAAGACATTAGCATTTATCTTTCCTGTTTGTTGTGCTGCAGTCTCTACCTCTTTTTCTCCCTCTTTAAATAAATTATCAATCTTCATGTGCCAAGATAATTTCTCTGGTTGGCTTAATATTTGCTTCTGAAGAGATTTTTGTGTGATATCCTTTTTATTATTTTTTACTCTTTTTATTTTATATTCTTTTGCGACGCTACAAAATATTCTTTTTATGAGGCTCCAAAATTGCTTGGTCAACAGTTTGATCTGGCTGTAGCCTCTTGTTGGTTCTACTTCTTACTGTTTTTTTTGGTTCCTTAGGTGATTTGCACTGGTGCTCCACCTGTGAGTAGCATTATTTGATATCTGTGCAGAAGTAGCAGGCCACAAGGGCAATAACAGAACATTTTGTTTCTGGGTTTCTCAAATAACAGCAGAGACTGTGAAGTTGGCTTACACAAGTGAGCCACTAACATGTTTAATTCCGCTTGAATCCTCTGGTAGCCTTGCCATCTCACTCAAGCACTGGACAGGGTTATAGGAAAGCTTTTAGACTGCTGTAACCCAAGAAATGCTCCTGGTGTTGTATCTGTATTACTTAATAATTTATAACTAGACTGGATGGATTTATGTGAATAATTGTTACCGAATTCTTTCCTTCCTATAGATGGAAGATTCAGAAGGTACTGTGAGGCAAATAGGAGCATTCTCTGAAGGCATCAACAACTTGACTGTAAGACCTTAAGATTTAATTACATGCTAGTCCTGATTTCACTAGTCCTCTTGTCTTAAGAGCTTCCTCAGTAGCATGTTATAGGGCAGGAGTGTTCCCCTAGGCCAGGGACAGACAACTTTTTTGAGACCTGGGCCGGTCTCCCGTAGCCCAGGTTTTGGCTGGGTCGAGGGCGGGGAGAATGGTGGCACGCGCATACACCCTCCTTCGACGCGCGCGGCCCCCTCGCGCACGCTGCCGCCGTGGCCGCTACCTTGGCCGCCGCCGTAGCACGTGCAGCCGCAGCTGCCGCGGGGCATGTCGCAGCCGCCATTTTGGAAGTCTGGCCGGGACGCGTTTGCTCATGCGCAAGAATACTGCGCATGTGCAAACGCATTGCGACCGCCATTTTGACTTCCAAAATGGTGATCACAGCGAGCGCGGCCAAAAACGCGCCCCGACGGCGGCGCACGGCGGCGACAGCGGCAACCTTCGGCCTGGGCCGGTAAGTCCAGAGCCTGGGGCCTTAACCGGCCCCCAGGCAGTAGGTTGCCAGTCCCTGCCCTAGGCAGACCAGAGAGTCTGCCTGACATAATTTGATCTTCAACAATCTTTTGGCAGATCTCCAGTTATCATGGAGATTGGCTTTGTCAGGTTGGAAGTAACTGCTTCTCACCTGAATGAATTTGCACCTAAATCTGTGCTGCAATCCTAGATCTCATGTGACAGTGCATCCAGGATATGTTGCCCTTTGCAGAGTGCATTTCACACAGCCTTACAACACAAGGCTGCTGCAGAGAGTCTAGCCTGTAAGCAGCTTGATATTAAAGTGCCACACACAAATATATCTTGATTCCACATACCACCCTCAGTAAAGATACTTTTTAAAATTAGATTGTAGAAACAGTGGATAAAAAGCATTCATAGGGGGAAAAGTGCAAAGTGATCTTTGTTAATATGATTTTAAACACATTTTTTAAAATTTGGAAAATAGTATTGCAAAAGTATATACCCAGTACAGATGCTTTATTTAACTTGCCCTTATCCTGTTGCCAAAATTCAGAATTAGAGAAAATTAAAGATCTGTCAGACAGTAACATCATTTAAAGAGTTAAAATAAAACTCATTATACTGTAGAAGCTTAAGCAAGATAAGTTAGTAACTGAGAGGACATATATAGCATATATCTCAAGCCTTAATATTTTGGTTATATGTTTCCTTACCTTATTTACAAACAGCTGATTTAAAGAATAAGTGTTCCTTCCTTTTAGGGGAGAGAAACTTCAAATGCTAGTTAGACACATAAATCTCTTCTAACTTGCTTTTTGGGCTGCATTTATAGTGTTGTCAGAGATCAAATCCTGGGTGAGACCACTCTTGGAACTAACAGTTCAGCTGTTCTTTGAACTCCTGCCTTTCATGTTGTTAACCAGATTGATTGATTCGTGGATGGCATTTTTATCTTGCTTATCACCCCAAAATCCTCTTGGTTTGCATACAATCACGTTTTTAAAATGACATTCCTTAACTGCCAGTTTATAATCTAAAATGACACAAGACGGGGAGAACAGAGATGAGGAGGACAATTGCACATAATCCTTCATCAGGGCTGTTGGGATGGCCATGCACTTTCCTGTCCCATCTCCATCTGCTTCAGCCTCCTGGAGTGTCTGTCCTGAGAGATGGAGCTGGCTTTAGAGCAGGATTGATGAAATAGGTGTTACCTATCACCACATCTTCTTTTGCATGTCTTTGGGTACAATGGTCATAAGCACGAGCAATATTGTCTCTTAATCTAAGCCAGTGGAAGAATGATAGCTTTCCACAATGAAGTTCCCAAAAGTTCTCTAGCACAATTCTAAGCTGCCTCATTCAGTCAGATCTGTGGACTGTGTAACTGACTACTCCATTTAGCAGTAACTTTCCCAAAATCTCAGTTATGAGCTTTCATGTCCTCATTAAACTCCTTTAACTGGGATTCCTTAGGATGGACATTTGAATCTAGGACGTTCTGCTTGTAAATCATATGCTTGACCACTGAATTATAGCCCCTCCTCATGCCTCAGTTGAATAAATGAACCAAGGCTTTAATCCTTATAGCCTCAGTATATCCTCTGATTTGTAGTATACCTTCCTCCTGGGATCTTTGGTTTGCACTTACTTGGAACTATTTACATTAACGCAGGATTTAGGCTACCGGGTTACATACTTAGTTTCTCTCTCCTTGCCATTTTGGAAATAGAGAAACATATTGCTGACTTCCATTACAATTCCAGTTCCTCTATTTCTTTTGCTCTTCGGCTTCAGCAGACATTCCAATTCTTCCCTTTCTGTTTTCAGCACATGTTAAAGGAAGATGAAATGTTCAAAGACTTTGCTACACGGTCACCTAGCACCAGTATCACAGATGAAGATTCAAATGTGTGACATTGTCAACCGTGAACCCGACTGTTTTGTGATATGGCTTGGAGTGCCACTGTTATATGTGATGGATACAGTGCATCATGTAATTTAGGATTACTTTTGCTTCAGACTGATAATTTTCAGGGGGATGTTGAAGACAAGAGGTGCCTATACAAAACTTGCCCTAAATAGGGAGGGAGGGGAGAGCCCATATACCCAAGTGGGGAAAACATGTTTTTTTCTCTCTAATGTAGAAACTTGTATATATTTTAAATTTAGAGCATCACATTGATATGACTGTACCACCATAACGTTCCTACACATAATGTGCCATAATCTATCTCTCCAAAATATTCACTTTTTCCCTTCTTCTTTAAGTAATAGAAAAAGAAAATAAAAACGGCTACAGATCTGAAATCAGCATTAATTTTAGATATTTCAGCCACAACAACAACAACAATATCCTTGGAATTCTGATCTGAATAATCGATGAAAAGTAAATAACAGATCACCCCATCCCTGAAATAAAAAAACCTGTTTGTCTTATTTTTTTTATACAAGCTTTATTAAAAAAAAGAAAAGAAAATGTATTGAGTACATACAAATCAAAAGTTTTATATTGTGATGTAAGGTGATGACTTTTTTTTAAAGAGTATTCCAGTTTGAAAACCAGCTGGTTACTGGAGATGTCAGACTGATAACTTGTACTTTTCCCCTCCTTATGTGATGCCTGCATTCTTATATTAGGAATGAAGACTATGGTACTCTTTTGCAACTTTATAACATCCCTGAACTGTCCTTTTCCCCAGTTTTAAAACAGGATCCAATCATGGCAAGCATGATGTTGAAAATTTCAAATTTTTAAACTGAGAAACAACCTGGCACTTCTGTGCTGCCTTTTTCTTCTTTTTCATCCTGCAGTAGAAATTTCTTTAAATTTCTATGGAAAGGAACATTAGCCAAGCCACATTATTTTACATTATTAAGTCTTGCCTTTGAAGTACAGCTGATTATATCATTACATACAGACTGATAATTATACTTCATTTTTATAAAGTACAACATGTATTGCCTTTCTAAAAAAAAACCAAAAAACTTGAATTTAAAAGGTTGGCCAAGCTTTCAGCAGAATATATTTGACTGGTCCCTGTTTTCATTCCTTGCCATTCTTAGATACTGAAAACTAATTTATTACTTACAATAAAAGATGATGTTACAAACATGTGGAAGTACTGTTTGAAAGGTATTGCTCAAACAGTAGGTGCCAATTTCTTGCTCCAGAAGTGTTCAATCCAAATAGTAATCCAAGCAGGAGTGTGAAGCTGAGTTTTTGGCATGTACTCAGGTATTACTAGTGACTGCCAACTCCAGGCCACTCAATTCATCCCGCTAAATCTTGTGGCATGGTGTTCTTAAGAGAAGTCCCCTTGCAGTCCCTTTCAGACTGCAGCTGAAAGGGACTGCAAGGGGACTTCTCTTAAGAACACCATGCCACAAGATTTAGTGGGATGAATTGATTGGCTTGGAATATAAATTTCTTCTGCCAAAAAAAAAAATATTTCTGTCCATGTAAAAAGGGCCTGTCAGAAAGGTCAAGCCCTGCTTTTGTCCTGGCTTGCTGGCTTTCTGTTTGCAATGAAGCATTGTTGTTTTTAATGTAACCACAATTTTAAGTAAATCTTCCACTCGTAGCCAGAATTTGAGTGATTTCATTTTAAAAGCTGCTGCTTCACATACGTTTAATTGCATTTGTCATTATAATGGCCTAATTCCAACATTCGGTTTGTGGATGACTGCTAGCATAGCGGGATCCCCATTCCCCTGCAACAGGGCCTCAGTGCTACCTGAAAACCTCAGGGAGGTTTCTCAGGGAGGTTTCCTGGCCTCAGTTTGCAGAAGGAAGTAGTTTTGTCAGCAGAAGGATCCTATTGGATCCTATCCAATATAAACGTGGACTCTCAATTCAGAGTAAGGTGGATTCTGTAAACTTCTTTTCGATTCCTAAATTTCATTTGGTGCCTGAGCAGTGAATGCAGATAGCATTCATTGTATAATTATTATTTTATCATTAACTGTGAAAAATGTATTTATGAATTAAGGAGTTCACCTCCTGTGCCTATACAGAAAAAGAAAAAGCCCAAAGCATCTACCAGCAGACCCATAAGATCCATTTGGGGGAAAAATAAATAAAAATAAACTGGCATATATAAAAAGCTAAATCTGATGTTAATCCAACATTGAGTAGATCTGTTGAAACTGATCAGACTGGAGTTACTTGTGACTAACAAGTTCCATTCATTTCAAGAAATCTGTTATGTAGGCATGACTCACACTGGCATGATGTTAAGAAGACATTGTGTCTGGCACATAGCAATTGGCTTTGCTGCTCTGGCAAGAACTGACCACATACTAAAATATGCATAGAGGATCAAGGATGATTGCCAATGCACATAGAATTACCAGTCATCAAGCAATGATGGGAAAGTTTTATTTTATATTGTTGAAATGTTGCATGTATGGACAACATCAAACTTCTCTTTTTTTAAAAAAAAATCATAGTGTACATTCAAATTGGTTGGTTGTCATTTTGCTAGTTGGTTTATTTCTATGGGATTGGGGGAAGGAAGAGTAATATAAAACACTCATCATTAAGCCAAGTTGTCAGTGTAAATGTGCACACATGAAATATCATTATGGTATTTTACTGGGTTGCATGTGTACAAAGAGGTCAGTGCAAGTGTATATGTATTGCCCTGTTAAAATAAATATCTATTAAGAGTAATAAAATGCTTCTAGGAATTTATTTCTTGGCTGTTAATAAAAAAGGGAGAAGAAAGTTTTCAATAGACCTTTTCCCATAATGATAAAAATCCAACTTTTGGATTAGGTTTTGGCTGTCTTAACTGTTTTGGTTTGTTAATCGTTACAGGGACCTTATGATTCCTTTGTTAGAACAGCTTCACTGGCTGCTAGTCTGGTTCTGGTCACAATTCAAGGTACTGGATATGACCTATAAAGCCCTATGTGGCTTTGGTTCATGCTACCTGAAGGCCTGTATCTTTCTATATGAAACTGCTCAAACTCTTTTGAGATCTTTTGGGGAGGCACTTCTCTCTGTCCAATCACCTTCACAAGCACATTTGGTGGCAATATGGGAGAGGGACCTTTCCAGGGCTGTTCCTGGTTCTGGCCCTCAGGCTCCCTCTTCACTATCCTTTCACCATCAAGCAAAGACTTTTCTGTCTCAGCAAGAGTTTGGGAATTGACTCATGTATGTAATGGGTTTTCTGTTTTAGTGCTGTCTTGTTTTTTATCTGTGTTTTTAAATTTGTGTTTTATATGGTTTGTTTGTTTGCTTGTTTATTTATTTAGAGTATTTATACCCTGCCCTTCAGCCAAAAGGTCTTCCAAGATGGCTTACAAATTGTGAATTTCATAGTTCCCTGCCCTCAAGCTTACAATCTAAATAAGATGCGAAATGTAAGCAGAGTAGGCTAAAGACCTTGCAGAATTACTAATCCCAGGATTCCGTAGCATGGCACTATAACACTGCATTATTTCTACAGTGTAGATGCACTCTCAATCTTTTCCATCTGTTTCTGCTTGTGACAGTGGAATGTCTGAGAGCATGTACCATCAGATGCTGTTGCTTTATGAGGTAAGTGTACACCTTCAGGCCAAGTGTGGCCCATTATGTTCTCTTTCAAGTCACATCTTTTCTTCCAGTCTGACCTTAATCCCAGTCATGGAGCAATGGACAGGGACTTTAAGCCTCCTTGCCTATTGTGCCATGATTGGAATTAAAATCAGGCCCAGTCTCTGCTCTTTAGCTTCTCCTTAATAGTCAGCTGAAGAGAAGAGAGGGCCTTATTTCTCTTCCTATTCCAGTGCTTTGGAGAGGGAAGATTAAAACTGTGTGTAAAAGGGCATTTTATGAGGAAGTAGCTAGTAAACCACCTGTGTAGCTACACACTTGTAGAATTGTAAGTGTAGTTAAAACTATTACAACTTGAAATTGTCAAAGAGCACTGGAAATCCTTTTTGCTCCTGTAGTCAACTTTACATAGACAACGTTATGGACAATATTATGGATACTAGTTACTTTCTAATTACTATTAGGGTAGTGGAGTCATCATTGGACTACAACTCTGGAAGCCAGGATTCGATTCCCCACTTGGCCATGAAACCCACTGGGTGGACTTGGGCAAGTCACATGCTCTTGGCCTCAGAGGAAGAACGTGGAAAACCTTTGAATAAATCTTACCGAGAAAACCCCATGATAGGCTCTGTTTGCCTTAGGGTCACTGTAAGTCAGAAATGTGGAGTCATTGCCAAAATTTTGGCAAGTACCAGAAGTCATTGACTGAAATCAGTATATGCCTTACAGGCTCTTCTAAAATGAAATTTCTTATCTTCTTGATGAAGATCATCCAAAAAGAATAGTTGTGCAGACTCTTCCTAGGCATGTTTATTTGGACACCAAGGCCTGCTGGATTTCTAGGGTTTACATCGATGCACAGAATTGCCATCGTGAAGGTCCTCCATAAAACTCTTGGTGACTTCGAACTTTCTGGTTTGGAAGAAGCATATGCCTGTCAGGCAAAGATTCCTCATAAAATTCACATTATGTTGTTTCAACAGGTAATTGCTGCTTTCAGAGCCTATTCCTTTCACCATCACCACCCCTGTGATAACTTTGAAGAAAAACACAGTAAGTTTGCCAATGCCAGTGTTAACAGGAAAGGGAGTTTAAAGTGCATAAACACAAAGGAAGTCTTGATACTTTAAAAATGAGAATGACCAAGCCAGTTGAACTAGTTTCTAAGCTGGAACAGGACACACCCAGAGCTCCCTTGTCTACAATCAGGAAACTGTCTGTGACCATTTTGCATAGTCTGGCTTTGCTTCTGGCAAGACTTTTTTTCTCCCTTTCTCTAAAGCTGTGGGGAAATACTGCTTATTAAGAGAGTTTGGCATTGCGTGCCTTTAAACCGACTAAAATACTTTGATTTGAAGAAATTTTGCATGCAAACTGAAGCACTGAGAAGAAGATGGGCCAAAAGGTCTCACAGGAAGCAAACCAAGAGAATAAGGCTGACATCCTGGTTATTTGTGATGTTTTTAGCCAAGGAGTGGTTTATGCATCACAGAAGCTGAAAGAGTATCTTGGATTTGAAGATCCACAAAGCAAATTCCACCCATCCACTGATACCCTAAATGAGATTTTTCTGGTGAATTTCATTAGCTTCTGTGTTGAGAAAGGGGTAGAAGAGCGTATCGCAACTAGCAAGATGACCAGGCAGCAATCCTTGCTTTTTGGAGTCAACTGGGTTTGGACTCTGTCAGGAGCTGACAAGCAGGTCAGGCTGCAGATCGCTGTGCAGTCTCTGCAGATGGCAGACCTTCCCAATGGCTGCGTCGAAGTCATTGGCTGTGACAAAGAGGCCATGTTAGCTGATGAGCTTTTCCGAAATAAGACCCAGTTTGAGAAGCTGGAAGAATTCTGCACACTGATAGGCCATGACTGTCTTGGCTTGTTCATCATATTTGGAGTTCCCGGAAAGCCTAAAGACATCCGAGGAGTTCTTCTAGAGAGCATCAAAAAGGAGAAACGGAAAAGTCTTTTGTCTGGGGAGAACACGCTAAGACAATTTGTTTTGAACACTGATAGTTTCCTCCCTACTAGAGAGTTGTTGGAACACTGCTTCTTTAAGAAAAATGGGTTGAAGGAAGTAGGTAAAGTTTACATTAATTTTATCTAGCCTTCTGAAGATCCCAATTTCAGTGGTTGCTAGTATGTTGCTCACAAGCCTTGGTGCTCCAGCAAATTCTCTATTCCTACTTATAGAAATCCGCCTAAGCTCTTTTTTTGCCACCATGGTTCATTTTGAAGGAATTCAATGCTGCTGTGTATCTCCGTTAAGGCATTCAACAAAACGGATTTTCCAGGTAGTATACATCCATTAAACATAGCTTTAAAGGAATTCTGTTCTTGAGTAAATATCTGCTCACCAGACTGCCAAAATATTGAATACTGAGCTCGTTCCACTTTGGAAGTAAAGCAAGGACTCTTGAGCTGTAAGTTGTATCATGCACCATGTATTATATAATCACTTATGAATGAAATGTGACACAGACTTTAGAATGAGTTGTAAAACCTGTAGACATTTAATGAACGCTCCAGATGTAAAGAGAAGCTATTTCTTCTTTCAATAAGTCTGAACTGTTATTGGTATACTGAGAGAACTTAGCAGATTTATCTAAAAGCATGGATTTAAGGGTTCCCCCCCCCCTACATTATTACTCTGTATCTATAGTTGTGGATTTTAATGTTTCTTTTTTTAAATGTCTTTATTATATTATTACATACACATTACATTACACACACAAACCAACACAACCCCTAATCTCCTCCCAACAAATATAAACCAACAAACTATAAACTTCCAGCACTCCTGAACACATGAATATCAGTCATATTCTTCTGCAATTTTACTACCTAAATACATGCATTCCTACCTAAAAATTGTAAGAAAAAATATTCCATACTCAACACTCAAAAGCCACGAGTCTTCCTCTCTTTATAAAATGCACAAATGGTTTCCAATCTTTTAGAATATTATCTAATGACTTCTCCTTAATCAAAGTGGATAATTTATTAATTCACTTTGAATAATTTATTCACCCACCATTTATTCATTTCTGCCATTTCAAGAACTTTCACTACCAAGTCCTCTTTTGCTGGAATTTCCTCTTCCTACCATAAAGTAGCCTTGCTGCCAGAATCATGTAATGTACCACCTTATAATTTGGATCTCTGATCTGATCATCTGGCATTCCTAATAAGAACCATTCTGATTTCAGATATATTTCAATTCTAAACATGTCTTGCATTAACTGCTTCATTTCCTGGCTTTATTGCATGGCCACCACATGATCCAGTCTGCTTTTCACACTTCCAACATAATTTCTTAATCCCTTTAAACATTTTAGATTATTTTTTTTTACAGGAGTCTGGTACCACCTATACATCATTTTTAAAAAAACACACACCACATTTCAAATCATAACCTAATATGCCATTAAATTCTATCTTCCACATTTTCCCATTGATCCAGATCAGTATAGCCAAAATTTTGCATCCATTTAATCATTCTTTAATCTGTTCTTCTGCAAGCTGTTTTCAATAACAATCTATATTTTTTTCCCAGATGCTCATCATCTGTGCAGAAATTAATTTCAAATTTGTTTTTTCCTAATTCAATACCAAATAGCTTTTTATCTAAATTAAATGTTTCCTATAATTGTCTATGCCGGCACGATTGAAGAACATAACCCTCTTTGGTTAACTCATCCTCTGTTTTAAATCTGAATTGACCATTCTCCAACTATAAAAGATCATAATATGTCAACCATTTCTCTGTTGTTCCTTTATCAATCCTATAAAAGCCTTCTGGAATAGAAATCCACTATGGAATTTTAGGACATAATCTGGGTTGGTATTTGCTTCAAATTATCAGGATTGTGCATAGAATAAAGGATTTTAAAGTTTTGATGCAGTTATATACTTGTTCAAGAGGCACAAATGTTTCTTTTGTCAGAAAAGCTGGTATTTTCCACTTATTTATTGGGATTAATTTCAGCCAGTCCCCAGCCTGACAATGTATATATGCAATGCTCTTTCTGTACTTCAAGCAGGGGAGCTGTTGTTAGATTGTAACTCCAGTCAGCCATACCCTTCATAGTCAGTGTTGAGTGAGGACAGAAAATATAGCTCAACATCTGAAGAACTACATTCTCTCACCTTTAGAACAGAAGCTGTGAGCATGAAGGAATAAGACAAACCTGTGTCAGCTCTTCTCTCAGTGAGCAGTAAGCATTGAAATAGAATTTGGTTTGCAAGATACTAAAACACAGTATTGTCAGACTGGTGTAACTCTGGAGTTACAGTCCAACATCTGGAGGGGTGTAAGTTCCATGTCACCATTGCCTTCATCTCAATCTCAGCTCACGGTGATCCTATGGATGAGACATCTCCAGGCCTCCCATCCTCTACTGCTCTGCCCAGCTCCTGCAAACACATGTTCGTGGTCTCTTTAATAAAGTCCATCCATCTAGCATGTGATCTTCCTCTCTTTCTACTTCCCTCCACCTTTTCTAACATTATTGTCTTTTCCAATGATTCGTGCCTTCTCATGATGTGTCCAGAGTATGACAGTCTAAGTCTCATCTTGGCTTCTAGGGATATGTCTGGCTTGATCTGTTCTAGGACCCATTTGTTTGTCCTTTTGGCTGTCCATGGGATCCTCAGTACTCTTCTCTCGCACTACATCTCAAATGCATTTATTTTCCTCCTATCTTCTTTCTTGACTGTCCAGCTCTCACATCCATCCATAGTAACAGGGAATACAATGGCTTGTATGATTCAGACTTTTATGCTGATTTGTATGTCTTTGCATTTTAAGAACTTTTCTGGGTCTTTCATAGCCACCCTCCCCATTCTTAATCTTCTCTTGATTTCCTGGCTGCAGTCCCCCGTTCCAATCATTGTTTGATCCTAGATATGAGAACTCTTACTATTTCTGTTTCCTCATTATCTAGTTTGAATGTGTGTAAGTTCTCTGTGGTCATTTTTTTTTTAATGTTCAACAGTAAGCCTGCCTTTGCACTTCTTCTTTGATTTTCCTTAGTAGTTGTTCCAGGTCTGTGAGGTTCTCTGCTAGTATTGTGGTGTCATCTGCATATCTCAGATTGTTGATATCTCTTCCTCCTATTTTAACTCTCCGTCTTCCAGATCCAAGCCTGCTTTCCTTACAATATATTCTGCATATAGGTTGAATAGGCAGGGTGATAGGATGCAGCCTCTGTACTCAGGACAAGAGGCTACTGTCAGAACAGAACATGGAGAAACAGAATGACTGCTTTGCCAATTGGGAACCATTCTGTTTCTCCGTGTTCTGTTCTGACAGTAGCCTCTTGTCCTGAGCACAGATTTCTCATTAGGATTGTCAGATGTGTTGGCACTCTCTTTAAGGGTGTTCCATAGCCTTTCATGATCTATGCAGTTAAAGGTTTTACTATAGTTTATAAAGCACATGCTGGTTTTCTTTTGGAATTCCCTGCTATGCTCTATTAATCATCGGATGTTTGCAATGTGATCCATGACTGTGGTGCCTCTTCCTTTCCTCAGTTCTGCTTGGACCTCTGGGATTTCTCTCTCCATGTATGGTTGGAGCCTATGTTGCAGAATTTTGAGTATGATTTTGCTTGCATGGGAGATTAGTGCTATGGTGCTATAGTTGCTGCAGTCTCTTGTGTCTCCTTTTTTTGTGGCTAGAAGTGTATATTGATTGCTTTCAATCTGTTAGCCATCATTTTCTTTTCCATATCTGTTGACATATGTTGGTTAGCACTAGAGTTGACAGTGTGGATTGCAACAGTTCTATTGGAACATCATCTGTTTCTGGAGTCTTGTTTTTTGCCATTTCCTTTATTGCAGC
>CM034708.1:122359400-122391030 GCA_020142125.1 Phrynosoma platyrhinos
TCCTTCATTTTGTCATCTCTTTTGTATAACTCTTTTGTGTATTGCATCCATCTTTTTTTATTCTTTCCTGGTCTTGAATTATGTTGTCGTAGAGCGTCCCGATCTTTGGTTTGAACTTTCCCTTGATTTCTTGAATCTTGTGGAATAGGTCTGTCATTCTTCTCTTTTTGTTGTTGTTCTCTACATTTGTCACTGTAGTAATTTTCCTTATCTTTGCACACTAGTTGTTGTACAGTTGCATTCATGGTTCTTAGTTTATTCCTATCTCCATTTTGTTTTGTTTCTCTTCTTTCCTTTATTATTTGTAGTGTTTTATCTGCCATCCATGGCTTCTTCACTTTCCTTTTGTCTGTTGGAAGTGTCTTTATGCATTCCTCTTTTATTATGTCCCTGGCTTCAGACCAAAGCTCTTCTGGTTCACAATCTATTATTCTTGGTACTGCAAATCTGTTCCTTATATTGTCAATGAATGGTGTGGAAATGTTGTTTAAATTGTATTTTGGTATGATGACTGGTTTTGTAGTTCATAGTTTGAGTAGTTCGTGATCTGTGCCACAATCAGCACATGGTCTAGTCTTGGCCCCCAGTATGGAGCTTCGCCAACTTTTACTTCCGATTTGTAATCTATTTGGTTTTTGTGTTGGCCATCTAGTGATGTCCATGTGTATAGCTTTCTTTCTGGTTGCATGAAAAATGTGTTTGCAATGAATTGGTTGTTGACTTTACAAAAATCTATCAGACTCTCACCTGCTTCATTTCCTTTGCCTAGTCTAAATTTGCCCTACTGTTTTTGATTCTTCTTTACTTCCAACCTTTGCATTCCAATCTCCAGGGATCAGCTTGATATCCTGTGTTGGTGTGTTGTCAATTTCTTCCTGTACTCCTTCATAAAATCTATCAATTTCTTTTTGTTCTGCCTCAGTGGTTGGTGCATATACTTGAATTATGGTGATATTCATAGGTTTCCCATGGAGCCTTATTGAGATGATTTGGTCTGATTTTGCATTTTATCCTCTGACTGTTTTTGCAATAGCTTTTCTTAGTATGAAAGCCACATTTCTACTTGTCTTTTCATTCCCTGAGTAGAACACTGTGTGGTTGTCTGATTCAAAGTGGCTGAATCCTGTCCATTTTAACTCACTCACCCCCAGTTCTGATATGTTCAAGCATTGCATTTCAATTTTCACTATGTCTAGCTTTCCTTGGCTCATGCTTCTCACATTCCATGTCCCTATTTTATGTGTGGTGCTGCTTCTAATGGGGTTTGTCTTTCAGAGAGTGTTTCCTGCTTGCTTTGTCATTTTTGATTGCCCTTAGCTGCTCTTGCAAGTGTGTCTTCTTTTAGTTTCTATCCATCTCTCTGTTAATGCTCTTGTCCTGCCTGTGTGACACTTTTGATGTCTCCTCATAAGAGTTTTCTAGGTGGCAGTTATACAAAGAGGACCATCTACACCTCCCTGTGTGCAGTGCTAACAAATGTTAGCTATGATGTCACTGCTGTTCTTCACTTGAGTGACATCACTTTAGTGACACCCACCACTACTGCTTCTGCCCAGTAGTTGTTTCCTTATGTCATCGTCCCTCCCCTCATTATTGTTGGATTGATAGTTTCCCTACCCTTCTCCTCCCTCCTTTTCCCTTTCCCCCTCATTTCCTTTTTCTGTCCTCTGGTCCTTGTTTGATTTTCCTTCTCTGTCCTGTTCTCTCCTCTCTCTGGAAGGCAAGGGGGAAGCTGAGATGGTCTGTGTCGGGGCTGAGATGGACTCACGTGGCTGAAGGGGATTAGATGGAGTCTTTTCCCACCTCTTCTCTTCAGGGTGGGGTAAGAGGATTAGTCGCCATGCCTCTAGTCTAATTCTTCCCTTGCCTTTGTCATGCTTGATTCTTTCCTTCTAATATTCAAAGGTCCAGAAATTTCTGAGAATGGACTAACCCCTGAAGAAAGCCAATTGATATGGCCAAAGCACATCAAGCCTTTAAAGAAACATTTTTGACCATCATATAACATGTGGAACTTTCTCTCATTTCATTCTTCCACTGTGAATATGTGCTTTCCAGTTTTTTTGTTTTGATTCTCTCACAAAACAAGGGTTATTTTTAAATGAGCTGGGGGATGTATGGTAATTAACAATTGGAATGACTCAAATTTAAGATGTAGGACTCTTGTACAAATAAAAACTGATTTATTTTTGGCTAGAAAGCTACAACAGGAAATTGAGTTGTATTCTGATTAACATAAAAGTTCCTGCATGGGACAGCTGCTTGGTCCCAAAGGCACTGGTGTAAATGTCACTGAAAATATTCTACTGAAATTTGTCCAAAAGCCCATTTTCTGAATACTACATATTTATATAGGACTATTCTTTCTCCAAAACTGAACATACTGAATATATTTGACTATAAGTCGACTTAATGTATAAGCCAAGGGCAGGTTTCGAGGCCAAAATTACAGATTTTGTCATGACCCATGGATAAGTCGAGGGTAAAGAGTAATTGAGGCTTTTTATTTCAACTTTGGTTTCAGCCTTCACCCAAAAAGCAAGGGCCAGCACAGGTGGGAGAGGGTCTGGTTTTTTAAAAAAGCAATTAATCACCCAGGACTCTTTCTGCTTGGCTCAAGAGAAAAAGAAACTATTTTTGCACTGCATGGGAAAATCTGAAAGAGCTGCTATCCCATTACCATAGTGACCCGTAAATAAGTCAACCTGGGATTCTGGGGTCAATTTATGGGTATAAATTTTTAAGACTTATAGACGAGTATATACGGTACATTTCTTTACAATAACCTGCTCTAGATTGTTCTTCTAGATTCTTGCCTGCCTAGAATAAAAATGCAGGACATCATATACAAATAATTGAAAAGAAACTTAAGCAGTTAAGATTATGATGTTACATTTGCATAATAAAAGGTGTGATTCACAAATATGTCTTGGTTTCTAACATGCAGTTGACTCTTTCGTCAATGTTTTACCTCAAGAAATGTCATAAATCAGTAAGCACTATGGGCCGGATCCAGATTTAGATAAGTACGACATTTAGTCAGTGGTTGTCTCCATCTCTAGAATAGGCTCTTCAACCCACCCACTCCCATGGTGCAGAAAAGATAAGAGGGGCTGCAAATTAGGGAATCTTCCAAAATCTAGTAAGTGCCTCTAGAACAACTTCCATTCTTATCTGAGATTTTGAGTAGAAATCAAATGTTCTGTGCTGGATGATCAAAGCAGCACAGTGCTGCCCAATTGCTGTCCCTGTAGAACATCCCAAGAATAGGAGCAGGCCAAGCACAGCATACCCTGGCTGAATATTAAGGCTCACCTAGTAGTGCCATTCCCTCTGAGAACCAAAGATCTTGTTGGTTGTATACCCTTTTTTCTACAGGTATTGGCTAGTGTTGAGACAGATTGATGAACCAGGTTTACAGTGTCTTGCACTCAAACTGAGTGATACGTCAGATGCAATTGTTCACAATCTGTTCCAAGTTGGAAGGTTATGATCTAAATTGGCCGAAAGTGGTTATAGGGCACACAGGGAGATCTTTGAGAAAGTCCTCTGTCCCTGATTTTTATATTTTTAATTGCCTTCAAATGGCAGACATTTTTAAAAATTCTAAGTGCTTGTTTTTCTCAGTAAAAAGCCACCCTGCTATAAAAAGTGATTCCATACACAGGAAATAATCAAATATAGACTTAAAAGCCACTGCTAACTACTCTCTTAGCTTCCTTGCCTCGCACAATGCTCTGCCAAGACTATATACAAGGAATTCCTGCTGAGAAAATGAAGAAGAAACTTTGACTCTGATTCTTTTCTTTGTGGAGAGGTTTCGGCATTGCTGTCTTCAAAAGTAGCAGACATCAGGAGATCATGGTATGAATAGAAACATACTGCTGCAGCCAAGAAAGTGTCTTGATTCTACACCCCCTTTCCCTCTATTGTTAAGCCAAAACATTTTGCTTAATCACTGTGTAAGTCAATAGTCTTATGCTTAGGCGGTCAAGGTGCAGTGTAGCTTAACAGCTGCCATTCAGAATCTGTTTGTCTAGAAATATAAAAGCTAACAGTGAGAGAGCTATTTTTGCTAGCCTGACTCACACCCTCACATCATTTCCTCTTCTGACAGCTGCAGAACAGATAAGGGGAGGTGTAGGGAATTATTGGCACTCAGATAATTCTCAGTTGTCACAGCAAGCAAGTAATGGCATATATCCAATGTGACTCCCAAAGTACCTGAATCAGTGGTCTACTTTAGTTGGGACTAACAGTTAGATTTAGGCTAATGTGTGCTGATCCACGAGGGCAGTCATGTACATAGCACTCATTTAGGTGTGTTATTTTATTGAGAAACTTGTGTGTAAAATACAATTGAAGTTATCTACAACATGATGTAAGTAAGGAGTTACAGGGAAGAACACCTCTGAATCCCAGCAACTGAAAAAAAATCCAAGTAGCCAAACATTTGCAAATAATACCTATGTGCATGTGTCAACTCATTGCCAACTTATGGCAAATCCATGTATTTCATAGGATTTTCTTAGGCAGAGAAGTGGCTTTGTCAGTTTCTTCCTCCAAAATATAGACTATGGAGCCTGGTATTGATTGGTAATGTTCCATCCAGGTACAAATCATGGCTGACCTTGCTTAGCTTTCAGCTGCTCCCCCATACAGTAGCAATCTGATGCATGGAGGAGCCTGGATTCTACAGTAAGATCTTTTGTTTTGTGAACTGTACCTTAATACTGAAACAGCTATCCCATGGGAATGCAGCTAACTCCTAGACAAAAGCATTTTCTGAAATCTGTAAGCAGGATGAATGTGTCTTCTTTCTAGCCTATGTTTGTTCTAATGGTCCTTAATTTGTTTGACACGGGGTAGCAATTGTTCAGCTTTCTCCTTTGTGAACAACATTGAACAGTTTTTTAAAGTTCTGAAATAAAAAAAGCCCTCATAAGACAAAAGAAAAGGCATTAAATGTGGTAAGCAAATTTTTTTTATTTACTTCTACCACAAAAAGTTGGGGTGGGGGGAGCTGACTAGGCAGGATAATACAAAACCATTTTGTGTGAACTGAGCCAGTTATGCAACACCAAGAGTACATGTAATAAAAGTTGAGGCTCCTCTGCCCACAGTGATACAAACATGAAGCAAAAAGGTAAGTTAATTACTTTGCTTATTTTTTTTATTCTTTTGCTGCAAAATCTTAATGAAGAATGCACACTACTGCAGAACCATTCCAAAGTTCCTCACCCTTTTGGTTTTGTTAAAACATTGAGAACCAAACTATGTGGGTGTCATTTGCAACTATGTGAAGAGTAAAGTGCAGATACAGGGCATCCATCCAGATCTGAAGGGTTTTTTGTGTTATTGTTTTTTAAACTTTCCCTCTGGTATTTTTCCAACCCAGCTCCTTCCCCTGACCCTGTCATTAACTTTTAACACAGCAAGTTGCACACTTGGCCCTGAAAAAACTTACATCTAGCTGTCAGTTTAAAACAGCCTATTTCTTTCACAGGAAAAAACAAGGTGCATCTAAAATGCCAAGGATAAAAAACTTGAGATTTTTGCTCTCACGTTTCTTGGCAGAGTTTGCACATACAGATGTGTCAATTTTGGGCATGTTAAAGTCTGGTTCCTGGTGTCTGAACCCTGCTTGCAAACCAACTATAATTTGTTAACCAGCCATAAATCACAATTAGAAGCCATGAATTGTTGCTGGCTTGTGGAAGGTGGTTACATTCAAAGCCCAAACCATGGTTTGTCCCTGGATTATTTCCTTAGCTTTAGCAGGTGTTGAGAAAAGGGGTAGGAGGAAAACAGATCACAAATTTGTAAAATTAAGCTTACAATTAAACCATGGTGTAGTGTGATTTGCAACATGGCTAATAAGTTTTCCAAGGCACAAAGTTTTTCTTCTGCACTGTTTGCACAGTGGTATAGGTTTTTACTAAAAAAATCTCAATGTGTTCTCCACACTGCTTATGTAACTTAGAATATTTGAAGTGTGACATTCTCTTTTTATTGAAGTCTTCCAACTGATTCTATCCTAGGGGCCTTTTCAGCCTGCCAAAAATAGTGCAAATTGAGTCCACTTTAACTGCCCTGACTCAATGCTAGGGAATCATGGGAACTGTAGTTTATTATGGCACCAGAGCTCTCTGACAGAAAAAGCTCAATGTCTCAGGAAAAAAAAATACAATTCCCATGATTCCTTAGCATTGCGCCTGGGCAGTTAAAGTGGACTCAATTTGCACTATTTCTAGCAGTCTGCAAAGGCCCTAAGTTTCCACACCAGCACTGTGACTAAACATAGTCCTCCTGCACAATTCCTTCTGAAATGAATGGGAGATACTCAAGGGCACTTGTAAAATGCATAGCTCTCAATTAATTTCATTTTGGCTGGTGTAGGAAAAAAATTCCAGAAGATACTCCCCTTCCCCTAAGTTAACAAACAATAACAAAAATGAAGAAGTCGGGAAATAATTGCAACTTCTATCAGACTGGGACTACAGGTACTAAAATGAAACACATGGATACCCAGTAGGTAGCAACTAACTCCTCTCCAAAAAGTGAAAAAGAAAATACATTGGACTAATTTGAAACAAGGTTTTCTTGATTTTCTTTGTGAGTTTTTCTTTAGTTCTCACTCACATTTTTGGAACCAGCACTGTAACTGAGAAAGCTTGTTTAAAATATGATACAGAAGCCAAATACAGTGAAAAATGTTTCTTTTTTAAAGTATGAAATCTCTTCAAGAAAACAGTACAAATTACTACATTTAGAGAAAATATAGGTAACACCTGCCACAGAATTGTTAGATTGACTAATCATAGCCAAATTAAATACATAACAACTTAACCTGTGGAATTTTACTTCTCCATAAATGATACCACAATGTCATACATTCTTTTCAACTTACATGAATTAAGAAAAAGGTGAGAAGAACTAAGGAACATTTGTGTACAAAGTTTGCCTTGGGAATGACGAGAGAAACAGAAGACACTTTAATGAGACGATATGTCAGCTCTATGTTCTCAATGTACGCAAATTTCCGTTTGTTTGTATCAGGCATCCGATTTCTCCTAAATTAACTACACCAGCAGTCTTCCAATGAAGGCAATAATGAAATTTTAATTAATGAATAGTGTGCATTCAAAACAGCTATCCTTAACTTTCTCATTTTAAAGCTTTGTAGCAGACAGCAAGAGGAAAACAGTTCCCCTACTTACACCTGCTTGACAGTTGGTACTAGAGACACATCAATGGTTGAGAAACTCTGCTGATGCCAAGATCCTGGCTAAATTTCTTTATTCGTTTTAAAAGAGTTAAACATAATCCAGTGGCCTTATTGCAGGTTTAATAGCATATAGCAAAGCTAAAAATACCATATACAACACAGTTATCTGCCTACAGAATTTTCAGCATGGTGCTAACACGAAGACACCAAACTTGTATAGCCAATTTGGTTGCCTCTTTGTATATAGTGCTACACCTCTGTCGCTTCCCCTGTCTTTAATCTTGTTCCCTGTCATCTCAAAGTGCTTCTTTCCATTATTTCCCCTCATATACACATCCCACTTCATCCTATCTCCAATTTAGTAGGCAAACCGCATCTCCTTGGAATAGCCCAGTTTATCAAGGTTGGGAATGCAAGCATATTGAATCATTGGAGGAGGACCACACATCAGAATGAGAACGTCATCTTGGGGTGGTGGCATGTGATCCTTGATCATGTCTTGATTCACAAATCCTTGGCTGTAATCCCATTCTGCATTTTGAAAAGTTTTCTGTTAGTAATAGTACGCTCTGGTATCTCCCTCCACACACAGGAGAGAAGACAAACACATTTATACTCACTCAACAGCATGGTAAAAATAAGACAGAAAAATAGTAGAGAAAAAGTAGCAAAAGCAGATCAAACCCAGTTCAAAGCCTGAGAGAACAAATCAAGCTTTGATGCCTATAAAGAGGTAACAGTAACAGTGGAATGAGCGGAGCAGAGTTGAGAGGACTTTTCAGGTGGCCAAGATTTAAAAGCAAAATAAAGTGTTGCTTTTTAAAGTTTTTAAAAAAACTACTTATGAACGCGTAATTTTATTAGAACACTACTTACAAGGTGGCATCCTGTTAAAGGCATACACAAGGTAAGTCAGCCTTACACCTATGCCTATTTTTCATTGCTGCAGAGGTTGGTATTCCTTTCCTCTCTGAGCCAAGCAAAGTCCTCAGCTAGACTATTGTATAGCTACTGAACCTGCTCTGCTCATGGCCATTTGTGCCCAGAGAGTGGAATGAGTATCACAGAAGCATCTCACTATGTCTCCATTACATCATCTACTGAAGTCTGCCAGGATCCTCCAAAGTCCCAAGAGGATGATGTAATCACTTTGTGTGTGACTATGGGGACATCATGATCCTCATCACCATCAAGTTTATTCTACATTAGCCGACCAGGCTTTTGCATACAACCATAAAACAATCCTATACCATAATAAAACTTAATTAAAATGGGTCAGTTAAATTAGTAATAAAAGATACAAAAAATGGGACAGTTAAATTAGTAATAAAACATACAAAATAAGACTGAGATTATATCTTGTCACTAGACAATTTAAGTTTCTCTTTTTGTCAGAGCTAGCCTGATGTACTTGGCAGTTCGGTACGACACGTAATCAGTCAGTTCCTGATAATAAAAATATCATGCTTTTTTGAGGGAGTAACAGCTCTGATATGTACCATAAGGTCCAAATACAAACAACATTCCAGGAAAAAATACAAATCTTCTGTCTTTCTACAGCCATATGGACACTGCTTTTTGGTGTTTGGTATGTCATCATATTGCCCTTTAATTTTCATTAGGTGCAAGGTATTTAATCTGCACTTAGTTAGAAGGGTCTTAAAGTCATATGGGCAAGAAAAGGTTAAATGGGGGCAACCTTCCAGGATAAATGGTGAAATTTTTATATAAAGTAACAGAATGGCAATTATCCACTAGTGCAGCATTTTCCTAGAAATCAATAAGTTCCTTGCAATTTCCAGTCAGGTGTCGTTACAGCCTTTTGCAACTTTAGCATGTGTAAATGCTGCGCGGCAGAAACGCCATGATGCCGCCGCACGTGCAGTTGGCCATGCGGCTTCCTGGCAGCATGGGCCATGCTTCTGTCTGATGCCATGCCCCCAGAATGCTGGCTCTTTATGCCAGTCTGTTCAGCACCATAGTCAGATGTTTCTATGATGCCCTCCCTCCTCTGGGCTGTGACAGCAGATCTATTAAGTCTGGGGAGTGGTAAATTGCTCAGCATTATCAGCCTCATGCAAGACTATTATGCTATGCTGAGCACATTGTTTAATATGCAGGAGACAGATCTAGAAGATTTTAGTGTTATTTGAGGGGTCAGATCTGACGCATTCCAAGAAGATAGAATGAAAGACTTACTTTCAGGTGCCCTGTCCAATGTATACCACAATTTAAAGCGGGCTGAATGCTGAGTCTGCACTTCCTCAAGTTCTGGGCGTAGCAGGATATCCTCCTCAGTCTGTTTAAGGAATGAAAACATCATGCCTGTATTTTATAGCTATCTGCTATTTCTTGCATGACATTTTTAAAGGGTGATGGATTAAACCACTGCTGAGCAACTATGTATAAATTTTCCTCAAATTTGAGTGTTACTGCCTCACTGTTATCTGAGATTTTGCTCTAGCAAAAGAGCCTGCCTCTGAAGGGTTTTGTGTCAGCAAGAAATAGTTCAGGTAGTCCTGTTGTGACACCATCCATTTTCACATTATGAAAAATGGGAAAGGTTCATATTGCTGGATGTAATCTCCCCAAAACAAATAAATCCTTGTTCAATTAAACAGAATGTCACAGCACTGATTAGTGATGACATTAACATTAAAAATCTTAAGCAAAGGATCTTTGTGAATAAGTGTCTATAAAGAAGTTGGGAGCATAAGCTTCCATAGACCAAGACTACCTCACCAGATGCATGGATTGATGTGCCTAGGGACAGACATTTATACCCATGAACAAGCAGGTTGTGTGTGTGAACAAGAACAGAAAGGTAAAACTTGTGGGCAACTCACACACACTCAGCCTCAGAAAACCCCATGACAGGTTCACCTTAGGGTCACCATAAGTTGGAAAGAAAGGCACACAAGGGGACAAGTTCAGTTTTAATGATGGGATGGTCCATGGGGGACAAAGTTGAGAGGAAAGGTATTGCCTAAAGCCAAGGTGAGTAGCTAGATGGTGGAGGAAGTTACTGGAATGTAGTGTGATGCTGGCTGGGAACCAGAAAGGACATGTGATTAAATAACCAAGAGGGCCTCATGTTATCTAGTGTTACAAGATGTGTGTTGTGTCAGAAAACAATTAAAACTATCATGTACAGTGGCTACAAAAAATAAAATAAATAAATCCTAGTGGGTAAGAAACAAAACTGTTACATCAGACTTAAGTCAGCCCCTCTGCTGTTAACACTGAAATGTTTCATTTTAAATTTTACTTCAGCAAGAGCTCTGTGATCCACTTTAAGACATGTTTTTGCAGAGACCACAAGTATATTGCCAATATTTAAGCATATCATTTTTAATACAAGTTGAGTCACCCTTACCCAGAATTCCAAAATGGAAAATTTTTCAAAACCCAAAACTTTTCATGAGTGGCTGAGATGGTGACACTTTTGCTTTCTGATGGTTCAGATGGTTCATTGTACACAAACTTTGTTTCATGCACAAAATTATTTATAAAATCACCTTTATTCTGCATCATGTGCATATGAAATTATTCTGTATAATGTGCATATGAAACATACATGAATTTTGTGTTTAGACTTGGGTTGCCTCTCCAAGATATCCCATTGTTTATGTATGCACAAAAATACAGGTGGTCCCAAGCATTCTGGATAAGGGAGACTCAACCTGTAGTCATGCCAAAGATATATATAGTGAAGCAATATTATACTATGCAAAAAAGTTTGACTTTAAATAAAAGATTATATTGAGAATTACAGGGAAGGAATATTTATGTGCACCTGTTGCTGGGAGAAACCTATTTCTAGAACTGCCTCTTCTAAAAGCTATTTTGGTATAGGATTAGGTTAAGGCAGGTGTCAAAACAGATGTTAAATATAGAGGAATAAGCTATTAATGGAAGCACTGTGTAATGGAAACACAAAACAATTGAAACACAGGGCTGTAAGATTTAAATTGACAGGTGGATCAGTAGAGCTGAAGTTTAAATTCACTACACATGTACACAAGTTAAGCTGTCACTTCAAGTCACACCTGTTTAGTTTTGGAAGCTGCTTTGGTTTTGAAGCAAGAAGCTGAAGAAGACAGATCAACATGAGTGGAAGCTATCCTATACCATATCTTCCCGAAATTCAGTGTGGTTTACTTCTAGCAAAATACCCATAGCATTATATGCTTGTTATTTAATTTATTGCTCTCTCATGCTTTCTTCAGTATATAAAAAGCCATTTATATTAGCTAAAAAGCATGGTGATGTTTAAGCTGCTAAGCTGTTAAGGCAAACAGTACCACTGAGTATTACACAAACTGTAATGTGAAGTATACAGAAAATACAGGCTGCAATGATCCTGCCAAATGAAAACTAAGTAGGAGTGTCTCAATAAACTGCTGCTGTGGGATTATGGGTGGGAAGAAGCTGTTTTGAACAATCTGAAGTATAAAAATAAGATTCCAATCTGATGCACACTAAACTGCATGACCATAGAAAGTGATGGAATCTATTTTGTGTAAACATTCACTATAGATCAACATCTTCATAATTCTGGCAACTCAATGCCATTTGTTCACTTTACTAATGTAATGTATGTGCCGTCAAGTCCCCTGTCAATTTATGGTGACCTCATGCATTTCATAGGGTTTTCTTAGGCAAGGAGTATTCCAAAGGTGGCTTTCCATTCCCCTCCTCTGAATACAGCCTGGCATTCCCTGGAAGTCGCCCTTCCAACTTCCAAGTACTGATCAGGCCTGATCTTTCTTGTTTTCCAAGATCAGAAGAAGCTGTTTGGGGATGGGATCTGGTGTTTTCAGGAAATCAATACAGCTACCCCACCATAAATAAGGACTTCTATTCACCTGGTTAGCAAAAAGTAAATGGCAAATAGTGGGATCATCTTTGTCCTTCACAATAGCTCGGATCAGCTGCAACATTGGGGTAATTCCTTCAAAGAAACAAAAATAGCCACAATCAAACCTGATCAAGACCACAAGAAAATCCCTCACAGGAAAGAAGGTATAAAAGTCTCTCACATACCTGTTCCACCTGCTATCATCCCAACATGCTTCACTCTTTTAAGAACTGGTTCAGACTTCTTGTCTGGGCGAATAGCAAATACACCTGCAGAAACAAAGAAGGAAACGAGCAGGGTATGAGTGCTTGAGATTCCTTTAGTAGAGGCAGAACAGAGACAAATGAACTAGAGAAGACACACACACTTACCTATCCTAATGTAGAAGAATATTGATGAATATTGAAAATAATGCAGGCTATTGATGGCTGCTCATCATCATTGCTATGGATTATCTTCAGTATCAGAGCAGCAATGCACCTAAATACCAAATTGTCTGGGAACATAAACAGTGCTACTGTACTCATGTCCTACTTTGTGTTCCCCTTGAACTACTGGATGGCCACTGCTGGAACAGAATGTTGATCTACATAGGTGTTGGTCTGGTCCTGTACAGCTCTTGTCATATTACCATACCATTTCCGGGGGGGGGGGGGGGGAGTAAAGGTATGATACTAGGAGGAAAAATGCTCATCTTGAGATCTGCACTAACTCTTGTTTCATCCAATCTTTGCCTGCAGCGAAAGGCAGGAGAACAGAAAGTGTGGGCCGCAGCTAGAACGTCTATTAGTAACCTTTGTTCCCGCTCACTTTACTTAAAAGCTTTGCAAGAATTCAAAGAATATCTAAACAATTTTAAATAGCAGCATCTGTTGTTGAGTTCACTACACTGCTTGCCTTCTGACTACACTGCCTGCCTTCAAATGTAATGCCACCTTGGTTTGATAGTAAAAGGATGTACTGTACAAGTAAGTATATTATGGCCAGAATCCTGTATTTATACTTAACGAAGTACTTAACTACGTAATTTCTCCTAGCCTGACTCCCACAAACCTGATGGAAAAAATAATTCAACTGTGCTGTGATCTTCAGCAGACTGGACCTCCTCCCTATGCAGTTGGTGTCTGGTAAAGTAGGTTGTTGGTAAACCGAAAACAGTGTCAAGACTGTAACTAAGTAGCAGTCATTTATGTGACACAGGATTCCAGCCATGGTTTGTGCACTTCTCTTTCTCTCTCCCTCCACTGTGGGAGAAGGTACTTTCCATCATCACTGATGAGTATCTCATACCTGTTCTAGATTGGGGCATTGTGGATTATTACTATAGATCCACAATAATGGATTACTGTGGGGATAATAAATAGGGGATCACAAAATGCCAGGAAAACAAAATGCTGAGAAGAGGGAATATCACAGAAACAGTTGTCTAGGGAGCAGCTACTAGGTAGAATGAAAACAGTGTAAAGTGGTGGTGTAGTGGGTCTTTCCAGGGTCTGAGCACCAATACTTTTTGATTTTTGATTAGCAGAGATGCTGACATCATTTTGTCACCCTCCATCAGGCAGTTTCCCTGTTTCCACACATCTTTGTTTCAATCTTCACTGTAGCTGGAAATGAAATGGATTTGCCCAGCAACAATACATTGTTGTGAATTACCCCTCTTATAATACAAAACATTTTGGAATTTCTTGATCTTGAATGGGCAATTAATTCCAGTTAATTTACAAGAGGTCTACTAGCGGTAGAAATGAAAACTGCTAGAACTGGTTTGTTGATGTGGATCAACTACAGACAATGACAGCATTTTCTGGCCCTGCCTTGGGTACGTGGGTTTATGGAGACTATCACAATGAGTCCCTTTACTTCAAAATAGGCCACAATACCACTGCAAGGGAGGGAGGAGAAATTATGGTTATTTGTGCATGAATATCTACTGCTGGTTATTTAATATATAAAGAAATCATGTGACTGTCCCCCAGTGTGTGAAATCCTGATTTCATTTCCTAAATGTTTATTTTGAGTAAACCCTTGGCCCCACTGCCACAACTTAAACTGTGATTGAACTGTACATTTCTCTGCCTTGCATATGAAATCAAGACTCACTGCAATAAATTCTTCTAACACTAAATCATGATGTGGTATCTGAATTCAACCAAAGCTTATGTGATTTCTTAGTCTGATTTAGAATGTTAAGGTTGAAAATGCTCAGTTTCTTACTTGTTACACTCAGAATCTTACTTGTTACACTTTCCAGTTTGCAATATGAGGGACACTTGAGGCAAAGTAGGCTTGGACACCTGCATCTTCAGCAGTTATAAAGTGAAATTCCAGCAGGTTTCGCTTCTCTTATCTCTACATGTCAACCTGCACTTGTCCAAAAACAAAACAACTCTCTTCTATATGTCTAATCAGACATGTAAGAAGTCCATCTTCCTCTGCATGTGAACAGGTTCTCTTTCTAGAGAGTGTTAATAGGCTTCAACGGTGACCCTGCCATGTTTAATTTTCAAGGTCTCACTATTCTGCTAAAGAAAGAACAGAGGCTGCATCTGCACTGTAGAAATAATCCACCTGTGGCATGAAAGCTCTCTGAGAGATAAGGCTAAATGTCTAAAAAAACTACACTTCCCAGAATTACATAGCAATGAGCCATGGCAATTAAAGTCATGTCAATCTGGATTATTTCCATGGTGCAGATGCAGCCATAGTCTCCTTCTGTTCAGGAGTAAATTAGACTAATTTGTTCTCATTCTAGTCTACTAGTTCACTCTTAGTAAAAATTAATGAGGTATTTTCCCCCTAGTTCTTATAAGCAAATTTTTATTGATAAAAACAGTCTTACCTTTCCCCTTATAGACTAGCAATCCACTGGGCCCACGGAAATCAATAGTGTCCCCTGTCTTTAGGCTCTCTAAGTACTGTGACATTTTTCCTCCATCAGGGAATTTTGGGTGGACTCCTTTGAAATATATCTATTTAAATGAGAGAAAGATTTGGGGGGGGGGGGAGAACACTTTCAAAGCCAAAAATCAGTTTACAACTAGCACATTTAGATGATCTAAGGACACATAAGGATTAGGAACATGTCTCTCTGTCTTACACATGAATTTAATAAATCCAGATCTACAGCTTTACCATGGTCCATATGCATGTACTGGAAACATCTGTGAGGATTCCATAGGAGACCAAATATCACACAGAGAGCTTTAAGACAATACTTCAAATTATTGTTACTCCAGGGCCAGGTGGGAAAATTGTCTGTCTCCAGATATTTTGGACTACAATTCCATCAGATTCACCAATATTAAAACGTTGCAGGAATTACAGAATGCAGTCCTACTTATACCATGGCACTGGTGCAATATCCCCTTTGTCTCTCATGAAAGAAAATTTCCAAACACCAATCCCTATCCTCATGGCCATATACAGGCTAGGGAGAAGGCAAGAGGCACCAGGACAGTATCTAGCTGCAATTCTACAGTTGGAAGAGAACAGTGTCACCCTTCCAGATTGCCAGTGAGCATAAGTAAATGGATTTGCTGGAGGTCTGGGAGGTAGTGGCTGTTCTGTTCTCTCAGCTACAGAGCTGTAGACAGATGGAGTCCAGTGCCCTGGGGGGCACACTTTGGTGCTTGGAAGCTGCATTCTGTTTGGGAGGCACTGCATAAGGAGATATGAATACCTCTTTCCTCAACATCCCCCAAATGAAAGACTCTGGAATAAACTTGGATTACACTAGTCAGCAGCAGGATTCACCCTTAGTTCAAAACGTGTTTCCTCAGCACTGCCCTGGAGGGGATAATCCCCAAACAGGTAAAACTGGCAGCCTTTACCTTCACAACAAGATCCACATAACCTTTGTCATCATCACTGGTGACTGGTGTATAAGGCCTGATCACCAGATTCCCATCAATTCTTGCAGAAAGGTAAATGTGCTGACCTAAAGGTAATGACAAAAAGGTTAACTGTTAATTAAAAATATACATGCTCAAGTTTCAGACATGCTTCCTTATAGCTTTTTTTTAAGTTACTAGATACTTTTTCACCCTCTCCTAAAAGACCCAGGGGGAATTATAATATTTATGTAATCTAATCAATAAAACATTAACAATACAAGTAAAACGTTGCCACTCTCCCTTTTTTGCTTTCTTTCCTGGGATATCAATTTAACAATTTCTGTATAGAGCAGGGAATGGGTTATGTGAAAATCCCCAAAGATGTTACTTCCAGAATTACTCTTTTTATACCACCCAAGATTGACAGAGCAGGAGTGGGCTCTGTACAGCTGCTCCTGCTTTAGATAATGCTTCAAGCTGTCATTTCTGCATTTCCATCCAGTTCATAAAGGAAATATTCTTCCATGATCAACCAAGTCTCACTAGTAATTTAGAAAATCTGAGGAAATAAAAGGAAACAGGAAGCTAGGGCCCAATCATGCCCAAATGATAAAGATCAGTTGTCTGGGTTTGCACAAAATGCTGTAAAATATTTTAAAACTACAGACACTGAAGCCATTAATTGTTGCATACAGCACACCAAGGTCTGTTAATATAGTTAAAGGACAGCTGATGTATTTCATCCCTAGGTAGTAATTATTCATTAAGCCTTTTTACAGTGCCACCGCCTAAGGGAGCACTGTTAAGGGCAGGTTATGTTCTGCAGGCAATTTTTACAGATGTGGGCGTCTGAAGCAACTGTGTACACCATATCTGTACTGCATGCAAACCAAATAGTGAAACATTTGTAGTGTCAATACGTTAAAAGGAAGAGAAATCAAACATCTGTGCTTTTTCTATTTCACTCAACTCCACAACAAATATTATGTGGATTACTGCCTTACAAATATTACACACAATCATTATATCACTGTCCTATGACAGAAGCATAGCACAAATGCTTTTTATTTCATCTTTCTATGGGCCTTTGCAGACTGCTAGTAACAGTGCAAATTGAGTCCACTTTAACTGCCCTGGCTCAGTGCTAGGGAATCATGGGAATTGAATTTTTTTCTGAAACATTGAGCCTTCTCTGTCAAAGAGCTCTGGTGCCACAATAAAATACAGTTCCCATGATTCCCTAGCACTGAGTCAGGGCAGTTAAAGTGGGCTCAATTTGCACTATTTCTGGCAGTCTGCAAAGGCCCTAAGTTTGATTTTCAAATGTCCACTCCTTGCAAGACTAAAAACAGGGACACAGCAACACCTACTTGCCTGCCCTATGATTATTTTTGGAGCATCAAAAGAAGCAAGCATCTCTCTTCAATTACAGATTCTGTTCAGCTACCAAAACAAGGAAAGAAACTGTGCTGCAACCAAAGAATAGTGGCTGTAGCTGCTAATGCACTGAACCCTCCAGTAGCAAACAGCTGTAAGGAGAGTGCACTGGAAATGAGCGGCTGCAACAGTTTGATTTTGCCCACAATGTCAGTTCTGATCAAGCAGAAGTGGGCAGAACTCAAAACACAGAAACCGTATTTATCCATCCTAGTATGGGATTCAACACAGCGATGTTAGTTAAATTTGGGAAAAAAATTATACTTTTTGATGATATGCTAACTGTATAAAAGATTGAATTTCAATGAAGAAAAACATAGCTCCTTTCAGATCAGAAATACCGAGAACTAGGGGGTAATACCTCTCTCTCTGCAGTTACTACCATTGCATTTTATTTTGTATATTCTCTCCTTTTTTTCCATGCTTGAATTCAAGGCATCCCAAATAGGTTTCCAGGAGATTTCCCACTTAGGCACAGACTGATAAGCACAGTTGTTTGTTGTATACTTTCCTGCTGGGAGAAGCAAGCCTCCTTCTCTAGGTGCAGGAATGATTTCTTTAAGAATCAGTTTTATTATTTGAGACCCTTGATCCAACCTTCCCCAACTGATGCCTGTCGGAAGTCTTGGACTTCAATTCTCATAATTCCTCACCACTATCCATGTTTGTTGGGGATGATGAGAGTTCAGGACCAAAGGATTTGGTGGATATTGGTTTGGGGGAAGATTGCTTTTGATTGTCAAAACACACACACAAAACAACCAACACTACGTTACAACTGAAATAGAAAATAAATTGGAACATATAGTAAATAAATAAAATGGTTTAGTAATACAGCATTATTGTATTCAACCTAAATATAAAAATTGATGGCAACAGTTTTGCTACATAGTTATTACCCAAGAAAACATACAAAGGGTGAATTAGAATTATTCAATCTTCTCCAATATAGATTTAGGATTTTTAGATTGATATTTGCCTTTCAAAATCTGGCACATGACCTCTACCACTGCCATGAGGTAAGCAACAAAATAAAAACATTTTTTGGGGGACACACTAACTGTTTCCATTTTTTAAGTAAAAAACACTGTCTGCAAATACCTTGTGTCAGAGGAAAACTGAAAAAGTTTTTTTTTAAAGAAAGGGAGCCAGATTTCCCCCCTTGAGTCTCAAATCCTTTGACCAAGGATGAAATGCAGCCACGTTTGTGGAAATTCAAGGCAGAGGATGGAGTTGCATCCTTTCTTCTGCAAACTTACAATTCAACCAAACAATCTGAATAACCATACTATTTTCTTCTTAGGGTCATTTGGTTAAATGCCTGGTTACTAAACTGTAAAAAGGTCCCATTTTCCTCACATAAAAACAAACAAACATACCAACAGGAAGGCCTAAAATGTGTTCTGGACTTGGCAGGGCAAAACGGAATTTTCTGGTATCATGGCTGATATTCTGAAAAACAAATAACAGCAAAGTCATTTCTAAAGACTACATATATTCTAGTGTAACACCACTTTCTTCCAATGCACATATTTATAACAGGAATACTAACTAATTTTCAACCTGGACCTGTTTGATTAGGAAATAGACCTACTTGTTTACAAAGAAAGCAAATTGGCACAGACCAGGTCTGCACTCTATTTAGAGAAATTTCCTCCAGGCTATGCTCTGTTAACCATTACCAGAACACAACTGAAAAGTGACAGACTTTTGAACAGGAACCTTGATTCACAACAGTGTGTATCTGGCCAGACAGGAATTAAAACAGGCAGCTCCTAGATCAAGAGCTGCACATTAGAATATTATATCACTCCATGATTATATTATAGCCATGATTAAATCATTTTGGAAGGCAGACAGTGAAGACATCATTTTAAGCATTTCTTTAAAAAGAGATGAACCTCTTTGCATTTCTGAGTTAAAGAGACCAGTCTACAAACAAGCAAGCATAAATTATTTACTCAGTACTCAATGTCTGGAAATGTTTATTTTATTTATTTTATTTAAACCATTTATGTATCATCTCTCAGCCCACTATGGCTTCCACAGGAATGTACAATGGATAAAAACCAATAAATACATACACATACACTCCCCCCCCCCAAAAAAAAACTTTGAACACATACTAAAAACTGGGAAACTAGTGCTGTTGAAAAGCATCATGTCTGATAACTTCTACTGGGTTGTGTCCATGTTCCATTTGTGTTTCTGATGTGCTTTGTACAAGTTGCACATATGAGATACTACACTGCTACAGCCATCATATGTATGCATGACCCAGAGCATTTCTCAACAGGGGAAATGGAAGCTAGCGATTAGAAGCTATTGTGCAGCTATTCATTTTTTGTTCCCCCTTAATGGTAACAAAAATGACAGAAGAAATCACAGGAAAAATAAAAGTGGGTTAGGAAGATCAGGCAACTAAGGGCCTCTGCAGACGGGCCCAAATGGGTGGCAGAGAGCCGCTCCGGGAAGCGGTGGATCGGGGCCGAGGCTGACACACGGTCCCGATCCTCCCTTTTGCCACTCGGAAAAGAGTGGCCACTTCTTTAGAGCCCCTTCCGGAACAGCGTGTCAAAACACTGTGTCAGGAATTCCTTGGCGTGGGGTTGGGGTGGCCGGCGTGCGGCTGCCCCTCCCCATCTCTGCCTCCAGGCCGGCCCTTTGGGCTGGTCTGTAGAGGCCCTATGTCTGAAGCATAAAGTTAAGTGAGTGAGGCAGACTGAGAGGAAGATAATATTGTGTCTGGAATTGCTCCAGGATCTTGCAAGTTGATTTCTCTCTGACGGCTCAGAACAGTAAAAATTTGTTAGTCCTTAAAATGACAAGAATCTTTGGTCTAATCTGCACTGTAGAAATAATGCAGTTTGAGATAGCTTTAACTGTCATGGCTCCACCCTATGGGATTTATAGTTTATTGCGGCATGAGGGCTCTCTGACAGAGATGACTAAACAGCTCACAAAACTACAAATCCTAGAAAGCATTGAGCCACAGCAGTTAAAACAGTGTCAAATTGCACTGAATCTGCAGTGCAGATTAGACTTTTGTTGGTTTTGCTGCATTAGTCTAACAAGGTTAATCCCTTTGGAAACTAGATATATATGTGGTTTTTCCCTTGACAATCATGTGGTTTAAACATAGGGGAACAGTTGAGACACAAAGCCTTCCTCCCTCCTTACATTCTGAAATTGTGTAATGCCACACACTAGTTGCAAAAGTGTAAATTAGTCCAAAAGCACAAACCTTTGGGGAATTCCCCTTAATAGCTGACAGAGTATTGAACATAGCATAACCTTACTTTTACTTCAATGTGCTGAAATTATTACAGTCATTAGAACCACTTTCACATCTTATGCTTATTTCAACTATGTGCACAAATGTGAGTGGAACTAATGTATTTCTTACCTCTTTGTCTATCAGCCTTAATGCATATTTCACGTCTGGATTCTCCAAGGTAATAGCAGGGCGAGGCTTGGAGAACATTCTTGCGATCAAGCTGATCACAAAATATATTGGAGACAATGCTACATTTCCCAGCTGTAACATAAAAAAAGAAGACAGACTTTAAAATCACTAACACAATTGAAAAGATGAACAGAAACTAGTCCACCTCAGTAAACAGCTATGAACAAAGAATTTGCAAGAGTCGAAGAAATCTCATTAGCAGTAGCATCTTGTCACACTAAAAATGTAACATACTTATTACAAAGACAGTATATGTTACTAAACATTTTCATTTCTTCCTATTAAAATGGCAGCTCAGGCAATATTACATTTGCTGACATTCACAATTAAGGAGAGTGAAGATGAAATTGTAAGTGGCTGAGGTGATCTTTCAACTGGGGATCTTCCCATCTCATTCTCAGAAATATTTCAAAATATATTCAGTCATTAACAGGCAGAAACACACATTCAGATACAATGCAAGCTCCTTATTCCTGAACAGCGAGAAATTCCAAGGGACAGATTTCTGATATTTTTGTAATGTTAGCTCTATAAATGTACATGTAAAGCATAAACGGGAACAAACAACAAATCTGCAATCCCATCCCAGCTCCCCAAGGTACCAGTTCTTTCGCCCTGCCTCTTAATGCCTAGTCCTGTTTTTCACATACATGCACACCTGATCACCCACTTCACCTGTGTGTCATCGTCCCTAAGCTCCAACTTACAGTCCATTCAAACACATACACAGATTTCAAACTGCTGGCTCCCATTAGTCAACCATTCTGGGCTATTTACTAGCAATTTGCTTATTAGAAAGAATGGTTGACCAGCAGCCATAATATAAATATACTAACAATACACATTTGTCCCCTTAGTTTAAAGATGTTTAATCTAAGCCAAAATTAGTGCCAGGGATCTATTTTATTTATTCCAGTAATATTCTATCTCTTCCCCACCAAACAATTCAAAGCAGAGTATGTGTGATTTCCAGATGATCCCTGACTCAGAAACTGAACATCTCAGACCTGCTCAGGTATGTGCATCAGCATCCCATCTAGATATAATAATAATAATAATAATAATAATAATAATAATAATAATAATAATAGCAGCAGCAGCAACATTTTAGTTACAGTAGTAGTTATTTCTGATTACCTGTCTATCAAGAGGCTATATAATATATAGGGAAAGAATTAAAAACAAAATGGAATAGAATATTCTGTACATGGTACAGGTTGTGAAGTGAAAGTGAACAGATGAGTGACAGAAATCACTAACAGTATGGACCAATATATATATCTTGGCATGCTACTCAGAACATATGCTAGGTCATAGAAACAATGTGCATGCCCAGTGGATCAGACACTTGTGCCCAGTCCCTGAGAGACAACAAACTGGTCAGCATCCAGTTTTACAAGATGACCTCTCTGAATGGAAGGGTGTGTGTTGACGACACCTTGAATGGGAGGGTTGTGCCTGATATCTGTCTGTCTTAGCCATTGCTCTTCTCTGGATTAGCAGTGGTATAGACTTGAGACAATTGACTTGGACTCAAGTCACTTCAAGGACTTGACTTGGACACGGTCTAGAAAAAAAGATGCACTGACATGAGACTTGTATATTTTTAGTGATTGATTTCCTAACTTCATCCAGAAACAGCCAATGTTTTAGGCAGCCTGTCGCTACTGTACATCAGAGGAGCTTTCTAAAGCTTTTGAAGCCTTCTAAAACTTTTGGGAAGCTTTTGAAAAGCTTTAGAAGGACTTTCCCCCTCAAGCTCATTGCTTAATGCATTTGCTGTTCCTCTGCAAGAATTTATCCAATTTTGTGCACAATTTCTTGACCATCACACACCACCTCCTCTCTCGCTTTCTCTTTTGGATAAAGTTGGGTCCCAAACTTGTATCTTGCAAGGACTTTGAGATGTAGAGTATAAGAGTTGAATTCATCACTGTGAATTAGAGGTCTCCAGTATCTCTTCCCCATTCCAACTTTTTCCCCCCAAGTCTTCCCTCATCACATGCTAAACTTCAGGCATGGCTTAAAGACTGAGGTTGCTGCCTCAGGTAATTTGACCTCGCTTTAGCTGTCATGGTTTCATCCAATGGAATCCTGAATTTGTAGTTTGTTGCAGCACCAGACCTCTCTGATAAAAGGCTAAATTTCTCACTATAAATCCCAGAATTCCATAGCATTCAGCCATTGCAGTTAAAGCGGTGTCAAATTGCATTAATCCTGCAGTGCAGATGCCACCTGAATCTCACCTGAACATTCTATATGGGTCTCTTTTCAAACTAAACAAATGTAGTGCTATAATCCCACTTCAACTGTCATAGCAACATCCTATGGAACCCTGGGATTTGTAGTTTACGTAGAGGTATTTAGAATTCTCAGTCAAAGAGCTCCTCTGCTGCCTTTCCAAACTACAAACCCCAGGATTCCCAAGGATGCAGCTCACGGCAGTTGAAAGTGGAAGCACAGCACTATAAATAGTGTAATTTAAAAGGGCCACTAATGGTAGCCTATGTAACAAAATCTGGGATGGACACTTGTGGTGGACCAAGGGGCTGGGGAGGGGCTGCAGAGACTACTAAAAAGTGAACAAAACAAAAAATGAGGTCATGTCTGGTTAGGAAAAACTGTTTTAAAAATGCTAAACAATGGATGCCCCCCTGAAACCTATTCAAAAGATGATCTGCTGCTTGTGGAACAGGGGAAATTGAGGTTCATCATTCATTCATTCATTCGTTCATTCATTCATTCAAGTCAGACAAAGTGATGGGGGAATCTGGAGGAGTGTAGAAACACACAAACAGATTGGGGGCACAGGTAGCACCAGAACCAGACTTTTTGTACTCTTGAACAAGACTTATGTGGTCAGTTTCCATGGTTTTAATTACCAATTATCCTTATAAGCTGCAAAGAATAGAGAAAAGTTACCTTGTACAACTAGCATTCTCAGAAAAAACAACAATAGGGCTCCTACAATTTCAATGGTTGTGCAGAAGAGGGAATTTCAAAAAGTGCTGTTTGTCATGCAACCAAGTAACAAGCAACATCTGCTGAAATGCCCTCTTCTACACAACCATTAAAGGAGTAGGAGATGTCTCCACTTTTCGGTCTGGCAACCCTACATATGACAGACAAAACTTCTTGAAATCATTTTGTTTCTGATACTGCAGATATTAGTCCATAGTACATTTTGCCATAGTTTACTATTTTTCCTCCAAAATCCCAGTTTCCTTTAAACCAGCACTTCTCAAGGCATTTCCCCCAGTACCACCAAATCTACCAGGGACTGCTACCATATTTCCTGGATGCAAAATGCTACTGGAATTCAACATCTTGAAATTTTTTCATCTTCCCAATTCATCCAGTACCTTTTAGAAGAGATGAAATAGTACATGCTTCACCAACTGGGAACCATATATTCTCTTTCTTCTACCCACTGTGCTCTGCTGTCCTTTTTGGCTAGGCTTCCTTGCCTGCCTTCTGATGGACAGCATTTTAGAGTCCTGGGAGACTGGATCCCCACTGAAGAAAGTGGGAGGCATTTTCAAAAGATGAAGTAGGATTTTTGTCAAGGTGACAGGTAAGGGTGGAGGAGATAAACCTTTCTTCCATGGAAAAGTTGTCCTCCTTGCTTTTTCATAATACAGTCGCCCCTCCGTTTTCACAGGGGATCCATTCTGGACATACACACTCCTGTGAAAGCAGAAAATCGCAAATATTCAATCCCCATTGGCTTGAATAGTGGCGTGTGCCTGTGGGCAGGCACCCCATTTTGTCCCCCTCTGCGAATGGGCATGGGATGCAGACACCAATGGAGGGGCGACTGCAATGATTTTAAAAATCCATGCAGCTGAGGTCTACTTTGCCCCTGTTATTCTCTTTTGCTGACCTTCTACAGTGATGGTCCAGATCTGGTGTGGAGAACTTTGTAAGGAACAAGGGTCTTACCATTTTGTTGTTATTAACTGCCCTCGAGTAGATCTCAATTCATGGCAACCCTATGGATGAGACATCTCCAAGACCATCTGTCCTCCACTGCTCTGCTTAAATTTTGCTACCCCTTAATACCCGTGACCTCCTTCATAGAGTCCACCCATCTGGTATGTGGCCTTCCTCTCTTCCTACTTCCCTCCACCTTCCCCAGCATTATTGTTTTTCCAAAGAGTCCTCTCTTCTCATGATGTGTCTGAAGTACAACAGTCTGTTTGGTCATCTTGGCTTCCAGGCAGGTTTCCAGTTTGATCTGCTCTAGGACTCATCTGTCTGTCCTTTTGGCTGTCCATGGGATCCTCAGCACTCTTCTCCGGCATCACATCTCAAATGGACTGATTTTCCTCCTGTCTTCTTTCTTAACTGTCCAGCTCTCACATACATGGTAATAGGGAATACAATGGCTTGTATGGTTCTAACTTTTGTTCTGAGTTGTATATCTTTGCATTTCAGAATCTTTTCTAGTTCTTTCATAGCCACCCTCCCCATTCTTAGTCTTCTTCTGATTTCCTGACTGCAGTCCCCATTTCCATCAATGTTTGATCACAGGTATGGGAATTTTACTACTAGGCTTGTAAAAACAAACAAACAAACAAACAAACAAACAAACAAACAAACAAACAATCCCCACCAGAAATGGCTTCTAAATGGACCATAGAAAAGAACTCAGGTGTGACATGCAGACTTTGGGCTGCACTTTTAACTATTCTGGTCAAGGTTAATGTACATTACCTTATCTGTGTGTTCTGGAGACATATCCCTTTTGTAATCAATCCATAGGTAAAAAAGATACATACAACATAGCATCTGTGACTGTGTCTACTTCATCTTAGCTAAACATGACAGCAGGAGAAAGGGTTCTATGGCAGGAGCGACTTGCAAGTGTTTCATAAGTTTCAGAATTTTTGCAGTCAATTTTTGCAGTTCAGCTGGCAGACTGAAATTGCTTTTTTCCCCTTTAGCAGTCATTCCAACCCTTTCTCTGGCCACTGTCTCAGTCCTCCAAAAAGCATTTGCTGAGTGCTATATTTGAACCGGCTGCTCAGCAGTTACCACACCCTAAATCTGGAGCCAGGAATTCTTAACTAAGGTCCTGCTTAGTGTTGAAAACTTTAAGAATAGCAGCTTATTGTTTTGTATGTCCACCACCATAACAGGGGAAAACATACTGTTTTGCTTTTTCTGACAAATATTGTAGACATCTGAAGTCTCTACTTGTGAGATGGAGAAGGCCTTCCAAGCTGTGAAAGTATAAGAAATTTATGTAGATGTCTTCAATGTATTTACCATTTCATACTTTCACTGTTACTTAGTAAAGGACAACCAAGCTAACATTATTTTATACTGCAGAAAGGTTTTCTTTCTTTTTAACTGAATCTCATAATGCTCTTAAATTAACTACCTCTGTATAACAATCAACATGTTTATTGCCATTAGTAAAAGGGCTATTTTAGTGATGGGACTTCAAAACTGTCCCAGCTGTTTGTACCAAATTCCTTTAGCACAGTACTAGCATGACATAGTACTTTGAGTGTTGGACTATGACTCTGGAAACCAGGGTTTGATTCCCAACTCAGCCATGAAACCCGCTGGGTGACCTTGGGCAAGTCACACTCTCTCAGGGGAAGGCAGTGGCAAACCACCTGTGAACAAATCTTGCCAAGAAAACCTAATGACAGGTTCACCATAAGTCAGAAATGACTTGAAGGCACACAATAACAGAAATCAAATCACTCCTCTTGGGCATCTCAAAGTAGTTAAGCAGCAAAGGGTCTTCTACTTCTACTTCTTTTATTTGGAGGCTGCTGTGGGCCCTTTCACATTTCACAATTACAGTATAGCACTATGGTTTCCAATCCTGGAATTTGCAATATAAGGAGGGGAAATTTGAAATCTCAGCAGAAGAGATGTAGTGCCTCATCAAACTATGTATCCTAGGATTCCATAGGATGTTGCCATATATAGTGGAATCATAATTCTATAATTCTGTGGTGTGAAAGTGTCCCAGGTCACGGGAATAACTATAATAATTCCTCATGTATTTCTGGAACCTGCATCAATATTTTTCCTAGCATGCCAGTTGGATGGTGATGTTGGTCAATACTTGAACAGTCTAATGTCGGGATCTCTGTCTGTTTCACAGCAAGGGTTCAACCAATGAAACTGGTTGCTCTTAATTCACTTCTGGTATTCATGTAGCTTTTGTGCTCTTCTGGGTACACAAGAGAGATGTGGCTCCCATTCAAAATCAGCAGTGTCTTCCTCTCACTGCCAGTGTGACAGTTTTATAGTAATTTTTGTGTCATTATAAGTACGTGTAAAATGGACAGGGAAATCTGAAATAATGTGCATCATATTCTGACCCACAAAATATAATATGGTGCTGATGGGAGGGTTACTGTCTTTAACAGCAGCCATACATCCCTTGTAACATCCAGTTTCACCTTTGGATATTTCTTTAAATAGCCCCATGTTCAGTCTGAGGATCTCATCTGGCCACTGCCACCATGTTTTTGGGGCAGTTATAGTGCTGCTGACATACTCTTGCCTCTTTTTTCCATACCACAGTCTTCTCCCTTGATTTGAGTCATACAAGATAAAAAGAGGATGAAACCTGAACACCAGGTAATGTATTTAAAACTTATTTAAAAATTGCCAAGTTTGGAAAACAGAGTTTCTTATCTAGATTAAATCCAGGAGATGAAGTCAGAATTGTGAGCTATTGAAAATGCTGCAACAGATACTGCTTTTGTCCTGTGGTTTTCATTATGGGGCAGCCTGGAAAAGATGGAATTAGGATGAAAAACCAGAACTTAAGGTGGCAGAGAAGGAAATGTTTAACTATCCTCTGATACTATTTGCAAGACTGATGATGCACTGGAGTGAAGGCAATAGTTGTCAGTCAGTGTAATGAGTAGAATGCTAAGGGTTGGGCCCATTTTTCTTGGAGAAAGGTGTAAAATGAAAATAATAAAATTAGATCACATTTCCTTTTTTTTTCTTGGTGCAAGAGAAGTGAGTTATAAGAACGGCTATGTTCTTGGGATAATAATTATTCTGTGCCACTTATGTCAACAAGACTGTGGTCAGAATATTGGCCAATAGCATTGAAATTCTGTTTTTCAACAGAACATTGAAGGTAAGAGAGCTTATCTTTTATACTTGAGAAAAGAAAGCTTCCTGCCATTAGTGATTGATGAACATTATCACCCAGCTCTGGGAATATCTAATATTGTAGCTGGATATTGAATGCTTCAGCACCATTAACTTGTACCCAAACCAAAACGACAGTGTTTATTCAAGAAAGAAAATATGTTGTTCTTTGGGGGTGCTTGTGCCTTGGTGGATTTATCATAAAATATTAGCAATGGGAAGTAGATATTTATTGTGTTCAGGTTATTTCTGGATGTCCTTGTAACAGAGTTGGTAGGACAATCCTATTTATCTTTGTTCAGAAGTAAGTTTTATTGAGGTCAGTGAGACTTACCCAAAGGTAAGTGGATGCAGGATTACAGCTGTAGGTTGAAAAGGTTGTTGTGTTCCTTCAAGTCAATTCTGACTTATGCCAACCCTAAGGCAAACCTATCATGGGATTTTCTTGGCAAGGTTTTTTCATAGAGGGTTTGCCTTTGCCTTCCTCTGAAGCTGAGAGAGCGTAACTTGTCCAAGGTCACTCAGTGGGATTTTGTGGCTGAGTAGGAATTCAAACCCTGTTCTTCAAAGTTAATCCAACGCTCAAGCCACTACACTACACTGTCCTCCATTGAAAAAGGTACTGACTCTTAATGGGGGTTGTGGATGCTAGCTGTTTCTCAGACCTATAGCTGCAGAAATATTTTCAAGCTTACTAGTGGAAAGCCAATGATGAAATGATGGACACCACTAAGGAATCTCTGGTGCCAAACTAAATATAGTATTTCTTGAAGGAGGGATAATTATATTCATCTTTTGCAGTACGAACACTGTTAGTTGTCAGCTGTTGGAAATATGGTAGCATTGAAGATCCTGTATTTTGATAAGTTGCACTATTCTTTGGCTTTTGAAGGGTGGAGCTGACAAGCCAGAGCAGTGCCAATCCAAAGTAGAATTTAGGAAAAGTTCCTTTTTTTAGACTAAAACCCCTAGAATCCCCCAGCAACTATGCTGACTGAGCCATTCTGGGAGTTGTAGTCTGAAAACATTACTTTTCCTCTAATTAAAAGGCTATGCAGACATAATGCTTAGGTCCCATAGTGGGCCTCATCTCTTTGCGCATTGGAAAACATCTGTCTGGTATCCCTTATGACAGGGGTAGGCAACCTTTCCCCTTTAAGGGCCAAGGGACTTCAGCTCCCAGAAGCCTCAGCCATGTTGGACAACAGTCCCATGTTGGCCAATAGCTCCTGAGATTCTGGGAGCTGAAGTCCCTTGGCGCTTAAAGGGGAAAGGTTGCCTACCCCTGCCTTATTATGACATGGCACCATTTGTTCTGTTGAACCCATTGGATGAAAAAATAACTGTGAAGGACAAGTTGCCAAATTTGCAGTGGACTGAACATGGCATTAATGGGCTAATGTGCTTTGGGTGCGGCATTATAATATGAACATTGGTGCCTATACAGCATGACCATCCAAAAATAACTGATTGGATCAGCTTTATCTTTAGTGAGCTGAGTGACTTTGGAGTCACATGTTGAACTCTGCACCCAGTTTCATGTAATCTCATACAGAATAGTCCAGGGTGCTGGAAATTGGAAGACAGAAAGTTCTCTGTTTGTTTCTTCCTCCAGTCTCCTTTTCCCTTTCTTCCTCCTCCATGCAGCAAACAGAAAAGGGAGAAATGAAGCAAAAGAAGATGGTAAAAAAAACAAAACATGAAATGCAGAAATAGCTCCCTTTCTCATTTTATTTAAATATGGTCACAGACAGAGCACTATCGGAGCTACCCAGAACATCCAAGAGCTTGATGTAACTGTTATATTGAGGAGAGAAAGAAAGAAGGGAGACTAATGGCCTTTGCAGACTGCCAGAAATAGTGCAAATTGAGTCCACTTTAAGGTAGGGAATCATGGGAACTGTATTTTATTGTGGCACCAGAGCTCTGACAGAGAAGGCTCAATATCTCAGAAAAAAAACAATTTTCATGATTCCCTAGCACTAACCCTAACCATTAAAGTGGACTCAATTTGCACTATTTCTGGCAGTCTGCAAAGGCCCTAAATCAAAAGGGAGAGAAAGCAAAAAGTTATAATGGGGGAGAAGGAAGCAGGAGCCAAGAGCAAAGACAGAGGAGCGATGGAAAGTGGATGAGTTGAAGAGGACAAATGGGCCTGTAACTTTCCTACAGAAAACCAGAACTGTCGCCTATCAAATGGCGCCTTCCCTTCTTCATGAGGAAATCCAGTTTTTGGATGTGGAGGATGGGGCCCTCCCCATGCCATGGACCAGCACCATATTTGTGCCCAATGGGTACACCTGTTTACTTCTTTCCTGGAGGCTCTCCAGGGACCAAGTGCAGATGGCTCAGGGACCAGCACCCTTCCACTAACTACAACTCTTGAACAGCACTGCCCAAGGGCACCATGCCTCCAGGCTGAGATAACAAATGCACATCAGATGTACACTGCAATATTTTGGCCTCTACCTAATTGATAACCATGGACTAACCATTTTTTTTTAATTGAACAGAACACAAACATATTTATCTTAGGTGCTAAAGCTCAACTGCATCTTGAAATTGCTGAAATGCTTCACAATTTGGAAGCACTTAAGCGGGTGCTTTCAGGATTAAGATATGAAGAAAGGCAGGCAGGGTGAATCCTTGAAGCAAGACAGTTCTGCAATCACTGAATGATTGCTGCCAAGGCTGTACAGTACAAGTGGAAATACGCAGAAATTTCAAGGCAAACTGAATGCATGCAGCCCGCAGGACATCTCAGTACAGCAATATATATCCCACCTCTCTACATATCAAGGATTTCTGCTGCCTGCCCAAGGCTGGGCTATCACTTCCACCAACAAATGACTAGGAAAATAGACACAGATTGAGAAAGATAGACGTTGTCGCAATATTTTATACCAGATGGCATTCACAATATTTGCCAGAGGGCAAGGGCAAGAGAGGCAAGCAGCAATATTTGGAGGAAAGGCGGAAAAATCTAAATTGGCTAGTGCACCTTAGACACACATGGCTTGTTCACAGACACATGTACTTCACTCAGTTTCAATGGTGTAGTGGAGCCAAAGTTTACATGGTCAAAACACTCAGACATTTTGATGACCAGGGACAATAATATTATCCTCTGCCAACACCACCCAGCTTCCATGTTCTCTATTTTTACCTGCATTCTTCATATTAAAAACCAAAAAAAAAAAAAAAAAAGGGGAAAGGAGAAAGTACATTTTTTTTTAGTAACAGTATATTGTTGTGGGCTATCCTTGTTGCTTTCCTTCAAAGTGTCTGAAGGTGAACTGAATAGGCAGTTAAGACCCATAAGCGTTACAAATACCTATTCCTAGTTGAGATGAAAAGTGCTAATGTTGGCTTGTTAATACAGATCAACATAGTTGGTTACATTTTTTTGATTTTCCTTTGGGCGGCTGTTATGAGCCCTATCAGAATGAGTGCCTGCATTTCAAAATTTATCAGTCCAGCACTGCTTGACCCTTCCATATAGTTGAAAAAGGACAACCGGCTATTTGAACTGCCTAAGCAAAATCAGTGCATTTGTGCAAGCCAAAGTGAATGCCCCATCTGTAGTGTTAGATCGATAAAGGTTCATCTGCAAATTGTAGAATCATAGGACGTTATCACACGTGGGCCAGAAAGCGATAATAAAG
>CM034708.1:122411708-122429745 GCA_020142125.1 Phrynosoma platyrhinos
CCTTAGGGTGTCACCTGGTGCAGTCCGCACCCCCCTAGTGATGCCACTACAACTAGGTCCTGTCTGCATGGGCCAAATAAAACAGCCTTACCCCATCCACTTGGTGGAGAGTCTGGACTATACAGGGCCGAATCCACAAGACTGGCACAAACTGGATGATGTCTGGCCCATTCAGGGCAAACCCAGGATATACTCCTCCTAAAACAGAGTTTAAAACATCACTAGCTCTGCCCTATGGTACCCTGGGATTTGTAGTTTGTTATGGCACCAGAGCTCTCTGACTGAGAAGGCTAAGTATAGGATAAAACTACAGATCCCAGAATTCCATGGCAGTGGAAGCAGTGTATTAATTCCGCAGTGTAGATGAAGCCAATATGAAATAGCTTATTCCAGAGTTAAGGATGACAGTTTCAAGCAAATAGAAGTGTCCTCAACAAGGTGAAATCACTGCAATAATTGGGGAGAATAAAGTTTTACTAAACTGCAAATGTCCCTATTTTCATTTGTGAAACACTGGAGGGCATGCTAGACCATGTCTACCATGCAGGAGGCATAGCATAGTTCCAAAAACAATCTTTGTTGCCATGAAGTTGGCTCTTTTGGGTAATGGAATGATCAAGATTTGGGAAATACAGAAGTCATTATGAAGCCAAGCAACAGAATGTTGTGACATAAATGAGTACTCCGTTCTCAATGGGAGAAAATTATGTAAATTTTTTGAAACTGAAAGAGAGACTTCACCAGCGTTTGGACTCTCCTTCTAAAAGCTTTCTATTCCTAGTTGGAGGAGAATGATTTCTTGGACTCCACTCCACTTCTCATTGCACTGGCAGCTTTTAATTCTCACATTACAAAAATCTCTTTTTTCACAAGCCCAGTATTCTGCTTTAGTCTGGGCACATCAGCTCAAACAGCATATCTCCAAGTCAAATATTGCTTTGTTTCCAAGGAAAGGGTTTTATTTCTCCCCTTCTTTTTAGAGGGAGGAAAATATACTTCAGCACAGGGAACAAGGCATGTTGAGACCAGAGATAACAGAACCAAGCAATGGGATTCAGTGCCATGGCTTACCAAAACACCACTGGCTATTTGGGCCAGTAGCTTTGGCTCCAGAGTAGTCATTTTTAAAACAATATATCACCACACTGACATTTGGGCACATCTCAAAGAACAACATAGCTGATACCATTTCTTGCAGGCTCCAGGCCACAAACCTCTTACTCTGGAGCCCAGTGACACCAGTATAGACTATCACACGGGAGGCTAAAGTGTCTTTAAAGTGCCTTTAAATTGTCATTAATGCATGATTGGGGTTCACATGCTCGCTTATTAGTCATGTCTGTAAAGTATCTGTAAAGTGTCATGGATGTATCCCCAGCTCCCCGCTTGCCTATCCCGTCAGTAACATCCTTGGAGCTGCCATTTTTCAATAATGGAAGATCATGTTACTGAAAAATGACAGCTCCAAAGACGCGTTACTGATGGGACAGGTGAGCGGGAACGCATCCATGACACTTTACAGATGCAACAAATGTGTGAGTGTGTGAACACCAATCACACGTTATTGTCAATTTTTTAAATTTTTTATTAATTTTTTTATAACAGAATTCAATACAAAAACAAAATTACAAATATCACACAAAACAAAACATTCCTACAATAAATCCTACCCTCCCTCTTCACACCCCTCCCACCCTCCCTTTATTCCCTCACCTACAGTTATACTACAACATATACTATATATACACTTAACTTAGACTTCCTGAGTTTTAGCCAAGGCAACTAATAATTCTCTAGGATTCATACCACAACGCGATATTTTCACAAAAAATTCTACATTTATAAGTTTACATAAATCAAATTCAACGCCTAAATTTTCATGTACTTAAATATAATACCTAACAGTGCAAATCTGCTAAGAAATTTTGGAGTGACATACACAAGATAGTTACACAAATAATACCGATGTTGAAAGATAAAGATCCAAAGTTATATTTGTTAAGCATAGTGGAAAATAAAATTATTGAGAAAAAACAATAACTTGTTTTATATGACAACTGTGGCTAGAATTGTTTGGGTTGCTAAATGGAGAAATAATAACCCACCAGAAAGGAAAAACTGGTTGTATAAATTGTTTGAATGTATAGTAGCAGATAAATTAACCTTACTTGTCAGAGGAAAATCATGGGAGGAACAAAAGAAATCATGGGAGCCGTGCAAAGTGAGTACTGTGATCTAGCAATGGAATTGCTGTAATGATTTTTATAATTTTCAAATGTATTGTGCTTTCGGCTTATAAGCTTTCTCTGTATAGATAATGAGCGTCTGAAGTATTAAAGTTATTGACAATTTAAAGGCACTTTAAAGACACTTTAACTTCCCGTGCGATAATCTCTAGTGTTTTGTTGGAACTACTGTCCATTTTGGCAATACAGCATAGAAGTTAGAACTGGGCCATGGCTGGGTGGAGAAGGGCCCAGATAGAAAGAGAACGACAACATAACTACAAACCAAAAAGAAAGATTACTTCCATTTTAAAGAGATTGATTTATGCCTTTTCCTTCCCTGTTCTTCCCAACCCCTCTTCTTGCCTACCTTCCTTCAACAACTCTCTTGCTCTTACAAAAACTTTTACTCTCTAAATGGTTCAAAACCCCTACCCCACCCTCACTCTAAAAATATATATTATAGAAGTTATGGAAATAAAACTAATTGCTAAGTAATAATAATAATTAAAAAAAAACACCAGTAGATAAATAAAACCAACAGCACTCTCTAACTAATGTTCTTCTAATCTCTTTGTCTAAAATGATACAAAACAATTTCTATGGTCCAAAACACAATGCAGAAATAATCCAGTTTGAGAGCACTTTAACTGCCCTGGCTGAATACTAGGAAATTCTGGGAACTGTAGTTTTGTGAGACATTTAGCCTTCTCTGTTAGAGCTCTGGTACCACAATAAACTACAGTTCCCAGGATTCCCCAGCACTGAGCCAGGGCAGTTAAAGTAGTTTTGTACCCCAATCTCTAAACTAAATTTTTTAGAAAGGCTGACACTCACTCTAACTTACTAAACCAACAGCTTCCTCCTTCTGCCTTAGGGCCTCTATAGCCGGGCCCTTTGGGCTGTCCTGGAGGCAGGGACCGGCAAAAGGGACGATCAGGGCCGAGGCGTCCGGCAGCCTCGGCCTCGATCCTCCGCTTCCCAAGGCAGCCCAGGGCCACCCATCTGCATCCCCCCTAAGTCTCCTTACTCTCCACAAAGGGCTGCTTTCACTCATGTCACAATGGAGAATATGTTCTGGGATATGTCACAATGAAGGATATGTTCTGATGGAAGACATGTCACAATAGACAAGTCAGCACTGCAACTTAGCATCCTAGTTCCTGTCTTCATGGAAGATGGTTGGGTTTTTTTTTTTTAGGGTGTTCAGTTTCTTTATCCAACTTACTCATATACTGATATCTAGAGCTGTAGGTATGTCAAGAGGTTGGATGTATGTCCTTCCTTTTTCTGGATGGAAGAGGAAGGGACAGAGAAACTAATTAAAAGAGACTAACAACATCCATCACTAGTTTTTGGCAGTGGCATCACTCGGGTTGGCATTGCCAGGTGCAGTTATTCAGGATATCATTTCCCCATTGATCTCTTCCCATACCGCACTATATAGAATCCTTAGGAATGTTTGTGTACTAATGTTACTCATAAAGCATAATGCCCATGTAACATAATGGCAAGAGTTGTGACATAAACAACTAGCAAAATTAAAATGATACCTTTCAATTACAATATTATATGCACAGCATAAATGTATTTATATGTACATAGGAGTTTATGACACGGGAGGCACAGCATCCTCCTTCCATCATTACATCGAATTTAAATTGTCATAATTGCGTGATTGGGGTTCACACCTACGCACTTTTCTCCCATCCTTCTCTCATGTTTAAATTGTAATGGAACCGTCCCTGCATGCTTGTCCTGTCAAAAAAGCATAATGGAGCCACCATTTGGAAATAACGGGAACAGTGCACAGGGATGGCTCCATTATGATTTAAACACAGGAGAAGAATGGGAGAAAAGCACAGGGGTGTGAACCCTTATCACATAAATATGATTATTTAAATTTGATTTAATGATGGGAGGAGGACGCTGTGCCTCCTGTGTGATAAACTCCATAGTTTCATGTGATGAAAGTGAAAATTTGGTAAAATGGGATTTTTTTTAATATTCTTTAAATGAACAATATATTTTTTGTGGTGTAGGAGTACATCTCAATCCACTGAAAGAGAGAGAGAGAGAGAAGACTGCAGCAATTATAGGACCACAGCATAAATCTCATAAAGAAGCAAAATTATGCTCAGATTATGCTCAAAATTCTGCAGCAAAATTCTCTCTCCAATCCCAGAGATGAAGCAGGGTTCAGAAAAGGAAGAGGCATTAGGGACCATATTGCAAACATATGATGGTTAATGGAGTGTACGAAGGAATTCCGGGTGGGTGGGTCACTATGTGCTATACAACTATAACAAAGTTATAGCAAAGCTGTATTTCCTGATATGCCTTTTGACTGACTGGGATCACCTTTGTCTTGTCTGGATTAAGTGCCAATTTGTTTGCACTCATCCAGTCCATTACTGGTAACAGATTCTAGTTAAAGACCAAGATGATCTAAATAGCATGAAAGATGAAACAGAACACTAAAGGATCCTACAGGTCAATGGCCAAATGGTTAAACAGAATTCCCCTAGCATTGTTTTTTGGGATCATTCCTCCAGGCAAGAACAGAACCACTGCAAAATAGTGCCTCTAAGTACTATCCCAGCAAGGAGGCCCAACATAATACCCTTGTTGATGTTATTGAAAGCCACTGATATATGTAGCAGAATGAAAAGGGGTACACTCTCCCTATCCCATTCTAAGCACAGGGAATCCACCAAGGTGACAAAAGCTGTGTCTGGTCCAAAGCACATAGAGGAATATTTTCTATGTGTTTAGTGAAGACGATGAGGCCAAACTACTGCCAGAGGTTGCCTTCATGTCACCGTGACCAAAAAGTACATTCCCAGCTTTATCTCATGAGAAAAGAAAGCTGAGATGCAGCAAGAGAGAAACAGCTTTCTCCTTGCCTCTCCGCATGTTTTCTACCTAAGTGAGATGGTTATAAAAGGAGGGGCTGCAAACTTACCTGCAACCTCCATTGCGATCCCAGGGTGGTGGAGTGGCAGCCGGGCAGCCTCAGGGCCACCAGCCAGAGGTTCTTCTTCGCAGGAGCCTCCGTGCTCCAGCAAAGGAGGGGCTAGCAGAAGCAGGAGTCAATAGGGTGCGGGTTGCTGCTTGCACATAGTTGGTCCCTCTTGCTCTGACCAGAAGGAAGACTGCATCCGGGCAATCTTCCTTTGAGTTAGGCAGAGTGGCATTTATTGCTGCGTCGGGCCTGGCCTGAATCAGCTCCTCCCAGGAACCAACCCACCCACCCTCCTTGTCTTTGCTTGTTTTCCCCTTATGTTCATTTGTCACAACTATGGAGGCAGAGCATAGGACTGGGGTCTGGGCAGGTTGTCAGTACCCTGGAAAGGGTACGGACAGGCGGTCCCCTTAAGGGACCTGGACTGGGGTGGGAACTGACACATTTCCAACAACCCCATTCAAGGGGAGGCAGGGGATCTTGCCTGGCAGGACATCCTGATGGGCAAGTCCCCGCCGTTCCACTTTCATTCTCTGGCAGAGGCCAGAGGCTGGTCTCATTGAACAGCAAGCGGGCTACCCGATACCCAGATCCATTCCCATGCATGTACCAACTAACTTCAGCTGTAATAAATAAATAGTTGTGGCCTATTTCCTCCAATTCCTGTGTTTGTGTTGCTATTTGGTGGAGTGGATTTGCCTTTGGGAATGCAAGGTGTCTTTTGTCATGCTGGAAAAAATTGTTTGGCAAAAGACATGCTTTTATGACTGTCTTTCTATGGAAAGGAGAACAAGCTGCATTGGCTTTTTTTTTTGTCATGCACTAAGTCAGCTAGCCTGATTATACAAACAAGTCATGATAACGGAAATGGACCCTTGTGATTTGTCCCTAGAATCTGGGATACATTGTCTATCTGTTGCATAGTGTTCTATCGCTCTCTCACTCTCTCTGTCTCTCTCTCCATATATAAACATATATATCTGTAGTTTAGTTGTAATGTTCAAGTGGTTAAGATACTGACTGTTGATTGCAAGATTGGCAAGTTAGCAGTTCGAGGTCCAGCTGCTGAATGATGGGGTGAGCTCCTGTCACTGGTCCCAGCTTCTGCCGACCTAGCAGTTCGAAAGCATGCAAATGCAAGTAGATAAATAGGTACCACTTTGGTGGGAAGGTAAACAGCATTCAGTGCAATCATGCTGGCCACATGATCACAAAGTAGTCTCTGACAACGCTGGCTCTTTGGCTTAGTAATGGAGATGAGCACCATCCCCTATGGTCAGATACGACTTGACAACCTTGTCAACAGGGAATACCTTTACCTTTTACTTTAGTTGTAATAGCCATAGTCAAGTCAAGAAATTTTGTCAACAGCTTCTATTTGCTAGTTCCTGCAATGCAAAACACCTTCTCCTTTTAGCTAATAAAATAAATTTTGAAAAGATGTTGTAAATAAGCCTTCCAAAGCATTCTGCACTAAGTGGAGACACGAAGCTTCCAGAAATACAAAGCCTACTCAACAGAGTTTACAACTGTAACTGCCAAAGGGCTTGGAGATTTTCTGATTTAAAATGTAAAAACCTGAGTTGCAAAGTTAAAGCGAACTTAACTTTGCCAAGCAGAGGAAAGTAGGGAACACTTTTTGTGGGTATTTACATTGTAATTGGAAACTCTTGCCTTTCCGTGTTGATGATAATTAATGCCTAAAACATGAATATGCTTGGAAATATATATTCAGTTCTTTTTTCCTGTGCAGTTTTTCTCAGATGATGAAAAACAACTGTCAAAGCCATCTCTTGAGATCAGTAACTTTCTTCCCTAGGAAATTGACAACAGCAGGCTTAATTATCTTTGTATTTTCCAGTGGGATTGAGTGTTTTCACTTGTTATTTTATCTGCATTTGTTGTTACATTTTTGAAAAATAGAAACTTTGGATATGATTTTAATTCTGTAATTAATTATAGAGTATTAGAACAGAAAGGCTTGATCAGGCCAGCACAACTTGTAGTTTAGCCAAAACTGGATGCATCCTACCAGCCATGAATAACAGTTTACCAGGGGCCTCATACATTTAGTCCAGATAGCCAAAGAAAGGGGGTTTACAAACACCACATATGCCTATAATATAGAATAACCTCATGATGGACAGGAAGATTGTCCACTTTCAACCATACCGATTTCTGTTAGTTTGCACTATCTAGACCAGGGCTATGCAACCTTTCCCCTTTAAGGACCGAGGGACTTCAGCTCCCAGAAGCCTCAGCCATGTTGGCCAATAGCTCCTGGGGTTCTGGGAGCTGAAGTCCCTCGGCCCTTGAAGGGGAAAGGTTGCCTACCCCTGATCTAGATTTACAACCAGATCCAGCTAGGAGCACTATGAGCATAAGCACAGATTTCTGTGTGTATCTCTAGCTGAACAGGAAATTTCAAGTGCAACTTGATACTGTGCATACATTCCTCTTTCTGTTGAACTATTTATTGCAGACATTTTAATGTTATTGTTCTACTGGCTTTCATAGTATCGAATTCCAGTATATAGGGAATGGTATACAAGCATACTACAGTTAACAAACCATCCGACAACACAGCCCCCTACTTTTTCTCCATATCCTCTGGCTATCTGGAGTTTTTTTAAAAGCAGCATCAGCATTGGGGGGAGGATGGTGGAAGAGGTCCAGTGAAACCTAGAGTTTCGATGTCAGTAAACTATGCAACAAAACCTGAGCTGGGCAAAAGAGGGATTCTGCTTTAGCTGACTCTTGTTGTCACTTGCCATCAAGTAGACTTTGATTTATGGTGACCCTCCAGGTCACCCTGTTAAAAACAAGTGACAACACGAATCAGCTAAAGCAGAATCCCTTTTCCCCAGCTCTGGTCTTGCAGATTCAGAGCTCTGGCTTCCTTGCTTGAGTTCATCCATCTGTAATGCAGTCTTCCCCCTTTCCTACAGCCTTCTACCTTGCCAAGCATTATTGCCTTTTCTAGCAAGTCATGTCTTCTCACAATATGTCCAAATTATGATAGTCTCATTTTAGTCATCTTGGCTTCTAGGGAGAGTTCAGGCTTGATTTACTCTAGGACCCATTTACAGTTAGCCCATTGTCTCCACAGATTCTTCATCCATGGATTCTACCATATATGGCTCGAATATTTTACTATGGGCCTCGGCAGATGGCTTATTGAGCCATCTTGGAGGCCAGGAAGAGGAGGGGCAGCCGCACGTGCGGCGCCCCTTCCTCTTCCCGAGGTTGCCCTCAGAGCTGCTGGCCCTCCGCACGGCTGGCGTTCCGAGAGCAGCCTCCCGCCGCAGCGTCCGCACACGCTGCGGTGGAAAAGACAGGGAAAGTGCGCCCTACGCGTTTAGGGTGCACTTTCCCTGTCTTCTAAAAGGAGCGCCAATTTGGAGCTCCTTTTAGGGTCGCCGCAGGAGCGCCGCGGTGTGGAGGCTGCGGTCCCGCGGCGCTCCGGACCAGGGCGTCCCCAACACTCTGGTCTGCATCCCCTGTATGTCATTGTATTTAATGGGACTTGAGGATCACAAATTTGGTATCCACGGGGAGGCCTAAAACCAAACCCCAGCAGATACCAGTCTTTTTAGCAGTATCCGTAGAACCTTTCTCCAGCACCACATCTCAAGTGAATTGATTTTCTTCTTATCAGCTTTCTTCATTGTCCAGATTTCAAAACTACACATAGAAATTGGAAATACGATGACACAGATAACCCTAAATTTAGTATTCAATGTCATGTCTTCTAACCTCTGAGCATATCAACAGTTGGATGCCCATTTTCATAGAGTCCAGTTATGCCTCGTTTCATACAGTCCAGTTATGTCACGCACTACTCATACTTGCCTTTTCCTTCCAACTTAAGTGTTATCTTCTAGAAAGTATCCTTGTTTCAATTTGCATTGTCTCATCATAGGGATTTCATAAGAAAAGACATTCAAAAGGGGTTTACCATGCCTCCTTCTGTGCAGTGTTAACAAGTGTTAGCTACGGTGCCACTGCCATTGTCTCTGAGAGATCTTTGCCAGTGTCACTCACCACTACTGTTGCTCCCCAGTACCTGTTTGGTACTGTAAAAGTCTATCTGATGTTGGAAACCCTATTAGCAGCACTGCTAACTTTAGCATAGTCACTTGCTTCACAGGGCACACAATCCCAACACCATGGAAGGATAGTGCCATGGTGGGTAGTTGATTTTAGGCAAGGTAAACTGCAGCTACCTCCATAATCTCCTACTGAGCAAAACAGAGAGGAGAGCAGATAAGCCTGTCTCACCAGTTACCCGCAACATGTTAAAAAAGAGGAAGCATAGACCTATATCCTTGAGCACTAAAATGGAAATCAGAAGAAAAATGGGACATACTGAAACTGAAAAATAAATAAATAAATAAATCCCTGGATGCATTTTGGGAGAAGTCTTCAAGGGGCTTCTGAAAGGTCAAAAATGTTTTTGTTTACCCATACAAGGCTGACTAGAGTTCCTTTTTAGCTGAACAGGATATGGACTATAGCCCTACCAGAAAAGTTAACATATAAATTAGAACTAGCAAAAGGCAATAGAAAAGAAGACCTTTTTTTGTATCACATGGAAGCCATTTGTTACTTTTATTTGCCATAGTAATGGTGAATTTAAACCACTGAATGACCATGTTAAGTTTTGGATTAATAATTGGATGAATAAGATTATAATAATATGCAAAGGAATAAAACGGAAATTGCAGATGTAAGAACAGAGTCATTGTAGGTCCCACTCTAGGAGAAATGTGGCACATAAATGAATTAAAATAAATAAAATAAAATGCAGTTCACAGGCCCCTTTATAAGAAGAGAGCAGTGAGCTTTGCAGAAAGTCTTTCTATTGTCAGGGCTGGAGATAAATGTAAGCATTGGACCAGACACAGAATGTGTGAAGCAGAGACAGTTCCCCACCTCTGTCTCTTTAGACTGAGCCTGTAAAATGTGGATAGGAATTAAATTGGATACCTTTATCTTTGAAGGCATGGAATTATCCCTCAAAATAACCCAATCCTCAGAAAGTACCAATTTGAGATGGAATAAAGCAGCAGGGGATGTCTTCTCCTTTATGACTTTCACACAGGGCTGCACATTTACTGAATTTAGGTTGTTTTTCAAGGCTAACTAAAAAGACTACCAGTTTGTCCCAAGGTTATTTTCTTGTCCACTAATCTGCGCTGCAGAAATAATTCAGTTTGACACCACTTTAATTGCCATGGTTCTGTCCCATGGAATCCCAAGATTGTTAGTTTGTTGTGGCACCGGAGCTCTCTGACAGAGAAAGCTAAACGTTTTACAAAACTACAAAGGCTAGAATTCCATAGCACTGAGCCACTGTAGTTAAAGCAGTGTCAAACTGTATTATTTCTGAAGTGCAGATTAGACTGAAATCTCTGTGTTGAATTTATTACTGTTTGAACTGTTAGGGTGAAGTACTGTTTCACTGATTTGCTCAAGACAGGAAGGTCTTCTTGCACTTCATTTTCACAGCATTAGCATCAGATAGATCAGTCTGAGAGAGAAGAAAAGAGAGCGAGAGAGCGCATAACTGGTCCAATGACCCAGTTGGTTCCATGGCTCACCAAAGAATGAACTCTGATCTTTCTGTTGGAAGTTTTTTGCATTCTCTTTTTCCCTCCTTTGATAGGCAGGATTTTCCTGTATGCAAACTCTCCTCTCTCTGTCATTCAAGCTAACCATGTGATTTAGGTCACTCCACCTTTGGAACTAACAGACATTCTCTCTCAAGATTTTCTACTGAACTATATGTTTTCCATCTTTCTCAACTTTCTTTGGAAAGATGGTGAGATAAAGTTTTCTTTTTACCTTTAACAATTCACTAGCTAGATTAGGATATAGTAGTAGTAGTAAAAGTTTATTCGGTCATCGACCAGCAGTCATCAAATTACAAGCTACAATAACATGAAAGTAATTAAAGTTATCGACAACAATTCTTGATCAATTTAAAATTAATAACACTAAAAATCACAGTTATGGGAATTCAGGCGTGCCCAAGGCTAAACGCCTGCTATCCCATAGTCCACTCGTATCCAGCGGTGAGAACTAAGGCTGCATTAATTTCCATTAATCAAATGAGGGCGCAATTTGCAAACAATGTAATAAAATTTAGCTACCATATAAACAACATTAGGTTCCTGATTATCTAGAAGGTAACGCACATAAAAGGAGTCAGTATGGCCGGGATATTTAGTCAAGCAAGGAGTTATCAGAAGATAACGAATATCTTTGTAAAATTGGCAATACAAAAGAACATGTTCTATGGTTTCTATAACACCAGCACCACAGTAACAAAGCCGAGAATCATAGGGTATTTTCTTGTATTTCCCTTCTAAAACTGCTGATTGAATCTACTCCCACATTGAATCTAGCTAAGAATAAAGCTCTCTTAAATTTAGGAATAGTAACAATAAAAAGATATGTCGCAGGTGCAGAGACTAGCATTTGTTTATTAATTACCATAGTTTTTATGTATATATAGATTAAATTACAAGCTATATGTTTGTTGTTTTTGAGTCAGTCTCAGTTCTTAGGGAAGCATAATTAGACAAAGGCACATTTCTGCTCTTCTGCTGATTCAAAGCTAGGCCCTAACGGGTTTGGCTTTGACATTTTTGATATTTCAATATTTTTGTTTCCTTACCAAAGGCTGAAGACTTAGGAAACTTAAATCACCCTACACTTTCAAGATCCAGTCCTACATTGGACAACAGAAGCTCTACATTCTAGTCTTTATGTTCCACTTTAAGAATAGACTTCAAAAGTAGCTTTGTGGGGCTGACCATGGTTATACCTGAAGGTACATTTATTCATGATTGTTGGGCATTAATTCAGGCAAAGATTTTTTAACACCACCATGCATTTCTTTCTACCACAGGTGAATGGGACCAAGCAAGATATATCCCATTTGTTTAAAGAAGATTATAACATAATGAAAGTGAAATGTTTCACACTTTTTTATTCCAAATGCATCATTCTCAAAGTAATGAAGGTTTTTTGGGGTATGTGTGTGTGAGGGGTGGATGGGATAAAAGAAACTGTAATTTTTCACAGGCGTTTGGTAAGCAATAATCAGTAGAACTGATTATTAAGCATCAATGTTTCCCACTTGCTTCTGGAAACTGTGCTGAAAGATAATCTCTTTATTGTTAACAGAGCTTTTTTTTTTTTTTTTAAATCAGCTACATCTTAGGCTGTTTTGTTAAACATTCTCTGCATCAAGGCAGGGATGTTTTTTCTCTCACTTTAGGTGTGAGAAGAAAAGCAAAAGTGTAGTCCATTTATAAATCTAAGACTACACTGAACAATACTATAATTTCTTGTGCATGTTTTTCAACTTACCTGGTTAAGTGAAGAATTCATATAAGAATATCTATGGATTTTGTTTTCAAAATGGGGCATTCTTAGCAGGAGTAGTTGTACTGAAACTAACATATATTATAAGGAGATTACTGCACTATATTTAAAACACATTGAAAAGAGACTGAGGGGGGAAGCAGACGGGAGCTTCCCGTGCGCCGCGGGACGGAGCGCCGCTGGACCGCGGCAGCCGCACCGCGGCGCACCGTCGGCGACCCTGGAAGGAGCGCTAAATCAGCGCTCCTTCCTCAAGACAGCGAAAGTGCGCACTAAAAGCGGCGGGCGCACTTTCGCTGTCTTTTCCGCCGCGGCGCATGTGGTCGCCGCGGCGTGAGGTCATCCCCAATGCGCCGGTCGTGTGGACGGCCGGCGCATCTGGGGGCGACCTCGGAGAGAGGAAGGGGCGCCGCTCGTGCGGCTGCCCCTCCTCTTCTCTGCCCAGAAGACGACTTTATTAGTCGTCTGCTTAGGGCCTTACCTCACCCAAATTGAAGTAAAATTCGGGCTGCATCCGGATACTATTGCATGGATTTTCCCGAATTCAGCCAGGCTGACTTGACTCACTTCAGTGGCCATTTTTCTAAGTTGGAACTTTCATGGATATGAACATCTACAGTGTGATGATGGCCTACCAAAGAATCCATGGCAGATAAACCAGTCTACCTTGGGCAAATCACATATTCTCAGCCTCAGGGGAAGGCAATGGCAAACTTTCTATGAACAAATCTTGCAAAAAAAAACCCAAACAAAACAAAACATGACAGGCTCAACTTAGGGTGCCATAAGTCAGAAGCAACTTGAAGTCATACAACAGCAGCAGCAGCAGCAGCAGCTATTACTACTACTACTAATATTTACAGAACAATTGTTAAATTTGCACACTGCCTTTTCAACTTGTGGGAGAATCTGCTTTTGTTTAGTTTGATATTTTGCTCTAAAAGACATATCTCTCTTATATTGGAAGACTGAGAAACAGAACTGAAGAAACTCCTACCAACATGCATAGAAAACTAAGAGGAGATCAACATTATGTTATATGCAGTAACCACTGCATTCTGCTGGATCAGAGCAAGTCGACTTTCAGGGGTGGGGTAGTAGCTCACTGGATCAATCCAGCTACTCTTAAACATGTATTTGTGGTGCTGGCTTGCAAGTTTCTTAAAGGCACTGTTTGCCAACATGCACTGCATAATGTGGATGTCTAGTTCCAAATTCACAGCAGAGTCCTATGCCCTACAAAGGACAACAACTCAAATTTTGTCAAAACAATTTCCAGTTTTGAAGACCCAAGAACCAGCAGTAGATACTGTGGACTTCCATGATGATGATGATGGTGATGATGAGAACAAGATGTATTTTCTGCCAGTTTATGAGATCCTGCACAAAGGCAATGTGGAAGGAGAAGAAAGAACAGCAACTGAATACCTTATCTGTTTGCCATTGCATTGAAGGTATGGCCACATCTTCAGCTTGGTTGCATCACAAGATATAGGACCAAAACACACTGCTGAAATAATCCATTTTGACACCACTTTAACTGCCCTGGCTCAATGCTAGGGAATTATAGGAACTGTAGTTTTGTGAGACATTGAGGGCCTTTGCAGTCTGCCAGAAATAGTGCACATTAAACTGAGGCACTGCTCTGGCTCAGTGCTAGGGAATCATGGGAACTGTAATTTATTGTGGCACCAGAGCTCTCTGACAGAGAAGGTTCAATGTCTCAGAAAAAAATACAATTCCCATGATTCCCTAGCACTGAGCCACTGTAGTGCCTCAATTTAATGTGCACTATTTCTGGCAGTCTGCAAAGGCCCTGAGTCTTCTCTATCTGAGAGCTCTGGTGATACAACAAACTACAGTTCTCAGGATTCCCTAGTACTGAGCCAGGGCAGTTAAGGTGGTGACAAACTGGATTATTTCTACAGTGTGTTTTGGCTCAATCAAACCCTGATTTCAATAAAAATTTTAGTCTCAGAACTTTCATTTCTTGATGAGAAAGTACTGCAAACCAAGATCCAAATAGGACTAATTGGTGCAGGCTGTAGATAATATATTCATGTACAATATGATATTTGAAAATTCCAAGCAAAACCAGGTGAAATTCCAGAGTTGATGCATTGAAGCAACTACATAGGCTCCTGCCTGCTGTGCTTGAAAAAGTGGATAACATCATGGGCTACTGCTCTTTGGGAGGGATCTCAGCACTTGAGTGTCAGCTGGTGCTGGAGTACACAGAGATCATGGGACCATTACCCCTGTCCCCAGATATTCTGCAGCAGGAGGATGGCATATTCATATGGTATCTGTTGTCCATTTTGCATCTTCTGGAAATCAAGTTGAAGATGTTGGAAATTAAACTATGCATCTTCTGTTTTCCATTACTGAACAATGTGCATGAAACCATTAAAAAGCAATTTACACCACTTTGAGAGAACAAGAACCTTCTTTGGCAGCCTTCCTACATTCTTGCTTCAAAGTGGATTAGCTGCAGACACCCAGATGACATGTGTTCAAAATGAGAGGAACACTTTAGATGGGTTGTCAGATGCAGGTGAGTAGGAGTGCATCTAATCTAGTATTTTCCCCAGCAATGATCCATCCAAATGCAGCAACAAACCATTATTTTTCTCTTTTTCTGAAAACCATTAGGCTGGCACTTGTTATCATTACAGCTGGAGAAGAATATATTCCATGCTCAAGCAAAAAAAAATTAAGTGACACCTTTTCTGTCCCTTTCTGTAACCTACATTTTTCCTTTCTCTCCTAGATCAGTGCTGGAAACCTTGTTGAAGACTGAATTAAAAAGGTACCAGCAATACCAAAGACAGTGATAGGTCTCCAGAAAGAAAACAGCTCCCAGAGACAGAAGACTTTCACCAATGCTTCATTAAATACGTGGAGCTCCAGAGGAGAGCTCTGTTGAAGAGGAAATCTTCAGATGCATCAATACACACAACATGGAAATGTCCTCCTCCCTATGTTGGTTTCCCTGGATTCTCCATGCCATTTTCAGCACAACACAGGCATGCTATCGAGTGCAGTGGTGGAAAACCACTTCAGTACTGGTAGAAGTGACATGACTGATAGAAGACAATATCAATAGCAAGTACATTTCTATACTGCTTATCAGTGAACTAGCACTCCCTAAGCGGTTTACAATGTGTAAGCCAATTGCCCCCAACAAACTGGGTACTCATTTTACCAACCTACGCAAAGATGGAAGGGTGAGTGGACCTTGGGGCCTTCTTCTAGGATCAAACTTACAACATTGTGGTGCATTATCAGATTACTGTCTCCTTTTAAAAAAGTCCTGATAATTCCTCTTGTTTACAAGATGGAGGATGGAGGTTCTGGGTGTTGTTGATGAGGATGAGGGGTGAAGGGAATGTGGCTTAGTGCTTATATTTGTTGGTAAAAATATTTCTTGAATCTTTCCTCTGTGTGTGTTTCTTTTTATCTTCATTCATTCCCTTACAGTGAGTGAGTGGGTAAGAAGAGGGATTTTCTAAAGTTTATACAGTTCTTGCCTTCTTTGCCAATTTCAGAATAGGGGCAAATGGTGGCAATGAGGGGAAAAATGATGTAATGGATGCAATTTTTCATCTGGACTCTGCTAATTTTTGTAGTGCACTAATGTAGCATGAATCTATACTCCAAATCAGAGTTGATATATGGTAGTTGTACCAAATGTTCCCATTTCAACATTAAGAGAGAGACAGTGTGGTGTAGTAGTTTGAATGTTGGACTAGGACTCTGGGAGACAAGAAATCCTATCATTGTTCAGCCATGGACATCTCATGGGCAAGGACAAACCTCCTCTGAATAAGGAAATTATCACATTGCTTTTAAATCACTTTATCCCTGACAGGATAAAAGTGCATTTAATTTTAAAATTAGGTGTTATTGTACTCACTGGTGGCTGGGTGAATGCAACTAATATGCAGCCCTGATCCCAGTATTTTAAAAAAACAAGATTTTGCTGTTTTTGAAAATCTGCTGGATAAGTGCAGCTGGAATCCAAGCTGCATATGGGTTGCACTTGGCCGGCCACTGGCAAGTGCAATAACAGCCCTTGCCTTTATCCAGTTGGGGATAAGGCACTTTAAAAGCAATGCAATAATCTCCTAAATCTTTCCATGAAAATTTCTTGTCTTTTGCTTTAGCTCTCCATTAACAGTGGCTCACAACCTCTCAGCCTCAGGGGAAAGCAATGGCAAACCTCCTCTGAACAAATCTTGCCAAGGAAACCCCATGATAGGTTCACCTTAGGGGTGCCATAAGTCAGAGATGACTTGAAGGCACACAACACACATCTATATTGCAGAATTTGACATGCCTTTAACTGCCATGGCTTCATGCTATGGAATTCTGGGTTTTGTAGTTTTCTGAGATATTTAGCCTTCTCTGTCAGAGAACTCTGGTGACACAACAAATCCCAGGATTCCATAGGATGGCGCCATGACAATTAAAACAGTGACAAACTGCATTAATCCTCCAATGTGGCAGCTGCCATTGTCTTGCCCTTTTCAAAAACCTCTCTGCTGTTATTATCCTGATTACATATCCACTCCTGAGGTCTTTGCTTGTTCAGCTCCACAATCCTCATCTATCTGAAGGTTATCTTCTCCTTGAAATCACTCCCCACTTTCCCCCTTGCTGCTCCTTATGCCTGGAATTGTTGCTCAGAATGTCTTTGTTTGGCCCCCTTCTCTTACTTCCTTCAAGGCTCTCCTTTTCTGGAAGGGTTCTGGAATGCAATCTTATAGTCCCAATACCTTAAATTCAAGCTAAAGCATGTGTTGTTGAAATAATGTTGTATTTACCCCACTTCCATTTGCTTCCCTTTCTGTTTTCGTTTCCCTGTGTCTTTGTAGTGATTGTAAGTTTTTTGGGACAGGGAGCTGTCGATCCCTTTTTTGTAAAGCACCACGTATACAGGTTACTACTACTAAGTTACTGTAGATAATAAATAAATAATGACCACAAAGATACATGACTCACACACTATTTAAAACATAAAAAGTACCACATTTGGTGAGCCTCCTTTAGGAAAGAGTTCCACAATATGGGAACCACGACCAAGAAGGATTTACTATTGCTGCTCATTCTCTTTTTATTGTTTTATTGGTGTTTCTTTTTGCATTGTCGTATTTTAATCTTTCTTAAGTTTAATTCTCTTTTAAGGGGATGGGAGGGTTGGATTGTGGAATGAGGGAATGTTTTAACTTTGTCTGTTTTAAATGCTGTAACCCACCCCAATTGCCATGCAGAGGGGCGGGCTATAAATAAAAAATTATTATTATTATTATTATTATTATTATTATTATTATTATTATTATTATCCTCACAACTGATAGTCTCACTTCTACAACCATAGCACCATAACTCAGAAGATGATCTGAGCACATGGGGAAGGAGGAACAGCAAAACTATAGTGTGCCCTCCAACT
>CM034708.1:122445861-122475181 GCA_020142125.1 Phrynosoma platyrhinos
TTTGGTTCTTTCAGGGCCTTGTCATTCCAGGAACCCATTTACCTTCCATATACTCTGCCATTCTCTCACAAGCAGGGTCTGTTCTGGTTAGTGCTTGGATGGGAGACTGCCAATGGATAACAGAAAGAAACTGACAAAACCACCTCTGAGTTTTCTTTCTTTCATAGAAAACCCTATGAAATTCATGAGATTGCCATAAGTTGACAGGCACATACACACAGACATATTAATGATTATGTGACAACTCATCAGAGTGGGCCTGGCATTATCATTGCTAGCCCATAGGCCAACTACTAGGCTGGATCTTATTTGTTTAATACTAAACACCTGAAAAACAAAACATTTCAGAAAGAAGATGCCATTATGTTGTCACCTTATCTGTTCAGTTGTACTTGTTCTTCAGGAGATTACTTCTGACACACTTAAAAAAGAAAACCCATGCTAGTTACTATGGCCAGAATTGTATATCACCTACTTAGCTATGTAACCACCTTAGTTATGTGGCTAAGTAGAGTCTCCCAGACTAACCTCTCTGAATCCTCACTTATCAGACAGCAGCTGCTGTGAGCAGCAGGGATCTGTTCCCCTCTTGATTGGGAAGCAGCTGACTGGCATTTCCACTCCTTCCCATGAACAATCTCCATTGTGAAAGTCAGAAGAAGATCCCAGACACAATTCCCCCTCATACCAGAGTTTGCTCATGCAAAGGGGTGGGTAGGATGCCAGTCAGATGCTTCCTGATTGACAGGGGAACAGACCCCTGTTGCTCACAGTGGTTGTTACCTGTTAAGTGGGAATTGCAGGATTTTCATGTTCTCTGTTTATTCCCTAAATTAGTGAATACATAGTGAATACATGAATAAGAACCAGTCATGAATGTGTAAGTCTAGATTATGCAGTTATAACTGTCTTAGTGAATTCTAGCCTATATTTTTTTGAACTATACAATGCTTGCCTTTAATATGCAGATGGCAATAAACAACTGTTCAGAGAACCTTGTAAAATTTTGTTTTGTAAATGAGCCCATCTTAAAACTTGCTCTGAGGCTGTATCCATACTGCAGAAACAATCCAATTTGACATCACTTTAACGCCATGGCTCAATGCTATGGAATTCTGAGAATGGTAATTTGTTGTGGCACCAGACCTCCCTGACAGAGAAGGCTAAATGTCTTGCAAAATTACAAATCCCAGAATTCCATAGCATTGAGCCATGGCAGTTAAAGTGGTGTCAAACTGGATCATTTCTGCAGTGCAGATGCAGCATTAGTAAGGTGGAAATCACAATCTGAGAAAGGATATCTCCCAGGCAGAAAAGTATTTGTGCTTTGCCACCACTTATATGGATGTTATAATTGTTACTTCTATCCTATCTTCTCCAGAGGGCTCAAGAATGACATGCATGGTTCCTCTTTCTCATTTGTCATCATATACCTGGGAGACTGCTTAGACTGAAAGATAGTGACTGTCCCACAGGTGACATGGCTGAGTGAAATTTGAATGTGGGTCTTCTTACTGCTAATCCAACATTCAACCCATTTTGCTTGTTGGAGATACACAACACCTTCTACATATTATCAGTTTGTCATGGCAGACATGGACAAGATGGGCAATTAGCGTGCCTCAGTAGAATAACATATTCACAGCAACAAGTGGCTCACTGATTCAACATAGTGACACTATGTTGTTTGATATACACTCTGTGATCAATATAGCACAAGGTAATGCAACCAGGCAACATGACGCATCAGGCACAACAAACTCCTTTATTCTTGCCCAAATCCTGATGTATTAGTAATGTCAGGCTGTCATGTCATTGAACCTATTCTCACACAGAGGCATTTCCAGCAAGTGTTTGTATTACTTCTGGTCAAATGCTATTCAGCACTCTGCTATGAATATCTTTTATGTTTTCTGCTCTTAAAAAAACCCAAACCCATACAGAACAACTACTGGCTGACATCAGTTCATTTTAGTAACTCCTTGAGTGGTTAAGGTGGGAATGCTACATGTTAACAGGTTGTTTACCATCTGGAGAAAATGACACATTCTATTCCAAGCAATATTTGACAATTTTTCCAAAAAAGTAAATATGTTAAGCTAGATTTGATTAAAGTATGTTGCACCATGCCTTCTTTTGGATTCTGCAGCAAATAAATGCTTGGTGCATTCCTGGTGCACTGGTGCAGTATGATTAGAATTAGAGCTCAGTTAAAATGTGTGTAGGAGAGAATGTGCGGTTTAGTGGTTTGAGTATTGGACTATGACTCTGGCGATCAGGGTTGGAATTCCCACTCGGCTATGGAAGCCCATTGGGTGACTCTGAACAAGTCATACTTTCTCAGTATCAGAGGAAAACAAAGGCAACCCCTCTCTGAACAAATATTGCCAAGAAAACCCCATGATGTGTTCACTTCAGTGTTTTGTTAAGTCAGAAATTACTTGAAGGCACACAACAACAACAACAACAACAAAAACAAAAACAACAAAAACATGGGAAGCCTGCTCTGAGTGAATTTAATAGCATTTCTAAGCTTTGTGCCATTGCTCAGAATTACTTTGTGCCAATATGAAAACTGTCCGGTTGTATTGTGCGATGACATCACCACAGTGTTAATGTGATTGTTGATTGGTTCTAAATCATTTCAAGAAATACATTTTAAAATTCATTTTTGCTTCCAAAAATGTTGCAAAAGAATGAAGAGGTTGTGAAAAGGAGATGAACTATGCATGAAAAGTGAAGCAAGGTGTTTTGTGGAGGTGGGAGAGGAAGGAAACAGTGGAAAATGGAAACTCTTGTCCTGCTGAACGTTTACCTGTCATATTCCAAATGTTCATGGACAGTTCTGTATAGCCTCACAAAACAGCCATTTCATTCTAATTGCTTTATACATTTCGGGAAGAAAATGTTCTGTTCCTTTGCACTTCAGGAACATGAACAGTTTCTTCTCATTAAGTCTGTTTAGATCATAAGGTTGGAATTCTTTAAGGCTTTCAATCTAAAATTATCATATTTGTTTATAGTCTCTTCTGTGACAGTTTGTCACAAAAGACACATCATTGTTTTTAACACTGCATGACAAAGTCCCATTATTTACCTATATTCCACTGACTATTTTATAAGATGACATTGCAAAAGTCAAATGGATTTTTTTTTTGATGGACCAGAAAAAGATGAGTACAAAGGGGAGGTGGATGACAGTCTGAGAGATATATGAGCTTTCAAAGGTTTATTGAATCAGACTTCTCCAGATTCCTGTTTACAGATACAATAAAAGTGGAACAAAAGACCATGGACCTGCACTCAGTAAAATATCAATATTTGGTTTATCTGAAATGCTTGGTTTGGAACAATAACAACTAACCCCAGTAACTTAGCTTTAGTGGTACTGTAAATATAACTTGAAATTTAGGAAGATAAAAGTATTCTGTTGTCATATGATCTGGCCCATATGCATTTTTCAGATTGTTAACAATGTGTTATTCCACACCATATGAGGTTACAGAGGGAATTAGCAATGAGACAACAGTCTAAAGGTTAGATTTTTTTTAAAAAAGTTATGTTTTATTATAGGACAACAATGCTGATTGATATTCAAGGTTGTTACAGAACAAAGATTGATTATATAAGCAGAATTCAAGATGATCTGGCCATTTTTAGTCAATGAAACTATTTTCTAAAACTCTGGGCCTCGGCAGACGGCTAATAGAGCCGTCTTGGAGGCAGGGAAGGGGAGGGGCAGCCGCACGCTCGGCGCCCCATCCCTCTCCCGAGGTCGTCCTCGGAGCCGCCGGCCCTCCTCATGGCCAGTGCTCCGAGGACAACCTCCCGCCGCAGCGTCTGGACACGCTATGGCAGAAAAGTCAGTGAAAGTGCACCGCAAGCTTTTGAGGCACACTTTCGCTGACTTGTGAAAGGAGTGCTATTTTAGCATTCTTTTCAGGGGCGGCGAAGGTGCACCGCATGATCGAGGCATGGGGATGCCTCGGTCCCACGGCGCACCTTCCCAGGCGGCCCATGGCCACCAGTCTGCTTAGTCCCTAAGTCTCCTAATGATCCCCAAAAGGAAGATAGAAGGTACATTCACACTATGCAAACAGTGTGCTATATTCTGCTTTAACTGCTATGGCTCCATCCTATGTAATCCTGGATTGTGTAGTTTAGTGAGGCAATGGGATTCCTATGGCTGAGAATTCTAAATGTCCCGCCTTAAAATGCCAATTCAGGATTATATGGGATGTTGCCATGGAACTTAAAGTGGAATATAACACTATAACTGTGTAGTTTGAATGGACCCTGGGAAGGCAAAAACTTAATATGAACTGAGGAGAAGGGAAGGTCAAGATGTTGAGATCCACATGAAAATCGTACTTGGGTTAGAGAAAGAGAAATCAGAATATAATGTTGGAAGCCAAACTGTTTTGCTCAAAGAGGGAGAGGGAAAGGGAGAGAGGAAGGAAGGAAAGCAGACATCCTTCCCATGCAAGTGAGAAAAATACGTCTTCTTCTGGGTAATGTTGTGGATAATAAAATAGTAAGATTGTCCTTGGCATCAGGAGTAATTCTGGAGGCCTCAGGGTGAGTGAAGGCCTATGAAGTCTTATTAATAGCCTTTTACCCAGCAAATCCTTGAAGCAGAACACAGGCTTGCTAAACGTTCTGTTTCTTCTGGACCTTTTACTAGAATAAAATGTAAAGTAATAAATATGGGAAAAAGAAAATAATTCTATGGGAAGTACAGATAACTAGGGAAGGAACAGCCTGGCTTGTCCTTAGAGTTAGCTTTCTCAAAGCTACACGACAAATATAGACAAAAGTCTAGTTGCTGTCTTCTCATATAGGGTGAGTCACGTGAGCTCAACCTTTCAAAGGATGATGGGAGAATGGCATGCTTAGAATGAGTGGGGTCATTTTCCAACTTACTCCTGTCAGGACAGGAGATAAGTATAAGGCATATAGGTATACATTTCAGGTTTGTTGTAGTTAACCACCCTTGAGTTGATCTCGACCCATGGCGACCCTGGGGATGAGACATCTCCAAGACTCCTTGCCCTCCATTGCACTGCTCAGTTCCTGCAAACTCATACTTGTGACCTCCTTAATAGAGTCCATCCATCTAGCATGTGGCCTTCCTCTCTTTCTGCTTCCCTCTACCTTTCTTAGCATTATTGTTTCTTCCGATGAGTTGTGCCTTCTCATGATGTGTCCAAGTACAACAGCCTCAGTTTTGTCATCTTGCCTTCCATGGAGATTTCTGTCTTGATTTGTTCTAGGACCCATTTGTTTATCTTTTTGTCTGTCCATGGAATCCTCAGCACTCTTCTCCAGCACCACATTTCAAATGAATTGATTTTCTTTCTATCTTCTTTCTTAACTGTCCAGTTCTCACATCCATACATGGTAATAGTGAAAAGAATGGCTTGTATGATTCTAACTTTTGTGCTCTGTTGTATATCTTTGCAATTTTTGATTTTTTTCTATTTCTTTCATAGCCACCCTCCCCATTTGTAGCCTTCTTCTGATTTCCTGGCTGCAGTCCCTGTTCCTAGCAATGTTTGTCACTGGCATGAGAATTCTTTTACTGTTTCTATTTCCTCATTGTCTAGGTTGAATTTGTGTAGATTCTCCATGGTAATTTCAGGTAGAGATGTGTAAATTTAATGTGTGCTAATGCATTTACTTTTATGGCAACACTTCGGGGGTGGGATTTTCTCTCATTGAGTTAATATTGATTAGACTAGGGCAGGGATAGGCAATCTGGCATCCTTTCGAGATTTCGGACTACAGCTCTTGTTTTGTTGCTGTGATGTGCCCAGCTCCTGCAAACTTATATTCATGGTCTCTTTAATAAAGTCCATCCATCTAGCATGTGACCTTCCTCTCTTTCTACTTCCCTCCACCTTTCCTAATGTTCTAATCAATGTTCCGATCAATGTTTGATCCCAGATATGAGAACTCTTTTGCTATTTCTATTTACCCACTGCCTACTTTGAATGTGTGTAAGTTCTCTGTGGTCATTATTTTTGTTTTTTTTATGTGCAACAGTAAGCCTGCCTTTGCACTTTCATCTTTGATCTTCCTTAGTAGTTGTTCCAGGTCTGTGAGATTGTCCACTAGTATTATGGTGTCATCAGCATATCTCAGATTGTTGATATTTCTTCTTCCTATTTTTACTCCTCCTTCTTCCATGTCCAAGCCTGCTTTCCTTACAATATGTTCTGCATATAAGTTGAATAGGTAGGGTGGTAGGATGCAGCCTTGTCTGACTCCTTTGCCAATTGGGAACCATTCTGTTTCTTCACATTCTGTTCTGACATTAGGCTCTTGTCCTAATGAGTACAGAAATCTCATTAGGACCTTTCATGATCATGCAGTCAAAGGCTTTCCTCTAGTCTATAAAGCACATGCTGATTTTCTTTTGGAACTCCCTACTATGCTCCATTAGCCATTGTATATTTGCAATGTGATCCCTGGTGCCTCTTCCTTTCCTCAGCCCTGCTTGGACCTCTGGGATCTCTAGTTCCATGTATGGCTGGAGTCTATGTTGCAGAATTTTGAGCATGATTTTGCTTGCATGAGAGATTAGTCTATGGTCCTATAGTTGCGGCAGTCTCTTGTGTCTCCCTTTTTGTGGATGGGGATATATATCGATCGCTTCCAATCTGTTGGCCATTATTTTGTTTTCCATATCTGTGGACATATGTTGGTTAGCACTAAAGTTAACTCTGTCAATGTGGATTGCAACAGTTCTATTAGAATACTGGAACAGTTCTATTGAAATATCATATGGAGTCTTGTTTTTTTTTGGCCATTTCCTTTATTGCAGCTTCCACCTCAGTTTTTAGAATTTGCTACTCTACATAGGTCGAAATCCAGTCACAGCAATAACAAGTTTAATCTTTTAAAGTGTAAAATGGATGGTGTTCCTGTGCTATGCTTTTCAGTAGAAAAGACTTGAGGACACATTGGAAGGCTTTGTCATTGCAAGGCTTTGTCTGAACAATATTTTGCATGAATCCTACTCCCCCATTTTAAAATGACAGGCTAACAAAAGAAGGGAGAGAGGTAAGTGCACTGCCTTACTTAATGTTTTCTTTGTATGTGCTCCAATAGAATGGTAAATGTCAAGGTTTGTATCTCATTTGTGCATTATGGAGTGTTTTTACCTTCATCTAGTTCCTAATAGAGGCATAAACATGCAGAATGAGGACTCCCAGTCAAATATAGAAGAGAAATATCCTTGGCCCTTCTCACCTTGCTTCTCCATTAGCCAGGTAAAATAATGAGTCTATGGGAAGGTGAATGCATTGGATGGATGGAAAAACACAAAAGAACAGGCTGTAACAAACAGAAAGGAACTCTCTGTTACATCCCTTTCATGCTCTGTTTATAGGCACATAGTTTAATGATAATAATAATAAAAAAATAGAGATTAACATACATTCTTCCTATCCAGCAATGCCTCTGTCAGTCTTTCTTCCCTTATGTGATTATCATCAAGTGAGGCCAAGGCTCTGCTCACTAGACTCAATGTTGTCATTTATGTTCTCATCTGACCTCCATACTGGGGAAAGTTCGGAGGTAGAATGCTGACTTCTAAACCACATAAGGAGTTTATACATATGAGCTCTTTTGTAGTACAGCTCGCAGAATAATCATGTTGGCTGGGGAATTCTAGGAGCTGTCATGTCAAAACTAACTGTTCCAAGCCCTGAAGTTCATCATTTATGTTGTTTTTATGTGACATCTGGTTGAGTTCCACTTATGATTACCCTATCATAGAGTTTTATAGTCACTGAGTGTTTCCATCATTGAGTGGAGATCTGACCTCTGACCTCCTGGAGCCCTATCAGGAGTCCTAAATTGTGCGGGAGCTTATATGTGTACAACAAGCTCCCTCCTTGAGACTTTTAGCCCTATGGATGGATGGTGGTGGCTGGGGGTGGGGAGCAGTGAAGGTGGGACCACTGAAGACACAATGGAAGAATGTCCCCAATGAATGCAGAAATCAAGTGTATTTCTGATCCGTTTGTATTTAATGCAACCTCATGGGGGGCACAGTATTCTAGGCTTTCTTTCAGAGCCTCCCTTCACTCATTCACTAAAAGTTGTCTGTGTGTAGTGAATAGGGGAAGTGTCCTTAGTGGTTTGGGGCATTGAGGATAAAATCACTATCTACTATTCTCCTCCTCCTTATTTAAAAATGCTCCTGCCTGTAGCACTATTCTCTATTTACAGAGAAAAAGATGCCCCCCCCCAAAAAACAACAACAAAGGAAACCATTACTGCCCTGTGTCATCTTTTTCGAAATGAACTGAACATTTCAGTCCTTCCTTATCAAGCATCTGGTCTGAAGGGGGATGATGACCCCTCTTTCCAAATTGGGCAAATCACCTTTGAGGTTTTCTTGAAACAATCCTACTACAAATTATCTTAAGTTCACAACTATAATCATGTGTCACATCTCCTAATAATGTTAGGTCAATGGGTTTTTATTGGCTGATATCTAGTGCAAGATATGGTGGCACAAAGGGCTTTCTGGCACATCCTAAGGCTGTTGAGCTGTTGTGTCAGGCATACAGAACTACTTTTTTAGCATTCTGACTGTGAAGATTAGAGTCACTTCTTATGTCATAGCAAGGATTAGTCTTGTTATATTTTCCTGTTGGTTGAACAAGCCTTTTGAAGAGCATGTACATGCTAGGAGAGCTTGGGAGGATTAGTGTTTTGGATTACAGTTGCCAGAACACACCAGTTAGCATGACCTTAGGATTCTGGGAAATAGAGTCCCAATATAAATAATATCCAAGCTCTTTATGTTACAGAAAATCAGGTAAATATTCGGAAACTGCAGGGAGGAATAAAAAACCCTATAGATACAGGCTACATTTTAAAATCCATGGCACTTGACAGAATTATGGAATAGTTTGGAATGGGGGGGGTGGGGGTGGGAGAGAGATGTTATTAATTTTGTAAGTATTGTGAGTTTTCTTACATCCACATTTATGTATGTATACATGTACAGATAGGTACAAACTAGTTGAATTTCCTTGTCGATGGAGGTAATTTTATTAAGGAATGCATCTGCAGTCTTTGGATCCAGCAAACATTACATTATAATTCAAGTAAGTTAGATGGGAGATTTGGGAAATGTCATTAAAGTTGAGAGCAAAATGAGAAATGTTTTCAGTAATAAACACAATTAAGATTGTACAGGAGAGAACTTGCTGATTTATGACTTGCATATGCAATGATAATTCATTCATAAAATATTAACCACTGAGCAATCCAATAAATTTTTTTATCATATGTACTTGGATTAAAAAAGTTGTGTTGCCAACCAACCAAGTGCAGGCATTAGAGATTACAGATTAATTACCATCTGCATGGGACAGATGTTAAAATCCTTGATTTCACAGCATGCCATCTACTGCTTATTTCCCAGGGAGTGTTCCTTTTTCTGATCAATAAATGTATCAGACAGCCTGTTCATCTTGTCAGAGAGGATGGAGCAATAACAGAGGTACATCTGTTTTTGTGTCACATAAAGGCTAAGGAAATGAATCTTATCTAAGCAGATTCACTGCAATAGCTTTTCACTCTACTGCTAGCCTACTGATGATTATGAAGCCCTGGGAAATCTGCTGCACTCTTGTTCTTGAAATCATTTCTCCACCCTGCTTTAAGTCTGCCCTTTATGGATGCTGGGGCGAAAAGACAATGAACTTCACTATTAAGGGAGAGACTATCAACAGAGTCCTTTTTGAATTTCCAAGGCACCATTGCATTTGTAGAATAAGCACCTGCATGTTGAAGTAAAGCCTACTATAGTCAGTGGAATGTACACCCAGATAGGTGTATATAAGATTATAGTTCTCTAGAGCAATCCTTGTATGCTTTCTCAAAGTTTATCACATGGGGAGCCCCTTGCAAAATTGCTGTTTAAAGTAAAAAAAAAAAAAGGAAAAGCGGAAGCTTTTAATGAACGGGATTTCTCCCGTTCTGCCCTGTGTGAAAAGTAAAAGCGCTGTTAAAAGGAGGTTAATACGAATGGAAATTAGACAAAAACTGCTTCTTTTTACTTTCGGGATATTCTGAAAGTAAAAGAAGCAGTTTTTGTCTAATTTCTATTCAGATTAACCTCCTTTTAACAGCAATGTTATCTGAAAAAACACCCGCTTTTGTTTAATTTAAAGGCCCCGTTTCCGCATGGGATTTCCCCCGTGTGATAAACTCCAAAGGTAAATTCCAGTGTGTTTGGCAGATGCTTTGTCCAGCTAAACATCTATAGGATCACAGTGTAATTTGTGCAATATTAGTATATTTACTTGAATATGGAGGCTATTATGGTATATCCAGTAGTGTAGTGGTTTGAGTATTGGACTGGGAGATGAGGGTAAGGATCATTGCTCAGCTGTGAAATTGTACTGGATGATCTAGGACAGGTTACACTTGCTCACTTTAAGAGGAAGGCAATAGCATGAATAAATATTTTGTGTGTGTGTGTGTGCACGCAAGTGCCAGCATGGTGTAGTAGTTTGAGTGTTGGACTTGGACTCTGGGAGACCAGGCTTTGACTCCCCACTCAGCCATGGCAACCAACTGGGTAACCTTGGGCAAGCCACATTCTTCTAGCCTCAGAGGAAGGTAATGGCAAACTTCCTCTGAATAAATCTTGCCAAGAAAACCCTGGGATAAAGTTAATGTAAGCAGGAGTCAACTTGCAGGCACATAGGAACAACAGTATGTCCAATGAGGCTTACATCTAATTATGAATCCTCAGGATTTCATGCTTAGTCACTATGCTCCTTGGTCCTATTATCACAATGAGCCACACAAAAAGTTTGCCCTGTCTTGTTTTGCCTCAGGCTTTTTACAAACTGGGGGTGGGGGAGAGAATACAATTTGAACATTCCTCCACCAAAACCCAGAGCTGTAAGACACCCATGCAGTGTTACATAGCTCCTTTCATGTGAGTGGAGTGGTAAACCTGTTCTGGGTTTTAATAAGAACTTTAAAATAACTGTAACTTGAATGGATTTGGAGAACAAAGTTCAGTCACTTGGTAGTTCCTTTAAAGTTTGGGCTAAAATCTAGAGTGGTTTTTCTCCCCATGGCACATGAAGAGACAGATGCACACACTTATGCATAAAACAGGGGATTTGAAAATCATGGAGATTAATTTCATTAGGAGCAAAGGCTGGATACTGGGGCTGCTGTTTGTAGCATCTGTGACAGTTTCTCTTATTGCAACAGCTGCAGTTAAACCCACAAGACAATGGAAATGCACTCCTCTCTTTCCCAACCATTCTAAAGAATAGCATTTCACAGTTTCATGAGCAGTTAAAAAATAAAAACAAAAGGGGAAAAAATGAGACCGTCAAGTCCCCAATGTTATGCTCATCCACCTAAATATAACTAATTTTGTGAGAGAGAAGCTTCCATTTATTTCTGTAGATGTTATTGTGATGCTTTATGCCTGTGTCAGATGCCAAGTTTTATATTTGTCACTTTGTTCTGCAAACAGGGCAGAAATAGGACTGTTCTGAAGCAGGGACACACACTTCACATCTGTCTTCCAGAACTCATAAACCAGAAGAGAAAATTTGCATATATATCCCAAAACTAGATCCAGAATCCCATGGGGATTATGTGACTCTTGCTATAATGATGAGGGATGAGGCGGAGTGGAGGTGCCAGGTTAGCACATTGACCTTTATTTTATACCATGTGCAAAGAGTCTCTCTAGAATGACAGACTGGTATGCTTTTGGGTGATATTTTACTTGGTTATAATAAAGGCTTTGTTCTGCTAAGGTTTCTGGACTATTTCTAATGGAGCAGAATAGCTATCTATGATTTCTGAAGATTCTTTTTGACAGTTTTTTGTGGGTTTTTCGGGCTGTGTGGCTGGCATCAGATGCTGCCGAAACGTCAGAAAGAAACTCTTCTAGAACATGGCCACACAGCCCGAAAAACCCACAAAAAACTGTGGATGCCGGCCATGAAAGCCTACGACTTCACATTCTTTTTGACGTTTACACAATTTTAGCTCACAAACTGTGGAATATAGAATGGCATTCACCAGATAATTGACAGAAGACAATGAGGGGATAATGAGGTTTTCAAAGTTTACCATTCAGAAAATATCATAGGAAGAGCAGGTTTAGACTCTGAAAAAGGAGGAGTGAAGATATGAGGAAGGAATATCAACTGCATGACACTGTACTGCTAGCAATAATAATAATAATAATAATAATAATAATAATAATAATAATAATAATAATAATAATAATTGAAGACTTTGAACAATTATGAAGGAAGGTCAAAGATGAATGTTCAAAGGCAGGCTTGATGCCGAACAGAAAGAAAACAAAAGCAATGACCATGGAAGAACTACAGAAATCCAACCTAGATAACGAGGAAATCAAAATTGTTAAAGAGTTCCCGTAATTTAGATCAAACATTGAACAGAATGGAAACTACAATCAAGAAATCAGAAGATGATTAGGAATGGGAAGGGCAGCTATGAAAGAACTAGACAAGATCATAAAGAGTAAAGTTACACAACTAAGTATTAAGTTACAATTGTACAAACCATTATTATTATTATCATGTATGGATGTGAGAGCTGGACTGTGAAGAAAGCAACAAGAATAAAATCAACTCATTTTGACATGTGGTGCTGGAGAAGAATGCTGAGAATACTGTGGACAGCCAAAAAGTCAAACAAATGGGTCTTTGATCAGATCAAGCCTGACATCTATCTGGAAGCCAAGATGATCAAATTGAGGCTGTTGTACTTTGGAAACATCTTGAGAAGGCATGACTTATCAGGAAAAAAACCCAATAATGCTAGGAAAGGGAAGTAGAGGGAAGTAGAAAGAGAGGAAGACTGCATGCTAGTAGGATAGACTCTATTAAGGAGATCACAGATATGAATTTGCAGGAAATAAGTAGAGGAGTGGATGATAGTGGGGCTTGGAGATGTCCCATCTACATGGTTGCCATGAGTCAGGGTCCACTTGAAGTCAGTTAACAAAAGCAACAAATGACAGTCAACATTTACATGGGGAAAGTCAGTGAATGAGGAAAATAAACCAGGAGAAGCTGGATATTTTCTTCTTTTCCTATGGTGGGATTCCTACTTCATGCTGCCACCTCAAATGCTAAGATTTCATTTGAATGGCAAGATTTCATTTGAAGATTGGTTGAGTTTCCAGATTAACACCAAAGATCGCCTTTCAGTTGACTGAAAATCTTATACTAAAATCCAATGTGGCTTTCAAACAGAACCAATATACCCCGATTTGGTGGCACCTACTCCCAGTTCATTATGCATATAACTGTAGATATGCCCAGTTAACATAACAGGAATATTTTATTAGCGCTTTGTTCTGAATGTCTGCTTTATGGTAAAAAAATTAAGTATTGTACCATACTGAATATTTTACATACCATACTGAGTTCATCTAAGTATAAATAACAAAGAAGAAACAGACTATCTCTCTCATACACACACATTTCCTGTGGGCATGATTACTGATTCTGCATGGAGATGTAGCTACATGAACTGTTGGGATGAGCACCTGAACTTCAAAATTTATCTCAACAAGACGATGAAGATATACCATTAATATAAAGCAGTACCACAATGCTGGTGCCTTCAGTGCATGCAGAGAACATGTTGCGGAGTGGCTCTTGATGGAGCAAGAACATAGTCTCTGTTTCTATCATGCTTAGATGGATCCAAGCAATTTTGTTCAAGTATCATATAATCTCTCACAAAACCATCCAACCCCTTGTGCATCTCCAGGCAATGAATGTTTAGTCGGGGAATGATGATGGTTGTGAGAAAAAATGTTTTCTGTTTTCTTTGTCTACCTATCATTTTAAAACATTTTTAAAAAAGCATTAATAGAAAATACACCCATTTTTGGTTATGTTTTGTTCTGTTCCTTCCTTCCTTCTTTCATTTTTTTTTATCACTTGCAGATACCAACTGAAATGGTTTTGGTGGCTGCTTCTTGGTAGCAGGCATTTTATTTTCCCATGTTGCTTCTTGGGACATTTTAGGAGAAAAAGTCAATCATATCAACAACAACAAAAATCACAGCTGCACTAGCAATTGCCATTTTGCTTTCTGCTCCACCCTGTATGCTATGGAAAGAAATAATGTCTGATCTTTTCTGAAATAATAATTTAGTGGCTGTCAGAAATTGGTTGTTGAAATACAGCTGCTGTTGGTAAAGAAAGCTCTGTCTCCTCACTCCTGAGTGAGTGACAGATGGGATAATGAAAAAGCATCCATCTGTCATCCATTGCTCATGTCCTCTGTTTAGTAACCAATGAGCTCAGTGCCTTTTCCCATTAAAATTTAATTTGTTAACAAACAAATACACATCCTAATGTAAACAATTTCAAACAAGAGGATTGGAACTTGAGGATGCTCAGGCTGCTGAATGGTCTTATATGAGGCAAGGTATTATTTAGTTGTGTTGGAGAATGCCCAGTATGTAAAGGTGATGACTTTGGAAGACAGGGTTTGAATCCCCACTTGGCCATGAAAACCCACTGGGTGAGTGACCTCAGGCAAGTCACACTTTCTCAGCCTCAGAGAATGGCCATGGCAAACCCCCTCTGAAGAAACATGCTGAGAAAACTCTGTGATAGGTTCACCATAAGTCAGAAATGACTTGAAGGTGCACCACACACACAGTACCTTGTAATACTGACATAAAAACCACAATGTGAGTTCACTATATATTGATTGCATCCACACTGCAGAGATAATCTGGCTTGACACCAATTTAACTGCCCTGGCTCAATGCAATGCAATTCTAGGATTTGTAGTTTTGTGAAACATTTAGCCTTCTCTGTTAGAGAGCTCTTGTGCCACAATAAGCAACAGTTCCCATAATCCCATAGTACTGAGCAATTGCAGTTAAAGTGGTGTCAAACCAGATTATCTCTGCAGTGTAGATGCAACCACTGACTGCTATCTATGGCCTTTATACCTTGAGTGCAGTTTTTAAAAAGAAAGAGATGCAAATAAAGATGCCCATTTACGCTAAAGAGTTATGATTCCACTGCAGCCATGATTCCCCTTTTAATTGACACAGTTCCATCCTATGGCATCCTGGGATTTGTAGTTTGGTGAGGAACTAGTGTTGTCTGATTGAGAATTCTAAATTTCCCTCCCTAAACTGCAAATCTCAGGAATCCATAGGACACAACCATAACAGTCAAAATGGAACAATAGTGCAATAATTCTGTTATTTCAATGAGCCCCTGGTGTCTAAACACTGTGGAATTAAATTGAATGTCCTAATAAGGAAACATATATTGAAGCAATGCAAATGATTCAATGGATCTATTTGAACTGGGATTAATAGTTGGGTTTAGGCCTATACATTTCAAAAGAATAAAAGGGGGGTTCAATAGGTATTCTGCTTTCCCTGATGAAACATGCTGCAGTACTTGGTGTAGGATGTTATCAGTATTTGCAGATATACTGGTGAGCCCTCCATGACTTTTGAGAAATTTTGGAATCTTTCTTGACAGCCTTTTAAAAATTTCCATCAAAATCATACAGAAGTTGCCTCTGAGCAGAGTGTTTGGTTTTCTCTCCAGTTATACCTATTGCGGACTTCCAGATGAGACAAATGTTTTGGGAGGTTGTGATATTGGTTTGCTGTAGTTACAAATATCCAAAGGACCATTTTCTGGAAATCTCTGGTATTGCCTGCTACATTTTATTCCCATCCTCAAGTGAAGTTTATTTTAAATCTGAGACATAAAGGAACATTATATTCCCTTTCTTCTTCTTCTTTTTGGAACAGTTATAATGTTATAGAACAGCAGTGAAATAGCACTTTTGAACTATGACTCTAATAATACATTTTCTAAAATTTTCAGAGAGGAGAAAATTTGCCTTTAAGTCATGAGATCACCCCAGCATACCATGACCCAGATTTTTTTAAAAAACAAAAACAACGTCAGCACCAACACTGAAGAGCCCTATTATAAATCCAGAAAATTGCTACAAACAGCCTCCAAAAGAAGGGAACAGAGGTGACAAGACCCATAACATTTGGCAAAACCTAAGGAGCTATATTGCAAGAATTCATTTTTGGGGGCCAATGGAGACAAGACCTTACTGCAGAGGTCGGCAAACTACGGCCTGTGGGCCGAACCCGGCCCATCAAGGCATTGTTACTGGCCCCTGGCCCTTCCTGCCGCCGCCGCCACCTTTCTCTCTTGTGCCCGTCTTCGGTCGCCATTTTGTGTTCCAAAATGGCGGTCGGAGACGCACGCAACCTTTCCCGCCATGGGGGAACACAAAATGGCGGCTGGGTTGTACGCGAGCCAGCGAGCATGTGGCCTCCTTCGCCCTCCTCCTCCGCTCCTTTCTCCACCCTCTGTGCGTGAATGTCCAGCCCCACATAAATAGAAGAGCGGGAAGGGAGCATGCGAGGGAGGAGAGCGAGAGCGAGCCAGACCCAGCCTCAGACACATGCTTCACTCATGCCACCCCTACACTTGTTTGTTTCATTTAAGGTAGCATTTTTAATTGTTGTTGATGATGATGATTGGGGTTTTCTTGGCATAATTTCTATTATTAATTGTTGTTGTGTTGATGCTGATTTGTTGCTGTTTTCTTGGGGTTTTTTGGGCAAAATTTCTTCAGAGAGGGTTTGCCATAGCCTTCCTCTGAGGCTGAGACAGTGTGACTTGGCCAAAGTGGGTATGTAGGAATTATTTTTATTATTTTTTAAATTTTTAATTAATTAATTAATTAATTTACTTACTTTGTCCCTCCAATACTCTGAGGGACAGCGACCCGGCCCCCAGATCAAAAAGTTTGCCTACCCCTGCTGAATACATACATATTCAATTTCCCTCTGTTATTGTTCTTAAACCATTGCACGTATCCACAAAGAGAAATGGTTTACATTTTAAGTAGCTAAAAATTAATTACAAATGCCAGCATACAAAATGCCAACATAAATACAAGAAGACAGCTTTTTTTAAAAAATAAGAAAGGACAGAGGAGAGCCATATAGGTTTCCTTGAGTTCTGTGAAAGAAAGGGATGATATACTTGTAACAAAGACACAAATAAATGCTTATACAATGAATAGTTTCCTGGTCAATAAATAAATCTTGTCAATTATTTCAAAGTTTCATAAACTGAAAATCTTGAAGAAACTCTGGACAGATCTTCCCCGAAGGGCACTGCTTTTCTGTTGCCTGAAATTTAGTGTCCTTTTATTAGCAATGTTAATCAGCATAATGACACATGGAAGCAAGTTCCTACAACTCATGGAAACATTTGGAACAATGTATTTGAATTAAGTAAATGACAATTGTTGATGATACTCTGTGGCTGGAATCCTTTAAGGCAATTACAGCATTGTAAAGGAGGTGTATGCAGTGGCATTACCGGGGAAGTCCGATGGTGTGGTCCATACTGGGTGCACCCCAGAAGGGGGTGACACCTGGTTGGGCCTTCTCCCCATGCCCCACACTCCCCTCGCATGATCCCCCCTGTGCTCCCCCAGGGAAAAAGATGAGACGGCACAGTGGGAGGGAGCCCCCATACCCAGAAACCTCACCCCTGGAAGCTGCACCCCTGGAAGCTGACACTTGATGCCAGGATGCCATTGGGTATATGTCCTCATAATTGTTTGGTAGTCACATTTACATTCATGGCGCAATTGTCGCAATTGCAAAAGCCTCCCAAACCCACCCTAAAATCCAAGGATCTGAATTGCAAGATGGAGATTTGAGCCACTAGAAAATGGGATGCTGAAGGACAATGTGTCCAAGTCTCTCCTGCCATGAGCCATGGTCCACTGAAGAATTGTACCAGGTCCCTGCAGGGGTCCATGCTTCTTTTCATCACACTGTGGCTCCCTGGTAGGAGTGGGCTGAACACCTCATCCTTCAGTGCCTCACTTGCCAGCACTGCAGAGCTCCATCCCTTGGTATGGCTACCTGGATTTTAAGATGGGTTTGGGCAGTTGGAGTAGGAGGCAGAGTGGAGCCATGACACTGCTCTAACCTGCACTGCAGAATTAATGCAATTTGACTGCCACTATAAATGTCATGGGTCCATCCTATGGAATTCTGGGATCTGCACTTTGTTGGGCACCAGAGCTCTCTGACAGAGACCAAATATCTCATGAAACTACAAATCCTAGAATTCCATAGAATTGAGCCATGTTAAACTGTATTATTTCTGCCATGCAGATTAGACCATTGTAGCTGATGAAGAATCTAAGCCTGATTTTTTAAATGTTTAATATTGCAAGCCTCAGAAGGAAGGCAAAGGCATTTGTCCTCTGAACAAATCCTGGCAAGAAAACTCTATGAAAGGTTCGTCTTAGGGTCACCATAGGCCAGAAATGATTTGAAGGTGCACAGTAACCACAACAACAGTCTACATAAAGTGACACTGATTATACCTTATTTTTTACATTCATTTTTGTATTTTTACTTTTTTATTCTATTATTTTAAAAATACTAAAAATCTTCAATAGTTTGATTCTCCATACATTGATTTAACTGTTCCCATTTAAGACCTTTACTGATAATGTGACTAACCTTTTCCAGAGTTTCTAGTATTCCACACTTCTATTTTTAAAAAGAATATTATAACCATAGGTTTTTTTGTGGGTTTTTTCGGGCTGTGTGGCCATGTTCTAGAAGAGTTTCTTTCTGACGTTTCGCCAGCATCTATGGCTAGCATCTTCAGAGAAAAAGCATTTTTTTCTCTGAAGATGCTAGCCATAGATGCTGGCGAAACGTCAGAAAGAAACTCTTCTAGAACATGGCCACACAGCCCGAAAAAACCCACAAAAAAAACCTATGGATGCCGGCCATGAAAGCCTACGACTTCACAATATTATAACCATAAGATGTCTCAAAGATGGGTGAATCATAGTATAAAATTCACTTACAGCTTACTACAGTGTTGTGCTAAGTCTGCAATAGCGGGCTGACAGTTTGTACCAGCTGTAAAGCAGCAAAAGTATCCCACCATTGAACATATAAATTGATAATTACATATTTCTCTCCTGAGTATATAAATAGGAGACAGATACCAATAATCAGAGCTAATGAAATGTTCTGCCTATGTATACTGTGGGCTTCTGGATGTCATTTATGGGATCTTCCAGAAGAGGATGCTGAGGAGCCATAATAAGAAACTTTCCCCAACTTTCCTTTTTTCTTCTTTTTTCTGCTTCCAGTTGCGCTGGAAACTTTGGAGCCCCTTCTCCCACTGGAGGAGATCCACTAAGGTTGAAACCAGCATATTTAGTTTCTTTTAAATCAATGCAATTCAAATTCTTTTTTTTATTTAATTGAATAAATTTTAATACTTAAAATTTACACACACATATATATATCACACTCCATATTCTCCTATGCATGATTCAATATAAATCTCAAATACATTCATAGATCTTAATTATGCATAAATTAACTTCTTCCATGAAGTGAAGAATGCAATTCAAATTCAAATTCAATTCAATTAGTTCCATTTATCACAATCTCATCTTAAGTGACAAGTATGACAATGTGGCATAGTGGTTTGAGTGTTGGACTGTGGCTCTGGAGACCAGGGTTTGATTCCCTGGGTGACTTTGGGCAAGTCACATGTTCTTGGTCTCAGGGGAAGGCAATGGCAAACCTCCTCTGAACAAACCTTCCCAAGAAAACCCCATGATAGGTTTGCCTTAGGGTCATCAAAAGTCAGAAACAGCTTGAAGGCGCACAGCAATAGCAGCAGCAGCAGCAGCAACTACACATGACACTTAAATCCACCAATGACACTACCTTTCCACACTGATAGGATTGCATGCTCCTGTGAGACAAGAGGCTATGCTGATGGTAGTAGTGCTGCTAGTTGGGTCTCCCATGTCGGAGAGGCTTTATGCTGAGGAGCCAGACTAAATGTGCCAAACTGCTACTGGGCAGCAGCAAGTAATGTGGAGATGTGGGTGTGACACTGGCAGACAATCTCTCTGAGGCAACAGCACTGGCACCATAGGTAACACTTGTTAGTACAGCATAGAAGGATGTCTTTTACCATTAAAAATCTGTAATGAGACAATCCAAAATGAAACAAGATAGTGCTAGAAGATGACAATCCAAGGTCAGAAGGGACTCAGCAAACTACTGGGGTACAGCAGAGGACAACTACAAGTAGCACTGTGGCTAATGACACAACTGGACACAAGCCAAAAGGGCATTCAGCTATTCATTTGTTCAGAGGTGAAAGGTAAGTCAAAAGCTGCACAAGACATATCATAGGAATATGGAATATGAGAAGAATGAATCAAGGAAAGCTAGACATTGTAGAGCAAGAAATGGGATGTATAAACATTGCAATAATTGGGGTAAGTGTGCTAAAGTGAATAGGAATTGAATGTTTTGAGTCAGATAATTACACAGTATTTTTCTCAGGAAATGAAAGTCTAAGAAGAAATGGGGTGGCATTAATGAGGAGAGATGTAGCAAAAGCAGTCAAGGGATATACACTTGACCCTCCACATTTGCTAGGGTTAGGGGCACAGGACCCCGTGAAAGTGGAAAAACCACAAATAACAAAAATGCTATGTTTTTACCTGAGAGAACACCTCTCTAGGAATCTCTAGGTTTTCCAGTGCAACTCGATGATCAATAACTGCCAGACATTGATGATAGAATTGCGCTGGAGGAGCTACAAATGCCTAGTGGAGTGTTCTCACTAGGAATCTCTAGGTTTTTCAGTGTGACTTTTGATCACAGAGTTGCACTGGAAGATCTAGATATTCCTAGACATACTAGTAAAATCTGTGAATAATCAAATCCACAAAAGTCAAAGCTGCAAATGGGGGGGGGGGGAAACAAGTGTAATGCAAAGTCTGACTGAATAATATCAATAAAACTTCAGGGAAAACACATCAATATAACCATGATCCCAAGTTTGTCCTCCAAATACAGAGCCTGAAGAAGAAATTTGTAAGGTTCAGTACTGGAGTTCAGGAAGAAATTGATCACACACTCCAACAAGACTTCTTGTTAATAATAGGCAACTGAAATGCAAATGTTGTAGGGTGTGCATTCTTCTCTGATAAAGTGTAGTAGACTTGTGCATGCAAGATCTCATCTTCCAACCACCTCCTCAACTCTAATGAAAGGATAATAATATAAAGCAATATGGAACATTACAAAATGATACCACTCTGTTCATGTGGTCTTGAGAGTGTGGAAAATCCAAAAATGCTCAGCATTAAAGGAGTTAAATGTGTCTGAGACAGTTCACCAGTGACAGGGTTAAATAGTGTTCAGTGCTCTAAACTCTAATCACATCTTAGACATCTATCCTAACTTTTTTGAGATAAGGATTAATATTCTAAAAGGGATCATTGCATCTTTTCTCTCTGCATCCTCTTTATTAATTCACAGAAGTCGAACTAGCTTTTCTCCTGCCCTTGCTTAGCCTAGCTTAGCACCCTTAAAGAGTTTCCATAATAAGCCTTTAATTCGTTTTCTATAGTCATTGATGTCATTGCTCCTTAATTGTAATAGCTATGTGCTGTACATACTCACTCTCTACTATGACAGTATTACAAACTTCTGCCACAGTTCCCTCATTGCTCATCAGAATGTGGCACAGAAGTACAATTTAAACACAAAAGGCTAATGCATGATATTCACAGTGCCCCCTGTCAAGAAACGGCATCATTAAGGTATACCATGATTATGATGCCTTTGTAACCAACAGCCTGTAGTATTAGATGCTAGCTTATTTCTCAAATACTTGTCTCCAACTTCATTGATACAATGCAAGGTAGATACTATAGTGTAACAGGAAGATTTAGGCTGCACATCCGCTGCAATAATTCAGTTAATCCACCACATTAACTCCCATGGCTCAATGCTATGGAATTCTGGGAACTGTAGTTTTGTGAGAAATTTAGCTTTCTTTGTCAAAGAGCTGTGGTGCCACAACAAACTGCAGATCCCAGAATTCCATAGCATTGGGGCATGGCAGTTAAAGTGGTGTCAAACTAGATTATTTCTGCAGTGCATATGTAGCCTTACTCTAGCACCCATTTTCTCAGCAAAATGTACACAAAAGATACAACTGCTTACAATGTTTATGTTCTGACTGAATGCAATGAATCCCCCCCCCCCATTTTTATGGAACAAAGATAACTTAACACAACATATTTTCTTACTCTCACACACTGACCAAGGTTAATTGCCTGTTCCACACATATCCAAATCTGCTTTCATGACATCTTCTAAAATTACTAGTGTGGTGACAACATGTTCATACAAAGGATAAAAGATTATGCTGTGCAGCCTGCCTTTTACCTGAATGACAAGAGTTTTTCAAATCAATCACGGTTGTTAAGCTGATTATAGTTTCCATTTGTAAATGCTAGAGTACTTGATGGCTCACAGCAGTTAAAGCTGGCAGGGAATCCTTCTTTGTCATTGTGCTTGGATTGCCTGCACTGCATATGATGGAGGCTTAATACAGAAAATTCTACAAACTGAACCAGGTAGACATTCACTAGGCACCACAAATAATGTACATATGAGCAACAAGAACAGTGTCATGTGTACATTGACTGTCCATTATATATATATAACTTTCCAAGTGCTGTTCAGCTGCAGATGCAGAACAGTGAATCTGAATGCCATACACATAGAGAAAATAGATGGAAACTAGACCAGAATAGCAACAGTGGTGGAGCGGGGAGTAATTTTCACCCTTGCACATCCCTGATAGACTGCATGACAACATGGTTGGCCAAAAATGCAAAAATATCTCTGCAGTGGTGGCTGGTGGGTTCCATGTCAGTGAGGCATTGAATCAACTCCTGGCTTTGGATAACTTTAAGGGAGTTGTCCAAGGTGCTGAACGTATTTGGAGGATAGGGTTTAGCACCTTGGCCAATTCCTTTAGCACTTGTATTAAAATACCACGGTACATCTGGGTTTTTCAAGTTGATTTCTAGCCACATGGGAAGTTTTGTGGGTTGCAGAATGTTTTGGCCTAGCTGGGGAGGGGGGGTTCCATTTATACTTTGCTTCACTTAGAAAATGGCACTGAATCCATTTCAGTTCCTTAGATGTCCAAAAGTATTTATATTACCTTGATGCAATGCAATGTAAGCACTGGGATACGGTTGTGAGCGCCATTTGAGTGCCATTCATGCTATTTTTGAGCGGCAGTACTTATGCCATGTATTGAGTCAAACAAAAAGAATGTCATCCCCCCCCCCCCCATGAAATGGACCTATCTTGCAGAAAAGTAAAAGAGAAGATGAAGGGAAAATCTAAATACAACAAGATCAACCCAAGTTCTTTAATCACGCTGGAAAATGGATCACGGAAAATCTTTCTCCCCAAACTAAGGACCGTAGAGGTCTAAAAAAAGATGAGTTTCCAGAACTTTCCATTCTGCCATGTATGGCTTGAAGTGATTTCAGACAGTTATTTCCTGCAGCTTGTGCAAATTCCCCTGTCTGCAGTTCAAGGCTAATTCAAATGTTCAAAGGAGACTTCCATATTATTGTATTTTGTCACCTGTTTAGCTTGATTTGTCTCCTGCTAAAGTGTTGGAAGCTATTATGAAGTAAAGTCTTCTGTGCGCATTTTGACTCTTAGACATAAAAATACCCTGAATCCCTCTGAAACATTTCCTAGGAAAGAAATGAGCCTCTAGTTGGTGATGGCTGCTGGACAATATTTTGAATTATACATTTTCCCAATGCATCTATCTTTAAAAAGGTATTTGTCTATTTGACTGAACATAGTCTATCATTCCCCTGTGGAAAATACATATAAGAAAAAGTTGAAGGGAACAGTGAAATAATAGTTGGGGGAAATTTTGTTTGAAAATGTAATTTTTTTTATGGACACTGATCAGTTGCCTTGTTTGTAGCTCTCTCTTTCTCTCTGGATTCTTTGCGTCTCAGAATAGACTTGTTTACTTAGGCTGCATCCACACTGCAGAAATAATCCAGTCTGAGACTGCTTTAACTGCCCTGGCTCGATGCTAGGGAATTCTGGGAACTGTAGTTTAGTGAGTAATTTAGCTTTCTCTGTTGGAGAGCTCTGGTGCCATAATAAACTACAGTTCCCAGGATTCCCTAGCACTGAGCCAGGGCAGTTAAAGGATTATTTCTAAAGTGTGTTTTGGACCTTACTGGTTTCAGTTATTCTTCTCTGGAAATACATGCATATTCAAAACTTTAGATTCTGCTACCAGAATTTGATAGGGAAATAAATCTGTTGATATTTATTTAAATAAAAAAAATTATTTCAATCATGCGTTTTAGATGAAAAGGTCTCAGAGTATAAGGTAAACATGTGTGTGTGTCCCTACACACTATACATTAAAAGATACCATAAATCAATAGCAAAATAAGTGGGGAAAGTAAGTAAAGGAGAAATATGAGCAAGGGAAAATGAAAACAGACTTAGGAGCTTGCTCCAGCTGTTCTCTCCCCAGAGGAATAGCTACCTGTATCTTGATATGATTTTAATGTGATTTTACTATTGTACTTTGATTTTATTAAATCTAGTTGCTGGATATTTTTATCTCAATAGTCAGGATTTAAACAAGTATATGAAATAATACTTCATCCTTAAAAAAGAATAGATAAATAAGATCTTCATTGGGTCCTGAAAAGACTTCAGCCAAATCATGGAAGCTTCTCTGTGGAGAATGTAGCAGCACTGGAAAGCCACTGCCATACTGGATCCCCATTCAGGTCACTTTGAAAACAGTCTTTAAAGTAGTCTGTTATCAAGTTGCTTTAAAACTTGAACATGCAAACAGGAGTCTGGTCAATTGTTATAAGGCTAGTGGAAGGTGTTTCATCTGGTTGTGGTGAGCAACTGAGCTTTATGGTTTGTACAAATGGTAGTTTCCACTTTGTCTTCAGGGAATTGTGTAGGGTATGCTGTGTATGGGTCTTTATTTGGAAGAATGTTTCAAAGGCCCTACAGTGCATCTGTAGAAAAGGCAGCAGAAAAGTGATAAAATATTTTGTGGGGGAGGCACTGGTGTCACTAGGGTTGGCATCACCCGATGCGGGAACTCATGGTGTCACCCCTCTATTGACAGCCTTCGATACCATACCATACAGAATCCTTTGTAATGTTTTTGGTACTAATGTTCCTCATCAATTGTTATTCCCATATATATCACAGAATGTAATGTCAATAGCTGTGACATACACAACTAGCCAAATTAAAATGATACCTTTAAATTACAATATCATACACACAGCCTAAATGTATTTGCATGTACATAGTTTCATATGGTTAAAGTGAAAGTTTGGTAAGATGTGATGTCTTTTAAAGAAAATTTAAAAATATTTAAAAAATAATTTTTAAAAAGCCCTGTGGATTCTCTTTTCTCCTTCCACTAACCTTTACTCCACTCACATCATCTCTTCCACTGAACCATAACAATAGGTTTACCTTCATTTTCTTGTTTCTAACTCCATACTTAAAAAGCTGTTTATTTTGACTTTCTGCCTATCTTAAAATGAATAACAGTCCAGTCCTGCACACATTTATTCAGACATAAATCTTTTCTTTTAAATTTTATTATTAAAAAAACATTGATTACATAAAATTATTCAACAATTCTTAAATCAACAATTGTGTATTATATATATATACATGTATACATAAAGTAAAAAGAAAAAAAGAAAAAAAGGAAAGGAAGAAAAACAAAACAAAAACAATACAAAAACCAGAAAAAACAAAAAACAAAGAAAAACAAAACAAACAATTATAGACATAAAGTATACAAACATACATACATACATATAATTCGTATATACATTTAAAACACTTCCTTCACCAGACCTTCCTTGTGCTTTGCCCTTTTTTCCCCCTAACTTCTATTACAATATATTTCTTCATCTCACACCATACATGATTTAACTTAAAAACACTATATCTTATCTCGACTTAATTATTATACAAGATCAATTAGTTTATATTTATCATTTTACAGCATATCTGTTGTGCTTTTCTATATATCATTTTTTTTTCTATAACCAACCTATTGTAGTAACTAATTCCCTATTTTTTTCCCAATAGTCCACCACCGGTTTCCAGGTTTTCTTAAAGGTCTCTTCATTTTCTCCTTTCATTAAATTTGTCAGTTTATCCATCTATTATATCCATGACTTTCATCATCCATTTCTGTGTAGACGGTATTTCCTTTTGTTTCCACATAGAAGCATATGTTATTCTGGCTGCAGTAATAAGATTAAACAACAATTTACCAAATTTTTTTTCCAGGTCAGAATCCTTTACCATATTTAATAAGAACGTCTGTGGATTATTTTCCAAAGTAGTTCCCATGATTTCGGATATTACCTTTATTATATTTCCCCAATATTCTCTGTGGATTCTCTTTTCTCCTTCCACTAACCTTTACTCCACTCACATCATCTCTTCCACTGAACCATAACAATAGGTTTACCTTCATTTTGTTGTTTCTAACTCCATACTTAAAAAGCTGTTTATTTTGACTTTCTGCTTATCTTAAAATGAATAACAGTCCAGTCCTGCACACATTTATTCAGACATAAATCTTATTGATTGTAATAGGACTTATTGCTAGGCATGTCTAGAGCTGCAGTCTACTTTGTTGCTGTTAATTATTGTCAAATCAACTTTGACTTATGGCAATCCTATGAATGACAGACCTCCAAGAGCCCCAGTTATCAATTGCTCTGCTCGGCTCTTGCAAACTCAGGGCCATGGCTTCCTTAATTGAGTCTATTCACCTACTTACCTACATACCTGAGCCTGTTTATCTTAACCTACTTACCTGAGCCAGTGTGGTTAGTGGTTTGAATGTTGAACTATGACACTGGAGATCAAAGTTTGAATCTCTGCTCAGCCATGGAAACCAAGTGAGTGACCCAAGATGAGTCATACTTTCTCAGCCTCAATGGGAGACAAAGACAACCGCCCTCTGAACAAATCTTGCCAAGAAAACCCCATGATAGGGTTACGTTAGGGTCACCATAAGTCGGAAATGACTTGAAGGCACACAACAACAACTTTGTTGTTAGTTGCCCTCAAGTCAGTTCTGACTGCATGGCAACCCTGTGGATGAGACATCTCCAAGAATCCCTACCTTCCACTGCCTTGCACAGATCCTACAGGCCCTTACCCATAATCTTCTTGATTGAGTGTATCTATCTGGTTTGTGGTCTTCTCTTTCTTCTACCTTCTACTTTCCCTAGCATTATTGTTTTTTCTAGTAATCCATGCCGTCTCATTATGTGACCAAAGTACTATAGTCTCAACTTGATCATCGTTGCTTCCAAGGAGAGCCTTGGTCTGATCTGTTCAAGAACCCATTTGTTTGTCTTCTTGGCTGTCCATGATATCCTAAGTACTCTTCTCCAGCACCACATTTCAGATTAGTTGATTTTCTCTCCGTCTGCTTCCTTCACTGTCCAGCTCTCGCATCCGTATATGGCAAGGGTAGGCAACCTTTCCCCTTTAAGGGCTGAGGGACTTCAGTTCCCAGAAGCCTCAGCCATGTTGGCTAATAATCCCATGTTGCCCAATAGCTCCTGGGATTCTGGACGCTGAAGTCCCTCGGCCCTTAAAGGGGAAAGGTTGCCTACCCCTGGTATATGGTAATTGGGAATACCATGGTCTGAAATCTGAATGATTCTGACTTTAGTGCTCAGTTGTATGTCTTTGCTCTCCAGTCTCTTTTCCAGTTCTTTCATAGCTACCCTTCCCATTTCTAGTCTTCTTCTTATTTCTTGACTGCAGTCTCCATTCTGGTCAATGTTTGATCCTAGATATGGGAATTTTTTAACTATTTCAATTTCCTCATTGTCTAGATTGAATTTGTGTGTTCTGTCTGTGGTTATTATTTTTGTTTTCTTTATGTTCAGCATCAGACCAGACTTTGCACTTTCATCTTTGACCTTTCTTATTAACTGTTCCAATTCCTGAACATCTTCTGCTAATATTATAGTGTCATCCGCATATCTTAGGTTGTTAATAATAATAATAATAATACTTTTTATTTATAGCCCACCTCTCTGCCCAACAATCGAGGCGGGTTACAACAATTAAAAACAGAACAATGTAAAAACAACCCCAACCCTAATCCCACCTCCCAGCCCCTTAAAACAGTATTAAACAAGAAAAGGAATTAAAACAATTAACAAAAACAGTACAATCTAGTACAAATATTGCACACGATAGGCCAGATTAGTTAGGTGACAGACAAAATTCGTCTCCCAGGGCAGATATTCCGGGGGATGTTATTCAGGGAAGGTCTGCCGGAAGAGATCTGTCTTTACCGCCTTCTTGAAGGCGGCTAGCGTGGAAATGAGACGGATCTCGTCCGGCAGGCCATTCCATAGCCTGGGGGCGGTAGCGGAAAAGGCCCTCTGGGAGGTCTGGGACAGCCTGGTCTTTATTGGCTGTAGCAGGTTCCTCCCAGAGGACCGAAGGGCATGGGGGGGATCATATGGGGAGAGGAGGTCTCTAAGATAAGATGGACCCAAGCCATATAGGGCTTTAAAGGTTAAAACCAACACCTTGTACTGAGCCCGGAAACTAATTGGCAGCCAGTGGAGGGATTTAAGCACAGGTGTAATGTGCTCCCTCCTCGATGTCCCAGTAATTTGTCTGGCTGCCATATTATGCACTAGTTGGAGTTTCCGGGTTAGGCACAAGGGTAGCGCCATGTAGAGCGCGTTGCAGAAATCCAGACACGATGTTACCAGTGCATGTACCACAGTTTCCAAGTCCCTCAGGTCCAGATAAGGGCGCAGTTGGCATATCAGCCGAAGCTGGTAACAAGCACTCCTGACCGCCGCATTCACCTGACAAGTCATGTGAAGCGACGAATCAAGGAGCACCCCCAAGCTGCGAACACAGTCCTTAGAGGAGAGTGTGACTCCATCCAGGACTGGAGACTGTATTCCCAGATCTGGTTTCGGGCCTGTCACAGTAAGTACCTCCGTTTTGTCTGGATTCAACCTCAATCTGTTTTTCCTCATCCAATCCATTACCGCTCTTAGACAGTCATTAAGAGGTGAGACACCATCTGAAGTCTGAGTCGATGATCTGGTCATGGAGAAATATATCTGGGTGTCATCAGCGTACTGAAGACACCGCGCTCCATGCCTCTGAATGATCTCCCCCAGCGGTTTCATATAAATATTGAATAGCATCGGGGACAGGATGGCACCCTGTGGGACGCTACAATTAAGCTCAATTTTAGATGAGCAACTGTCCCCGAGC
>CM034708.1:122482390-122502462 GCA_020142125.1 Phrynosoma platyrhinos
TGAGCTGCGGATCTGAATCGGTTCCCTGTGGCACAGTCAGCCCTGTGACACAGGGAACCGATTCAGATCTGCAGCTCGTTCACACTAGCGTTCAATCGATGAACTGATTCACTGATGAATGTGAATGCAAGGTGGATTAAATTGAAATGGGTAAGGTTCAATTGCTTCTCGAATAGTGTGAACATTTATTCAGCGCTAAATTGCTTCATCAATTCGACTCAAAAAACGGTGTATTCTGTAGTGGGAATGAGGCCCTGGTTTCATTCCAGCACCAAGTGAAACATGGCTTTTTACTAAAACTTTTGGGAACTAACTTATTTTCTAAAAATCTACATAGTTAAAATTGTTTTAAACTGTTTAAAATGGTTTTTAAACTGTCTTGTTTTACTATGTTGAATTATATGTTTTTAGTCTCTGTAAACTATCTTTTAGGGCTTAGCAGTTAAGGTGCCGACTCTGACAACTGCAAGGTCAGCAGATGGGCAATTCGAGACCTAAGCACTGTGTGATGGAGTGAGCTCCAATCACTAGTCCCAGCTTCTGCCAATGTAGCAGTTTGAAAGTATGTAAAAGTGCAAGTAGAAAAAAAGGTGTCACTTTGGTGGGAAGGTAACAATGTTCCATGTGCCTCAGTGTTTAGTCATGCTGGCCACATGATCAAGGAGCTATCTTTGACAATGCTGGCTCCCTTGATTTAGTAATGGAGACAGTCGGACACAACTAGACAATCTTATCAAAGGGGAAACCTATCTTTCATAGTTTCAAATTAGTTTATATACCTAACCTATCTTTTATAGTTTCAAATTAGTCAAATTGTTTTAAATTGTGAGACTTCAAGTTGTTTCTGACTAATGGTGATCCAAAGGTGAACCTATCACGGTTTTATTTTGGCAAGATTTATCCAGAAGGGGTTTGCCATTGCCTTCCTCTGAGGCTGAGAGCATGTGACTTGCCTAAGTGGGTTCCATGGTCAAGGGGGGATTCAAACTCTGGTTTCTATAGTCAAGTCCAGCACTCAAACCACTACTCCATGCTGGCTCTCAGAATATAGGGCTGAATATGCTAATTGTTGTGCTGGTGTGTGTGTGTGTGCATTTTTATTGATATATGTTTTAACCTGGTTTCAATTATTTCTGAATGTTTAATTGTGTTTTAACTTTTGTATTTTTTGAATTTTTAACAATTTTTACTAATTGTAAGCCACTTTGAGTCTCAATTATTATTAATACTATAAATAATCAAGGAAACTATATGGAAACATGAACTATGTTTAAAGAAACATTTGCTTCTAGTTTCTATCTGTCGCAAACAGGTAGTTTCAGGGAAGATCTCTTCTGCTTGAATATCTACAGAAAGAATAAACATATTGTGAGAGAAAAACAGTGTTATGGAAACATGTTTTTCTTTATTAGGTAGATATGCACTAACTACACAACCCTGGCACTTTTGGAAACACGGAGCCATTTGTGTGTGCCTTGGATGCATTTGCTTCGCAATGAGAAAAGACTAGCATGTCAGTTTGCTTTCAGCTCCTGCTACATTCAAGAACAATCGATTTGTTCTTTTCCCACTGTGAGATGCTCTTCATGAAATCAAAGCTTTGCCCATTCTAGTTCATTAAAGTATTAGATATAAGTGGGTTAAAAAAAGAAAAGAAACACACACACAACAGCATCAATGTTCTGTCCAGGCCAAATAAATTTTGATCTAGTCAAATGAAGTAAAGATGTGGGCAGGTATGCCAAAGCAAGAACTTGACTTAAAGATTTGGGCTCTTGGGTAGTTGCTTGGCAACAGAATACAAGCACTATTCCGTGTGGCTACAGCTCACAGCCTGTGCATTGGAACAAAAGACACAGAACGGCAAACACGTGAAGTGTATAGGAGGGTGAACAGAAGTCAGAAGGCTGCAGAATTAATTGGTTGTGATGAACCTTTTGTTAATCTATGCTTTGTGTGATGCGGAAGACTGGAACTAGGTGTTCTAGAAATATAAACCCAACCCCCACCTGGAAAAAAGATAATAATCATGATTAACGTAGATTGGGTTCTAATATGACAGCTAAAAAATCAAATTGCCAGTCATTGCTATGTTGTACGACCAGTGAAAAGTGACAAACTTGTCTAAACAGCCATCTACAGCCCCCTTTGATAGTTCACATTAACTATCATAAGATGCCACAACTCAAGCAGCGAATACTGAAAGTTATGCAGAATACACTCGCCCCTCTGTTTTCACGGATTTGAAGTCCATGGTCTTGATTCTTCATGGAGGGGCAATCTCCATTGGCTAAAATGGTGTGCACACAGGGGGTGTGCCACCATTCAAGCCAATGGGGCTTGAATACTGGTGAGTTCTCATTTTTGCAGGGTGAGTGGGTCTGGAACAGATCCCCCACAAAAATGGAGGAGTAAGTGTATATCCACACTGGAAAGTTATAGCAATTTGATCCCACTTTAACTGCCTTGGTTTCTGTGGAATTGTGGATTTTGTAGTTTGGTGAGGGACTTAAAGACTTCTACTTTACTTCGCTGACTACAGTACTAGAATTATCTATAAGAGAATTCTAAGTTCCTCCCCAAACTACAAATCTCAGCCTTCCATACAGTGGGGCCATGGCAGTTAAAGCCAGACCAATCTGCAATAGCTGTACAGTGTGGACGTACCTGTTGCCAAAATAGGGCTACTGAGAAACAAGAAGAAATTAACAACATCCTTGAGGGACATTCAAGGTTCAGAAAAGTACACACACACACTTAAACTGGAAGGATAACACTGGCCCTAAGCAGACGACTAAAAAAGTCGTCTTCCAGGCAGGGAAGAGGAGGGGCAGCCGCACGAGCGGCGCCCCTTCCTCTCCCCGAGGTCGCCCCCAGAAGCGCCGGCCGTTTGAGTCAGGGCGCACTTTCCCTGAAATCTAAAAGGAGCACCAATTTGGTGCTCCTTTTAGATTCGCCGCGGGGTGCTGCGGTGCGGAGCCTCCGCTCCACCGGCGCCCTGACCCGCGGCGACTGGGAAGCAGTCGTCTGCTTCCCCCCACTGTCACCTAAACAGTGCAATGAAGGTGGCACATACTCAATAGTCACACCCTGTTGAGGGTCAGCTGAGATGAGGAAAGGAAAAGAAGGAGAAAATGCAATGAGTTTCTTAGTGGGACTGGCTCCCTGGAACCTAGAATAGGAGAACTGCTGTTAGGAGGAGAGCCATGTTGGTTGAGAGATTCTGAGAGTTATAATCCAAACAAGTGACTTTTTCAAGCTCTAGTCTTGGGCTGCAGGGGTCACACAAAACCTTATTGGGTGAATCAAGAGTAAAATGTACAGGAAATTTAGGGTAAATGACATACTATACATTGTTAATGGGGGTTCGGAAATAGTCAGTATGCAAATTTGGGAAAGTTACGTTTGGACCATAACCCACAGTATTCTCCGTGCTGGTTGTGTGATTCTGGAGGCTGTTGTCCCCAAAGTAATTTTTTGAAGATCAGGAAGACACACTGCAGCATTCTGTCCCATGTACGATTTAAAGATAACCTTACAGTAGCAATTTTGTAAGAGAAGTGGACAAGTGAACTGGTTCAGTGGTTCATTATAAGAAACCGGTGTGAAGTTTATGGAAGCCCATATCACCCTTAATACAAACAAATCCTGTGTGTTTGGCTTGTAATGAATTAGATAAGTGAGTGTGTGAGAAGTAAAAAGAAGCTGGTGAAGTAGGGATATTCATATATGGTATCCAATACATGTACAATCTGTGTGTGCACACAGTTATTCACATGCGACACTGAACAAGCATGCAGTCTGTGTACATTGTATATCAGTTGTGCATTCATGTCTTTGTAGTGATTTCTGGGAAACAGTCCAGTAACCTTTTATCAACTGAGGGACATTATTTCACATGGAATAATATACAACAAAAATATTGCAACCTTGCCATTGCTGTTGTATCTAAGCTTCTTGATTTACAAATGTTAGATATAGGAATGTTTGGATCCTGAGTAAATTGATTTTTCATATATGCTCATTATACAGTTGCTGCTAGAGCTAATCTCCACAGAAGTATGCCCTAGTGTACTTAATAGGCTTGCAGAGTTACTAATTTTCTCTTAAACATTATAAACATAATTAGTTCACTTGTGTATAGGTGTTTTTTTTTTAAAAAAACAATCTACCCAATAAAAGCATTACTATCAAACTTTAGGAATAGAATAAAAATATTATCAAAAGTAGAAAGAAAACTGCTGACCTGAATGTATTTGTTAGAAAAAAGAAAGAAGGGAGGAAGAAGTCTGAGCTATTCAGAAAATTATACGATGCAATCTTTTTTTGTTAAAAAAGAATGAAAACAGAAGGCGCTGGACTTCAATATCAGTCCAAATGAATCCTTAGGGTTTCTCATCTGAGATCTGCCAGTTACTACATAGCCCTGGGCTTGAATGCATCTATAGGTGTCAGCTTGTCAGACTCTGGCCTAAAAACTGCTGCTGGGATGAATGTTGTGTTAAGAGTACTGATTCTACTTCTATATCGTTTTCTCTCATTGGTGTTTTGTATTTATTCACTTTTTCTATGGGTCCCCCAAATCTCTTTCCTATCTCAAATCTTCCATTTCTTCTCAGAATCACCTTATACAATACATCCTTTCTGGAATCTTTCATGCCAGCTCTAAAAGTGATTGTGTTTCATGCATGCAGAGGGGGCACAGTGATTTAAACTAGAGTGAGACAGTGCCAAAGCAGAAAAAAAAAATGCCCATCCTGTTACTATGGGTCTGGTGCTTACTCTGCGAGGACCATAGGCCACTAATAGTTAGCATCTCTCCATCCTTCCCTATACGGGTCCTAGTCCAAGTAGCAGCACTCTGCTGTGCAGAATGCTTTCACAAACAATTTACTGTCAGCAGCAGCTCTGAATCCCATTTTGGGAGAAAGGCGGAATACAAATAACAAAATATAATATTTCAGAACAACCCTAAGCTTGTGTGAGGTAATTCTGCCATTAAATTTTAACTGGGCAGGAAAACCTTTGGCCATGAAACTCACTGGATGACCTTGGGCAAGTTACATACTCTTGACCTCAGGAGAAGGCAATGGCAGAGCTCCTCTGAACAAATATTGCTAAGCAATACTTATCTTGTGAGCTGCCTAGGGTCCCTTTTGGGGAGAAAGGTGGCATAAAAATGATATAAATAAATAAATAAATAAATAAGCAAACCCCATGATAGATATCCTTAAGTTGCCATGAGTCGGAAACAACTTGAAGGCATACCATGGTAATAACAACAACATGATCTTGGAACTGCTGCTCAGAACTTCACCAAAACAGTGCCTTCTATGGAGCTTATTTTGCCACTGAATCCGCTGCCATGTCCAGCCTGGGTCCAGCCCTGTTCCCAGCAGCACTCTGGCGGCAATTTTTTTAAGTAGGAAAACTCCTGGTTTTGAAAAGAGGCACGCTGAGTGCCCTGGGGCCCAGGCTCAAGCCAGGCTGGACCCGGGCAGCAGATTTGGCAGCAAAATCCCTACGATAGTATCCAGATGCCACCTGAATTAAAATTGAATTTGGTAGAGGTAAGATGTTTTATTTTAGCAATGCGATAAACTCCTAAGACAATCCTGAATAAGTTACAACAGTTATTTTCACCAAAATTTATCAGAAATATATAATATGCTTATCAGAAAATTAGAGTATAAATATGGTGTTTTTCTGCCATTTTTAATCTTGTTTTATCTGTGGCAGTTTTTAATAACATTGGTTAGAAAACTGGCACAGTTGTAGACATCATCCTATAGTTTATGGATGCAAATCAGAGATGGAAAACTTCCAGAAATTTGGAAACCAGTGAAAAACCTGTTTCCCCCCTCTTTCTTTTGAAATTTTTTTTGGGGGAAGATTGAAAAAAGTGAAATATTAATGTACTTCACAAATTGAGAGTCACTTTATTACTTTAGGAACATACATTGCGTTGTGTGTAGCTGATTGGCATAACAGTATCATACACAGTATGATGAAAGTGCAGATTGGTAGGAAAATAATTTACTTTTTCATATTTTATTCTTTCTATTGAGCTGCCACAGCCTGAACTGTAAGGACTCTCTTTCAATTTGTCAATTTATGAAAATCAAGTAAAAACAAGCAAATAAACAAAAAACTCAGTAACAACAGAAGAAACAATAAACATTAGTAAAATCTTATGAAAATTATTTTGCCTCCTCTGGTGCTTCACAGTATGAAGCAGATATAAAGCACTAATTCCCATAAAAAGAACTGAGAATAAATCAGGACTAGGAATTACAAGGATCTGATAACTGTACATCAATGCTTCTAAGGCTGCTGTGGAGGTACAGCATTTCCCCCCTAATGGGAACTGGGAACGAATACTATTTTTGAGTCTATTGTCTACAATTCTTTCTTTGCTGGAAATTCACTAGCAGCTGATGACTCATGAACCAGTGCAAGTCTACAAAGCACCACTTTCAGGAGCACTATAGAGAGCTAGTGTGGTGTAGTGATTTCAGGGTTGGACTATGACTCTGGAGAGCAGGGTTAGAATCCATAAGCATTGGCCATGGAGCCCATTGGGTGACCTTGGGCAAGTCATACACTCTCAGTCTCAGAGGATGGCAATGACAAACCTCCTCTGACCAAATCATGCCCAGAAAACCCCATGATAGGTTTGCCTAGGGTCACCATAAGTCAGAAACAACTTGAAGGCACATGACAACAACAAATAATACATAGATCTTGTCTTCATGGGCCAGACAAAATGTCCTCCCCCTGTTCCCACAGCGAGAAGTATTGACAACACAGGGTGCAATCCCCTATTCTAGTGCAAACAGTTCTCTGAAGATGCCAGCCACAAATGCTGGCGAAATGTCAGAAAGAAACTCTTCTAGAACATGGCCACACAGCCCAAAACCCCCACAAAATATTATGGATGCCGGCCATGAAAGCCTTCGACGTCACAGTCTAGACAATGTCCAACAAGTTCAGCACTGAACCCAGGGTATGACTCCCTTAAAACAGTTTTTAAAACCTCGCTGTTTGTTCCAGATCTTCCCAGAAGATCCAGAGCCCTTTGTTGGGATGCCAGGGAGTGTTTACAACTCACCCCATTGTGCCACCTGGCACAGCCACTGCAGTGGTGACTAGCTCACTTTGAGGTCAGAATGAGGCACCCAGCTATGTGATCAATGCTGGGCACCTCACCCTGACCTCAGAGGGAATGACTTGCCATGGCTGTGTCCATGCCAGGTGGCTCGGTGGGACATGTGTTTGAACAGCCACCCAATATTTCAACAGAGGGCCCCAGGTAACAGCCACCCAATGTTGCAACAGAGGGCCCCAGGTAACGGGGGAACATCAGGGCATCTCTGGGGCCAGAATACATCAGGCTGCTCCCAGAGTATTCTGGCCAGTGAGGACACCACGACCATAGTCTTGCATAAATGTCTACCTGCAACATAGTTTTTTGAAGTAATGTGGGAAGGATAAATATATGGACATGTAAACATTTTATTCAATATTCTAAAAGAAAATATGCCGTACTTCCCTTCCTCCTAGATTTCCCCCTGAATAATTCTGGTTCTCATCTGAGCCTTCACAGCTCTAATGCCAGTCTCAGGTTAATAGGTTAATAGCTCAGCAGATGTCATTTTTATGAAATGTGAGGCTTATATTGACAGGACGTCTGCAGTGTATATGTGTATGTGTATGTGCGAGAGAGAGAGAAAGAGAGAAAGAATAAGAATGGGAGAGAGAAAGAATTAGTAGCCTTCACTTGCAATTTCTATTACCATATTATCAACCTGTGGCATTTTCACTGTTGTTATGGAACAAGAGAACCTCAAGGACTGGCATAGAATTCTCACTTGAGAGACTTAAAAAGCCAAACTGTTTCCCCTTCATGCGCAAACAGTACGCTCTAAGAGATCACAGTGTTGCTATGGTGGATTGATTTGGCTTAATTCCTGATACCACTTGGAGGGGGGGGGGGACACACAGGTTTTCTGTACCTTTCAGTGACAGGGTGCTATGATGGAGTGCAACAGCAATACATTCCAGTTAATATGGCTAAAATGTTAATGTGAAGTTCTCTAATCTAATTTAATCCTTTAGTCATTGGAGAAAGGATATGTATAACATTTCAATTACCTAGTTTTATTTAAAAAAAGTATGCAGGAATGGAAAGTGATAAAATATGCGTAGGGGCAAGGTGCATGTCTCCACTCTGGCTGATAAAGTCAATCTTTATTTCAGGAGGTGAATTTATGTTTCATAGCTAACTCTCTAATTATAATGATATCCTTTTACATTGATCATAGTACAATTTTCTCTCATTTAAATCATAAATACCTCCACTGAGTTCTTAAAATGCCCACAAAATCATATTCTGTGAACCATACTCAAATATTTATTTATTCATTTATGAAACCTATATAATGAACTTTTGGAAATGGCTTCAGTTTTGTAACCTTAGGCCAAAGTCCTCTTCCATCAAAATGTGACACATATTGACCAGACCTCTCATGTGTCAGTCTAGTCTTCAGTCCTGAGGGGAAAATCTCTGCTCTTGCTAGTATAGGTCATACAAAATGGTCTTTCACATGCATAAATCATAATAATCCTCAACTGGATCCTATTCATTTTTGTTGAACTACATACCATTAAATACATTAAGTATTATTTTATCGCAATTAACAAATGAGAGTTGCTGTGTATTTCCATGAAAGTAAAGTTACATTCCATCTCCTCAGTGTAGGATATCAGAAGATAATTTGTTTACTTGATGTTATCTTGTGATCTTATCTGATATGGATAATTAAGAATTAAGTCCATTAACTTAGATGTTTGACCCAAACACTAAGCCTACCCCTAGGAACAAGGGATTGTTTGTTAAGGAAAAGTCTGATGAATGCATGTAGAGTACTGTCCCTGCAATTTCAAGTTCTGCTCACATAAGGAACAGGACAAAAGTAGAAGACATATAACTATGGTTTCTGTGAGCCACATTCACCACCTTAAAAAAAAAAATACATCTTCTAACCATTCTTAAAATGTTAGACCTTTCTGCCCCCTAAATGGAAGTAGCAAATGGCAATCAGAGAAGTTCCTTCAAAAATGTGTAATATGGTTTGGGTTGGGATCAAGCAGTGACCTCTGAGCTGAGAATAAGAGTAAATGAAATACATCTATTTTCATCTTTGAAAGGGATGAAACTACACTTCAGTTAGCACCTGGGAAGCATATTGCATCACCAATGGGCATGCTATGGAAGTAGGAAATTTCTTCCTTTTAGAGCTCTATTTCTGTACTTACATTTTTATGACAAAGATTTTTCTACGTTGCATTGTGGTTAAATGCCAATATTGCAGCCACAACATTTTGAGTTTGATCCCAGGGCTCCAGGTTGACTTAGCTTTCCATCCTTTTATAAACCAGTAAAATGAGTATCCAGCTTGTTGGGTGCAATTGGCTAATACATTGTAAACCACTTAGAGAGTGCTTGGGTAACTATGAAACAGTATAGAAATGTAAAGTGCTAAGTGCTATAAATCCAGGGAGTGCACATTCCCACTTACTGGAGGTCTGTCTTTGCACCCTGCACGGCACAGTGAAATCAGGAAGGATCAGGCTTATCTTTGTATCCAGTAGTGTCCCATTTCTGGTGGCAGTGTAGCTTTTTGCAGCATCCCAGCTTCCCATCCCAGCAGCCAATCTGGGACAGCTAAGTGGATAAGTTTCCAGTGGTGGGCCAGGAACTGTAAGGACCAGAACTCTTATGATTACTCCACAGTTGTGAGAATGGACAGAGGTGTGAGTTTTCACTATATTTCAAAGGGGGATGGTAATTCTTTAAAACATGTAGTCTGGTTTATTAGAGTAACAGGATGTGAAAAGATGGTTAACAACTGAATTGAAAAAACAGCCAGTGTCTTAGTATTGTGAAGAGTTGTTAGTCTCTTGCTGCACCACTTTTTTTATTCTCTGTTGCTTTGTTTCTTTTGCAGAGAGTGTGAAAGAGATGGAGAACAGGTCTTGTAGAATCCTATGCATGAAGCTTTGGCCATTGCAAGATTCTAGGCATGAAATGGATACACCTGGAAAGTAGAAGCAAAGACACATTTGCTGTTGTGTGCCTTCAAGGCATTTCTGACATATGGCAATTCTAAAGTGAATCTATCACAGGATTTTCTTGGGAGAATTTTTTGAGAGGGGTTTTGCCTTTGCCTTCCTCTGAGGCTGAGAGAGTATAACTTGCCCAAGGTCACCCAGTAGGTTTCCATAGCCAACTGGGAATTTGAACCCTGCAGTTTCAGTGTCCTAGTCCAACATTCAAACCAGAACATAATGCTGGCTCTCAAAAGAAATATAGGGCCTCTACAGACCGGCCCAAAGGGCCGACCTGGGGGTAGAGTTGGAGGGGGACAGCTGCACGCTGGCCTCTCCAGCCCCACGCTGATGCTGTCCTGACGCCGTGCACCATTACTCATGGCATGCCACATCAGGACGCCCTCCCGGTGCAGTGTTTAAACGCGCTGTGCCAAAAGGGAGCTGAAGAGCCACAGTGCTGGCTCTTAGGGCGGCCTTTTGCTGCCCCTAAAAAAAGCGGCATTTTGCTGCTCTTTTCGGGGTGGCAAAAGGGAAGATCAGGGGCGCAGCATGGGATTGCCATAGCCTTGATCCACTGCTTCCCAGGGCAGTGCAGAGCCACTTATCTGCAGAGGCCCATAGTTCCATCTTATTATTTACTTCTTTTCTCAGAATGCACTTTCAAAGGGACAGTTAGAATAAAGTATGCAAGATATAACTGTGGTTAAAAAAAGTGGATTATAAATGTGGCTAGAGAATAGCAGAATAGCAGAACTGAAGATAAAAAAGAGAAAAAAAATTATGAAATATCCAGTACTGCAAACTATTATTCAGCTATGGCTCCTGTAGTGATTGGTGTCCTGGGAGCAATTCCAAATGGACTGACAAAACATCTCAATGATCTCTCCTGAGATAGGATCACAATGCTACAATTACAAAAATCTAGGAATGTGCCACATCATCCAGCAATACAATAGATTTCAAGATTCTTGGATGGAAACGAAATCATTGATGGTGCAAATCTCCAGTTGGTAACACCAAGTAGACTGTGAAACCAATAGTAAATGATGAGGATAAGAATGATATAATGTGTATGTGTTATTGCAGCCAGAAATCATCAGGACATTCTGTAAGATACCTCAGATTTGAAAGAGTGGTTTGGCTGTCATCTGAAATGCAGTGCAAAAGCTAAAAAATCAGAATTCCAAACAGGCCCTTCCTAAAAACTAAAAGAGGGTTTCAGTAAACCATGGTAGATTCCTCAGTACTCAAAAGTGTACTGCCATAACTCAGCAGGACATTGAACTAGATGCTTCAAAATTGGCAGAATATTTTTATTTGTTGTCCAAGTTGTACAGTCCAGCTTCTAACTGAGATCCAAATTGGCAGGCTTCCTTGAAACAAAAAGCCGCCGGAGGAGTGAGTATGTATTTATGTATGCATAGTGGGCCCTTAGTATCCACTATGGTTTGGTTCTAGGACTTCCTGTGCATACCAAAATCTGTGGATGCTCAAGCACCATTAAATGCAATGGCATAGTAAAAAGGTGTCCCTTATATAAATCAGCAAAATCAAGCTTTGCATTTTGAAATATACATATTTCTTTATTTTAAACCTGTGGAGGGTTGGCTCCATTGATAAATAACCTGTAGATACAGAGGACTCATTATAAAAGGTCTAGAAAACAGGGCTGTAATACTCCTGACATGGGAAAACAAGAGATGGTTAAAGCATTGCTGCTAAAATTCCTGAGGTTTGTTTTTTTTAAGGTAGGAAAACTGAGGTACTGCTGGTACTCCTGAGACAGAAAAACATGAGGCCCAATGGACCTCTTTTGGGATACTAGGTACACATCTGGACAGCACTAGCTACGGTACTCTTCAGGAAGTAAGCAATAATGATTGCAAATGGTGTGTGAGGATGAAAGTATAAAACAATAAAGCAGCAAAATTAGTAGGTTGAGATGCTCATGTGGGAATAATACTCCCTGAGGCAACTTGATCTCCAGCTGTTGAGGTCTTTAATGGCTAAAACCAATGTTTTAAGTTGATTTGGAAATGAATAGGCAATCAATATAAAGTCTGTTAACACTGTGACAGTGTGGTTGAGTCTTTTGGCTTAAAATAATAATTAGGGTGCTACATTTTGGACTAACTATAGTCTCTGAACCAACTTTAAAGCAGAACTGTTGCAGTAATCCAGCTTTGAAGTAACTGGGCAGAGGAAATGCTTATCTTCTCTAGGAAAGGCCACAGTTGATAAGCCATCAGAATTTGATGAAAAGCAGACTATCATCAGAACAATATGGGCTCTGGGGAACAACAGGTCTAATTAATTAATTAATTAATTAATTGGAAATAAACTGGTCAGCTAATGGTGTATTTAGTGTATTCCTTCCCCAACCAAGAGATAACTAGGATATACTGGATAGCAAACAACCCCCCTTCAATTTCTCCAGTCTTGGCAATATGAATAGTATTTGGCAAAGCCTAAATATGCTGAAGGTGCTAGATCCCATGTGATCTTGGAAGCTAAGCAGAGTCAACACTGGTTAGTGCTTGGATGAGAGATGGCCAACAAATACCAGGTGCTGTAGGCTATATTTCAGAGGAAGGAACTGGCAACACCATCTCTGAGTATTCCTTGCCTAAGAAAACCCTACGTAATTCATGGAACTGCCAGAAGTTGGCAGGTGATTTGAAGGTGTGTGCGCGCGCACACACACACAGCTAGATTAAAACCTTTATTTCTGTCCAGGAGTCATTTTACTCAAAGGATTTTGAGCAGAACAAGTAGAAATTCATTATCTGCCATGTTTTGAACTGTTCTGGGCAGAATTCAAGAAAACCATCCTAAAGAAAGACGTGAATAGCATGAGGTCTTGGCTGTTCTGCTATATAGATTGTGTAACTCCTCTGATATTGTACTGATATTATATAAAGCAAATGCAATAAGCAGATGGAACGAAGATATTGCTTGCTGTCAAACTGCTGAATTGCTTTTCCCTCCCACTCACTCTGTTTTGGGGATGACTTATACACAACAACACTCATTCATCTGTCTGCCAGGGCAACTCATGCCCTCCATGGCCAGCTGGCTGAGTGGTGCCTGTGCTAATGCAAGCCAGCACTTTCTCCATGGGGAGGCAATGACTGAGGCAACCAGCACCTGTGACTCTAGGATCTGCTTAAGAAGTTCTTCAGGCTGGTATTTAAACAGACTGATGAAATCCACCCAGAGAGTTTTTAAAGTTCTTATTGTTCATTTGGCAGAGCAGTTGAAAGGCAAACAATCTTCCAGGAAAAGACTGCATTGAGTTGAGAAACTACTAGATTATTCACTTGACATTAACATTGCCTTTTACATCTTCTGTGCTTCAAGGTTTTTTAAAATTCAAGTCACCGAAAGGTGACTTCAGTGAATCAGTTCATGCTACTAGCTCTGTGAGGGTTTTAAGACTCCCCTACTAAAGGAGTGAGAATTTTAGTTTGATCTTCCAGGATGCTAAACTATAGTTCCGTTCACCATTGACCAAGCAGGTTAGGACTGCTTGTAGTTGAAGTTCTACAACATCTAGACAGGGGCAATTAGAATTATCAGCGAGAGAGCTCTAGTGCCTCATACTGAACTACAAACTTCATGATTCCATAGGATGTTGCCTTGGCAGTTAAAGTGGAATGCTAATGCTGTAATTTGATAGTATGAAAGGGTCTCTGGAAGGCCACATGATTCCCACCCCTGCATTAGAGAATTATAGATAAGTACAAGGAGGTATCATCATAAATATATAAATGTCAGGGGAAGGAATGTCTGAAATTTCATCAAAAGGGCGGTGTCCATTCACAAGACGAAGGTGCTGACATATTCTGGGGAATGTTCATTTGTAGAGGTACAAAACAGAAAGAAAACATATGGGAAGCTGACCCCATCAAATATTTTCATAAACCACAAGTAAAAGCTCAATGGCACAGAATTGCAGGAAGATGGGGAGAAAGACAACTAGATGAAGGAGGATTGGAATGGAAAGGACCGAAAGGAAAAAACACACAGGCCCAAAAGGAAGAAAAAAAAATCTATCTCATTTTCAGGATTGTCATTTTGTGGCATTTCTTCCTGCTCATTGCATGGGGCCAGTAAAGCAGAATAGCATTATCATAATAGTGCCTTCGGCTGGTGCCTCCTGCATGATGTCATTGCTGTTATTACATTATAGAATGGGAGGCAGTCATAAAAGTATTTCTTTTCACTTACATAAGTAATCCGGTAATGATTTCCATTAATGCTTCTGTTATGCTATGAATGCCTGTGAGCATATTCAATAACATTTTTCTGCTGACTTGATGGTCAGTGGGAGTGTTTTTGGTAGGGAAACATATAGTGTTCAGTCACTGCAATGTTACTACAGCAGGGTGTTTTAATTGCCCCTTCCCTCAGTTGCTTCCTTCCAATGCAAAGCCTCTGCCTCACACACATACAGTGTGTTTCTTCTGTGAAGAGCTTCCAGACATAGCAGTGTCTCTCCTGTTTAGTCACTCTCCAGATAACATGCTCCCCCTCCTCATATTGTCATGTTAACTTATTATGGCCATCTGAGCAGGGCTCTCTTCAGTGATGCATCTGTCTCTGAACATGAATGATGAGGATGGCAGGCTATAGACATGGAATAGTTAAGTGAAGACAGGATTGTGCTTCAAGCTTAATGAAATCCCTCATTGGGATTTCTGAAGAGAGACCTAGAAGATGGAGAGATAATATTAATGACTGGAGCATTGTTCCACACACCAGGCATTCCCAACCAGATGCCCTCAGAGGTGTTGGACTACAGAGGTGTTGGACTACTCTCATCATGTCCCATTTTGGGAAAGGCTGCTATGCACAGTGAAGCATAAGGCCCTGCAGATCTATACAGCCACCACTTCACAAGTAATGTGTGATTCAGAGATTTATGTAGTTTACCTGATTTATTTGCTACACCATTGTGTTCTTACATTCATGGTATCTCCCACACAATAATAGACACAGAAAATCCAGGTATATCTCCTCTTCCATAAGAAGATTATGCCAAATTGGTACTGGACCCAGATTTTAAGGCAAGTTACCCCCCATGTTAAACTTTATAACACATGAACAGGTGGTGAACACGTTATCACAGCATTATATTGTTATATCATCATGTCATCATATCATCATGACAGTACCATGCACATGGTTCCAGATTTTAAGGCAACCCCCCCCCCGCATGTTTTAAAATATGTTAAACTGTATAACACATGAACAGGTGATGAATTTGCATTTACTGTTATACAGTGAGAGATTATGAAGTTTTTTTTCCCTAATAACAAATTTTGTTCCAACAGAAGATACATAAAGTGGAGTGGGTTCTTGAATTATCTAATATCAGAAAGCTGGGTTTAACTTCCACTTCTTTTCAATGGTTTGAAAAGATAAAAAAGTATCTTCTCCAAACAGAAAAGCAATTTCACTTACACAATATAGCCTCCTCATATTCTTCCAATTTTTCTGTCCCACTTGAGTTCCCACACCATATCACATGCCATTCCAGTATTTTTTAAGAGAGAATAAAGGGGAGTGGACTCTCAGACATGTTTTTCAGGGTAGGATGCAGGGGACTGAACTGGAAGTAAGGATACAGAAGAGCCACTTTGTGTGAACAGAATACCGGTTATTTTTTCTAAAGCCAACACTTTGCTTTCTAGAACAATATTGAACCTCTACAACAGTGCTTCTCAAGCAATCTAATGTGAGGGACTGGCAATTATTTTTTTCAAGGTGCCAAGAATCAGTAGTATCAGTGTGTGTGTGGGGGTGAGCAGGGGTGGGGTGGGCCACACCAGGTGACACCCCAGAAGGGGGGTGACACCTGACCACCCCCCTGCACCATTCCCCTGCTCCATCTGCTCATGCCATTCCATTTGCATATCCATGTGCTGCTCCATGCTCCCACATGCACTGCTCTGGTCTGCACATGCATGGGATGCCACTCCAGTCTGCATGTGTGTTGCTCTGGTCTGCGCACATGTGCTTTGTCCCATGCATCCCATGCCCCTGGAAATCCTACCAAAAGTCCCCCCCCAGAAGTCCCTCACATACTGGGTGACACCAGGTGCAGGAATGCCACTGCCAGAAATCAACACCATATTTGTGTCCATTGACTAAATCTGTTTCTTTCTTTCCTGGAGACTCACCAGGGACCAGCATCCAATAGCTCAGCATTGAGCATTGGTCTAGAGATCACTGCTTTGTGTAGCACTGCCTTAGAGAAAATGTCTTCATTTTGTTCATATCTTCATGAATGAAGTATATGAAATATTATGGGTCTGAATTTCTATTCGAAAGATGGTCTTCCAAATAGCATCATTCTGGGGTCTTTATTTAGTTGAAGACTGAAATTTTAATTTTGTTCTTGTTAACTGCCATAAAGTTGACTTTGACCTATGGTGACCCTGTGAATGGGAGACCCCCAAGTCACACTATCCTCAACTGCTTTGCTCATCTCCTGCAGACTCATGGGCCATGGCTTCTCTGATTGAATCTATCTATCTGGATAGATAGGAAAAATCTTCATCTTTTCCTATTGCCTTCTACTTTACCAAGCATTATAGTATTTTCTAGTGAGTCCTTTCTTCTCATGATATGGCCAAAATATGACAGCCTCAGTTTAGTCATCTTTGCTTCCAGGGAGTGTTCAAGCCTGATCAGCTCTAGGAGCCATTCATTGGTCATTTTAGCAGTCCACAGTATTCTCATAACTCTTAAAAGCAACTCTTTTTCTGAAGGAAATTTTCAGGTACATTTCTGTAGATCTCAACACATTACATATTTTCTATGTCTTAAATCCAATTGTTTGTTCCAACTGGAGTAGACTTATTAAGGCAATAGAAGTGCTAACCTACTAATGTTCCCATTATTCAGTTGATCTCCTGTTGGGACAAACAACTGGGTTTAATTCAAAGATATAGCCATGTTAATCTGTAGAATCAGTATGTAGAGAGATCTTGTAGCACCTTTGTTACTAACCAAGAGAAAGAAATTGGCAGCATGAGCTTTCATAGACTTCAGTTCACACTAATCACCATCGTTAAGACAGGACCTGCCACTTCATTTCCATACACAAAGGATTTGTAGTTTGAATTTACATCCTCACATGTCTGTTCCTGGCCTTCACTTCACTAAATGTATCTGAGGAAGTAGATTGAAGTCTACGAAAGCTCATGCTGCCAATTTCTTTCTTAAATTTATGTGGTTTTTGTGAATAAATATAATCACTGCATCTTACACCTTAATATATTTTGGTGATACAAAGATATTTATACACCAGTTGCTTCCTTGTCTATTTGGATACCCTGAGGTTATTTAATCTTTCTCCTTTTTTTCTGCCCCTGTTTGTTGTGGTGAATTGGCAAACAAGCCAATAACAGGAGAGAAGGGTTCAGTTGCTGCATCAACAAAGAGTGTCCTTGTGAAGTAAGATATGTTTGTTTACTAGGAGTGGTGCCAATTTTGAACTGAGACAAGGTGAAATCCAAGTACACCAATCACTTTAATTTCAGAGAGGCCAGCAGAGCTTCTTCACAAAGATTGAAAATCAGAAGAATCCTTATTTACCTTCTTCCTGTAAACTGTCGAAGGCACTTGAGATTTGAGGCACTAGAAATCTAAGGCCTATCTGAGTACAGAAATGTTTATGAACTTCCAGTGCTTAAACCCAGAAGAAAAATAGAAGTTTATAATTAAATTGAGATCTGGAGACCCATTCAGTGTTCAAACCTCTGTATTGTACAACAAATGTGCAACAATCCTGAACATATAATTTTTTTTGATCTGTAAGCTTGGAGGCTCTAAGAAGAGTCTCTTGCAGTCTGTATTCTCCTGAAGAAGAAATTTATTTTGTACAATTGTTTGTAGCATTTTCAATTTTTTAAAATTTTATTGATTGATTGATTGATCGATTGATTGCAGCTTCATCTGTATGAGTGAGTGGGCAGATTTTCACTGAGATCACAGCTGGAAAACGAGAGGTTCCAGCTTCATTATCCAGTGATGGATATCTCTTTAGTATTAACTTTGCTTTAAAAGGTACAAGGTTGTCAAGTAGTGTCTGACCATAGGGGGCGGTGCTCATGTCTGTTACTAAGCCAAGCCAAAGAGCCAGCGTTGTCAGAGACTACTCTGTGATCATGTGGCCATCATGATTACACAGAAGGCTGTTTACCTTCCCACCAAAGTGGTACCTTTTTATCTACTTGCATTTGCATGCTTTCAAACTGCTAGGTTGGCAGAAGCTGGGACTAGTGGTGGGAGCTCACCCCATTGCACAGCACCCAGGCCTTGAACTGTCAATCTGTCAATCTTGCAGTCAACAAAGTCCCTTTCTTTAAAACCCCTATGTAATGTAGTTGCTTATTTAAAACCCCTATGTAATGTAGTTGCTTATTATGCAATCATCTATCTCCAGTTCCATTGTAACTATCTCATAAAGATACATTCTCATATCCGCTAAGCAGCCCTGAATATCTCATGCTGTATTTTGAGGTCCTCACATTTTCATATCTGGAGATGGCATGTTTTTTGAGAGATCAATGACCTTTTAGGAAGACTAGGTCAGTTTCCCAGGAGAAAAGTAACATATCCTGAGGCATGTGTGCATCCAGGTAAACAAAACCATCAAATCTAAATATGTGAGTTAAGTGCATTTTCCATTCTCCAAGTAATCTGCATTTCCTCTCAAAACTCGAGACAATGGATCTCCTTGCATTCAAAGCAATAAGCCAATTTCTCTGTTGTATCCCAAGCCAAACTTCCCTGTTCACCTGTCTCAGGGATATCCTTCCAATCACTGTTTAACTTGTCTAGAATCCCATTGTTGATTCCTGGGAAAAGATATTCAGCCTTTGTTACCTGGCCAGATACCCATTGCTTGGGGCAAGTTTAAAGTATAAATATAGTTTCAAAACCTAACTTCTGTGCACAGAGACAACATATACTCAGTGTATGTTCTGTGTCACCCTCAGACCTTCCAGTCTGAGCCACTCCAGCTTTCCATAGTCTTCTCATTGGACAGGCAGTTATAACCCCACTGCAAAATCTATAAACTCTGCTATCCAATTTTCATATTTTCATTTCAGTTAGCTCTGTATGCTGTGTCTATTTGAATAGCTATCTAGTGACCATGACTGCATTCTGCCTTTTTCTAAATAAAACATTCTTAGTTCACCCAAAACCTGGAGTCCTTCTCAGTTAGTACTGGTATAAACTGGTGCACACAGTCCAAAGGTTACCCAAGCTTCTTGCAAAGCTAATTTTCCCAACATCTGAAATAATGCCGATAGTTGGTGGGGACCCCACCAGTCACCCACCTGTTCTCTGGCTAACATATCCCAGTAGCTAGCAAGCTATAAGGAGCCCTGGTGGTGCAGTGGTTAAATGCCTGCACTTCAGCCACTCAGTGAATTCAGTACCAACCAGAGACTCCAGGTTGACTCAGCCTGGCATTCTTCTGTAGGTTGCTAAAATTAGTACCCAGGTTGTTGGAGGCAATTAGTTTACACTTTTTAAACCTCTTAGCACACTGGTAAGCAGTACAGAAATTTTCTTGCTATTGCTAAACTATAAGCAACTTGTGTTAAGTAGGATATGTAAACATTGTTTATAAAGAAAGTGTGCAGCTGTTTATTATGGGGTTAGCAGGTATAGTGGGGCCTTGTTATCCATGGACTTGCCATTTGTGGATTTAAGCATCCACTGAAGGCAAGCCCCCATTGTCCTCAATGGTGGTGCATGCACACAGCCGCAACACTATTAAGGACAACAGGATTTCATCAGTTGTCCTGTAGTCCCTAATGGTGGCACAGCTTCATTCATGTGCCACCATTAGGGACAACACAGGCTTTCCTATGTTACCCAAAGTACCCATAATTTCATATGCTACCCAGAGTTCCTCTGCTATCAAAGATGAGGAA